>CM064489.1:7686386-7736386 GCA_032716605.1 Paralithodes platypus
ACTATTGAGATTTTAAGACGTTTGCCCCATTAGTTTGGCGATTTTAAGAACTTTCATCCCATATCTGTCAATTTTAAGATCTTTCGTGTCATTTAGGTGTCGATTCTTTCCTGGCGAGCGATAGCGAGCCTGTAATATAAAAGGAACCGGCCTTTGGCCGGGACATTTTTCTATCGAAAAATGTACAAATATGTCTTGAAAGGGGGTCAAGGGGGTGTAATTTTAAGCTTGATGGAAGACTACGGAGAAAACTAAAAACCTCCCCTTAATGGAAGATTTTTAATAATTTATTTATATATATATATATATATTTACTTGTTTATTATTGTTTTTTTTTAGTTTCCTCCCTCGACCGCTAGACAAACTATCGCTCACCAGGAAAAAAATCGACACTTAAATGGCACGAAATGTCTAAATATTGACAAAGAAATGAGGTGAAATGTCTTAAAATCACCAAACTAATGGGCCGAACAGTCTTAATTAAAATCTGAAAACTAACGGGCTAAACATGAGGGAGAATGGGGTCCAGAATACCAACCACCTCCCTCTAAGTATATGCCAATTTTCATAATTAGATTTATTGGGGGTAGTGTTATGTTTTTAGATTACCCAACTGTACTTTACCACTCCACCAATAGGAAGCCTCGTACCTGACCGCTGTGTTTCCAATCGGCCAATCAGAGCTTTTTTTAGATTACCCAGCTGTACTTTCCTATCAACCAATAGAAAGCCTCGTACCTGGCCGCCGCTGTGTCTCCCATCGGCCAATCAGAGCGACAGGTGTCTTAAACTAATTTCCAGGTGTGGCCAGTCCAAACTACTCTTAACTATCCTCCTAACTTTCCCTACTAACTATCCCGACCCTAACTATTGGTAAGTGGCCTGTCCTATCCACCCTCGGCCACTTTGCTGGGGGGGGGGGGGGGGGAGTAGTAGATAGCAGAGTTTTGTAGAAGTGGGCCTCGTAATTTTTCCTTTTCCTTTTTCTCCCTGACTTTACAGTGAGGAAAGTAGAGATAGGTTGGTAGATAGGTAGATAAATAAGTAGATAGATAGGTGAATAGGGAGGTAGATAGGTAGATAAATATGTAGATATATAGGTGAATACTGAGGTATATAGGTAGATAGATAGATAGATAGATAAATGGGTGAATAGAGAGAGGTAGATGAGTATACATCGCTGTATCGAGCCCTCGGTCGGTCCCTTGTTCGTTCGTAGTCTAGACTTTCTACTCGCATCCTCAGGTAGCCTCGATAGTATATCTCGCTTCCTAGATCAATAGGTAAGTTCGATCTGGGAGTTGTATAAACGTTACGGGTCGAAGTGCTGTTCATTGGTGGCCTTGACTATGAGGACAGCAATACTAGAAATAGAACTGAATCGATAGACAATCAGATAGATGTGTCATATAGGTATATAGTAGATCATATATATATAGATAGATATAATATATAGATAGCGAGAGAGAGATATCTACCGCCCATCCGCCACTTAACGTTTTCTCTCCTAATTTAGTCTTTCTCGTGTTGCGTCTCCCGCGCTCGAGTCCCCTCGAGACCGATGGGTGCATCCTCCCTGGGTCGGGTTGTCGCTCGCATCCCTCCCTCCATTTGCTCAGCGTCTGGCCTCCCTCCTTCTTGTCCCGGCTGCCCCACTCCTGCCTTGCCTCATTCTGCCACTAAGTTCTTGCGGTCTGAGCTTCAGAACAGAAAAAGAGGGGGAATGGTAAGGGGCCGGGTCAGGCGCAAGGGCACTACAGAAAAAGGCTGGGTGTGCCCCAGGATCAGTTTGTGGCCCCAACGCGGTGTCCTCATTCCTATCAATGATCTCATGCTAACACGCATAATCCAAGACATGCCTACGCAGAGGACTCAACACGCCACAGTTCCGCACATTTACCAATTCTTGGCCACCCCCCAACCCAAGCGTAGAAAGGCAAAAAGAAAAACTGCAGTGCTCTGAACCAGGCCCGTGCTAAAAGTAGGAATGGGGACAAAGAGAAGCGAGTGGCCCGGTGACTGCCACAGAACACCAAGGACGGCCAAGGGGCTAACCGACAGACGCGCACGGACAACGCCCGAGTTTTGGAAGGAGGGAAAGAAGGCCCACGGCCACGCCCCGAGTAGGGACAGGCCGCGGGGGACCATGAACGACGAACGGGAGCTGGACACATTATGGGAGAAGCAGGGGGGGGCGAAGAATGCCTCGAAAAAACTGGGGACTCCGGGGACAGGCGGGCGAGAAGCGGCACGGACGAGCAGTTGGCCTAAAGAGATAAAAGTCATGGGGCGGGCGCAGAAGGGAGGTTACGGTCCCCCGCTGTGGGGTGGAAGTGGAGTGGTTGTGCATGAGAGGCAGTTGGACAAAAGTCAAAAGAAAGGCGATTGAGTAAATCAAGAACCCTGCAATCACGCAAGACCTTCCTCCATTATGCATACGAAAAGATGCTGCATCCCTTGCATTATTCTACATATATTTTCACAGCAAATGTTCAGAGGAACTTGCTTCGACTGTGCCGCCTCTCCACATCTTTCCCCGTAGAACATTAGGGCAGCTGAAGAGCGCCCCATGAATTTACACTTTCTCCTCCCACAACTGCAGAACGTCTGCTTCTCAGAATTCATTTATCCCCAGAGCTACTAGCTCGTGGGAATTCACTTCCCTCGAATTGCTTTCCACAAACTTACAATCTACAAATGTTTAAATCCAGTTGTTACAAACATTTTATGAATGGAGGATGCCTTTAGGGTTTAGGCACATGGACCTTTTTGTTTTATCTGTGTTTTTCCTTCCTCCGTTCATTGTCTCAAAAAAAAAAAAAAAACGGAAAAAAAAATAGATACGTAATAACAGAGTCTATAAAACTGTGTGCTTTTAATTAATTTTTTCTTTTCTTTTCTTGGGAGTCTGATGAAGAGATCCATATATTACAGACATATATAATTATGAATAAATAGATAGATAGATAATTCAAAGAAATTATACAAAATAGACACATAGAACAATAGGTATTATATAAATGGGAAAAAATATATATAGCTATAATAGAGAGAGAGAGAAAGAGAGAGAGAGAGAAATGTATATATATATGTATAGAGAGAGAGAGTGTGTGTGTATTGGGTGTGTAGTGTTTAAGAATAAATGCGAAGATTGTAACCACGAATTAAGGCAAAGTGGCTTTGGTTTTTTTGAATGTCCAACTTATTAAACAAGGGCAAATGGTTTTTAACAACCCACCCACACACTACCTCTACTCTTCCCCCCTCTCCTCTCCCCTCCTCCACCTCTCCCTTCTCCCCCCCCCCCTTCTCTAACCTCCCTCCTCCCCCCCCCCCCCCCCCTTCCCTATTCTCTCCTCGTTCACTCCTCTCTCTCAACAAATAATGAGACTATTGCTTTGCAAATCCATAAGGAACATAACCTTATTTTCAGAAATAGCCCAACCCCTGGTTTAAAAATGTTTTTTTTTTTCTACTTTCCACGCTCTTTTTTTACTAGGAATTTCAATTTCCAAGTTAAACACCATTTTTTTTTTTGTTTTTGCCCTATAGTCGCCCCCCCCCCCCCCCCCTTACAGGGGTGGGGGTGGTTTTTTTTTCCCCGGACCCCCCCTCTCCCCCTGGTGGTTTTTTTTTAGCCCCATTAAGTTTTTGATAATTTAAAGACTGCCCCCCCCCCGTCCCGCCCCCTCAGTGGTTTTTTTTTTTTTTTTGGTGGGAATTTTTTTCAAAACCTCTTTGTTGCCCCTATTTTGTTCCTTTGTCAAGGTGTTAAAAGAAACCTTTACCGTGCCCCCCCTTTAAAGGTTGGGGTCCCCGTAATTTTTTTTTTGTTTCCCCTGGCGAAAGTCGATTAAGCGCGACCTGCAATATTTACAAAAAGGAGTAAAACAAAAAGAATTGCACACCAGAAACATCCTCTATGGATTCCCTACGGAGGCCCCTGCTTTGTATCTGAAACTATTTTAAACACTCCCGTATGAATGTGAAAGACCGGTAAATGGTAAAGCCCACACTAAAGAAGTGGTGTGCGCTTTTTATTCCGTTTTTTTTTTCAACGCTTGTTTTTTGAATTCGGGGTTTTTTTTTTTAACCCCTTTTCCCCCCCTTTTAAAACCCGGCGAAACTTCCCCCTTTTTTTCAAATATTTTTTGTTTTTTGTTTTTATTTCCCCCTGGGGCCCCTTACTTATGAGACGATTTGTTTTTTTTTCATTTTTTATCAGTTTTTTCCCCCCTAGCAAATTTAATTTCAGGCTGGTGGAAACTAACCCTTCGCCTTTTAAACCCTTTTTGTTGTCCAACTAACACAGAGCCCTTCCCCCAAACTAATACAAATCCGTCCCCTAATAAGAGCCTTTAAAAATAAAAATTAAAAAAACGTCGCCGTTACAAAACAGGAAGGGTTTTTTGATCGAAGATAATTAATTTTTTTATATAGTCCCCAAATTTTTGGAACTTTTTTTCAACAGTACCTTAACCCCCTCAATGGCATCACTAGGTAAGTTCCCCCCCATTACAGATGATTTGAAACTATCCGCCCATTTTCCCTAGGGTTTTTAACTTTGTTTTTTTTGTTTTTATTTTTTAAATTATTTTTAATTTTTTTTTGGTTTTTGTTTTTTTTTTTACTTTCATATCTTTATTTTTTTGTTTGGGTTTTTTTTGTTTTTTTTATTTTTAATATAATTTTTTTTTAAATTTTTTTTTTGTTTTGTTTTATTTAATGTTAATTTCATTTGGTGGTTATTATTAATAGTGTATTTTTTAATTTTTTTTTGGTTATTGTTTTATAATTATTTATTTTTTTTTTTGGTTATTTATTTTGTAATATTTTATTTTGGTGTTTTATTTTAAAAATCAATTTATTTTTTTTTTTTTTTTGGTTTTTTGTTATTTTTATATTATTATTTTTAGTTGTTATTTATTTTATTTATTTTTGATTGTTTGTGTAAGTTTTATTATTATTTAATTTTTTTTTTTGTTTGTGGTTAATTTTAATTTTGTTAATTATTTTAGTTTTAAGTTGTTTGGTGTTTTTTGTTTTGTTTTTAATTTGTTAATATTTATTTTTTTTTTTGTTTTTGGTTTATGTTAAAATTATTTTAATTTTTTTTTTTTTTTTATTTTATTAAATATTTTTTTTTTTTTTTTTCTTTTATAATTAAATTTTTTTTTTTTTTGTTTGTTTTGTTTTTTATTTATAATTATTTTTTTAATTTTGTTTTGTTATTATATGATTTTTTTGTGTAATTATATTTTTTTTTTTTGTTGTGTATTTATTTATTTTATTTTATTTTTTTTTGGTTGTTTTAAATTTTAAATAATAATTTTTTAATTTTTGTTGTTTTTTTTATTTTTTTTTTTATTTGTTTTAGCTTTGTCGAAGGTCCCTAGGTAGGGAAAAACACCTCAAACCAAAAATTTAAACAATTGTAAAACACAATAATTATAGGAAAATAAAAAAAATTAATCTTTTTTTTTTACCCAATGTTACTGCATTTTATGGGCCCGAAAACCCCTGCTTAAGAAAAAGGACCTTAAAGGGCTGTGCAAAAAAGTTCCTTGGTGTTCCCCCCCCCCCCCCCCCCCCCCCTGTTGTAAACTGTGTTGCACGCTTTATCCCCCTCACTTGCCCCCCCGCTAAACTGGTTGGAAAATGGCACAAAAAAAAAACACCCATGGAGCAAGGACAGCCCTCCCAGGGCAAACCCAATGAGACCTGGCAGCAATGACAACAACATGGGCCCTTTAAACTGGTTTTTTTGGTGTGTTTTGTCGTGGGGGGGGGGGCGGGGGATGGGGGGAAGGCTATTACTATAACTCCAATTTCGCTAACTTTTTTAATGCCACTTCTCCCAAACTCTCTCTCCCGATTACCTCCTTCCCCTTCTCCCCCCTCCTTCTCTCTCTCCGTCTCTCCCTCTCCTCCCCTCCTCCCTCCTCCCCTCTCCTCCCCCCTCTTCTTCCCCCTCCTCCTCAGTACCCCCCAAAGTGCCAGCCTTTAGAGCCCGACAAAGGTTTTTTGGAACAGGACTAACACAAACACCCCTTAAACCAAACACATTAAAAAAAACAAAATTTTTTTTTTGTTTTTTTGTAAATTTATTTTCACTTTTTGAAAGAAAAAAAAAAAGAAGATTGGGCCCCCCGAGGGAAATGTTTTCCAAAGTTTTTTTTTCAAACGCCGAAGTGTTTTTTTTTTTTTTTTTTTTCCAAGATAACTAAAGGGATCCTGAAAACCAAAATTTAATGTAGATTCCACTCTTTTTTCAAAATAGATTAATAGTTCCCCCCTTCCCCCCCCATTAACGCGGGGAAATTAATGAAATTTTTTTAAAAAAGAAATCCCTGAGGGTGGAATCTCCGCATGTTCAACCAAAGCATTTGTTTTGTTTCCCCACCTTTAACAGTTTGGGGGGGGTTGGTCCATTGGAAGTGGAACAAAACAATTGGGCCCAGAGAAAGGTGGTAGCAACGGTTTGTGCAACAGAACAAATTGACACATACAGAAGAAGTCCCCCCCCCTCAAGACAATTCAAAATTTTTTGAAGAAGGTTGGGGAATAATTATAGAGTAAACAAAAAAAAAAAAAAAAAAGTTAAAGCAAAAAATCATGTAGTATATAATATTTTCTCCAAACTTTTCGGTTCTTTACACTATAAATTTCCCAGAGTAGAAAGTTTTTTTATCAATTCTTCTGGGGGACCCTTTCCCTTTTCCCCCCAACTTTAAGTTTCCAAATGCCCGACCAACGGTCCCGGGAGGAAGGCATAGGGGGGGTGGGGGTACAGAGAAGAGCCCCTTCCCCTGAATTTCGCCTTTTTTTATTCTTTTTCCTTGCCTTACACCTTTTTTAAGCACATTTTAATTTTAAGAATTCAAGTCCGGACCAAACAACCTTAGTCCCCCCTAATTCCGCATAATAAGTTAAGGCCCGAGAAATCATGACCCTTTTTGCTATCCTCCCTTTGTTAAAAACGTCACAAAAGGCCCTTAAAGCCAACAATTTGGGCTTGTTAAATTTTCCCACATCTATTTTTTTTTGCTTTGGGCGGGCTTGACCCCTCCCGTCCCAAAATGGTCTTACCATATTTAGCTCGATTACTCTAGTCATTTCTGTTAGTTTTAACAGAGGTTTTTAGAAGTCCATTGAAATTTCTCCGCCCTACTTACAGCGAATAGACCTATAGGTAAAGGGAACTTGCAAGGTCGTTTTCCCCCTGTGGGGTAAAAGTTTCCCCCCCCCACCCCCCCCCCTGTTGTAATCTAAGTGTAAAACTCTCCTCTTCTATTCTCTCTTCCTCTCTCTCTCTCTCTCTCTCTCTCTCTCTCTCTCTCTAGCATCAACCCGCGACGGGACTGCGTTTGTAAATGAATAACTTTATCCTCTTTCCCTAAGTTAATACCCATATGTCCCCTATAACTAACCTCCTAGTCCTGCCACGTTAGTGGCAGGGCAGTGAGTTCCCTTCCACCTGTTCCATTACCCACTCTAAACCACTGTTTGGGACCATTGATCCTGCAGGGTTTTGGAGGACAAGCAACCCTAGCAGAAGGGTAACTAGATCTGTTGTTGCTTGATTTCCTTTGTACTCCTTTGTACCCCTTTGTACTCTCTCTCTCTCTCTCTCTCCTCTCTCCCTCTCATCTATTCTCTCTAGCACCCACCACCCAAATATAGGGAAGGCCGGAAAATTTACTAAAACCCCACGCCTGCCCACCTTGTAATTAAGCTAATAACCCTTGTTATTTCCTCCTTCTATCGGCTCCTATAGTAGTCTGTCTGACTGCCCAACCTCTTTGATGATTTGCCTACGTTCTTTTCCGCTTTTTAATATGGGGCCCACCTAAAACATATGGACAGGTCAAAAACAGAGACCGTGTTCAATGGGTTTTAACAAATACTCCTTTCCCCTTGTTGGATTTTCATGGCCCCCTATACCCCTCCTCAGTATAAAAGCCCCCCAATAACTTTTTTTTGAGAATAGTAAGACAATTTTCTTCGCCCCCCCATGTGGTTTTTTTTTTTTGTGGCGATTTTTAAAGAACCTTTTTTGTACCAATTGTTTTTAGGTTGTCAGTAAATTTTGTTCCCTTGGTTGAGTGATAGCGAGACCCCTGTAATTTAAGAATGGGAAAATTGGTCCTTCGGCCCGGGGTCACGTTATTCCTACCAAAAAAAATGCACCAAACAAACCTTTATCTCCAAGGGGGGTTCCCCCCCCTTTGGCCAGTTGTCCCCTTTAAAGCTGAAGGAAGGGGTTCCCTGGGGGGAGGAAAAAAACTAAGAATAATAACATACAACTAACTTTGTTTTGTATGTGTGCTGTGAGCAAAGAATTATATATATGATATAGGACAGACTGAATTAGATAATTAGATTAGATAGATATATAAATAGACTGTGAATAGATTATATAGATTAAACAATACCAGATAGTATAGATTAGAACGAGAGAGAGGACGCGCTATTCCTTCCACCCTGTTTTATATTTGGTGACCAACTCCTAATTATTAGTCCCCCCCTCGTTTTATATGTGGAACTGAATAATATTTGTTTAGTATATGGAAAAAAAATTTGTCAAAATGAAACCGTGTTTTTTATTAACGGCCCTTAAAACTACCCCTCTTAATATGTTTGAATCTATTTATGTGCATGTGTAGGTGTAGGTGTGTTTTTTGGGGTAGGTTGGTAAAAGTGTTGGGGGGTTGGGGGTAAATTTTTTTTTATGGTTTATTTTTATGGTATATGGTTTGTGTAAATGGTTTAATTATTTTTTAAAAAAATGTATTTATGTGTTAACATGAATTTTTTTTTATGTAAAAACATGTTGGTGTGGTTTCGCGGCCTCGTGTTGGGGCTCAAGGTGCATCAAAACCAAAAAAGCCATTTGGTATTAATGCCTTTTATGAACCAAAAACATAAATAAACACACAAAACAAATTTAAATTTGTCTATGAAAACATTGGTAAATAATAAATACGCTTCAATGTTAAGTGTGAAAAAGGAACAACTTGAGAATGGTTCCCCCGGGCCATATGGAAAACGTCATGGAAAGCGACAGAGACATGAAAACTAAGAGGGTTGTACACGAGAGACGAGTGTGGGACGTGACCCAGAGAGGGGTAGACCCCCGAAAATGAGAAGGTTTGGGAAAGGTATGGAGTTTTTGAGGGCAAAGGTACATGAACGAAGGCGGTGGCTGGTTGGGGGAGAAGGGGCGTCCCGACTGAATGTGACTGGGGACAAGACGGTGCATTGCCGGGGCGGTTTCGTTTTTTTTCGTGGTCACCCCTTCGGGGGGATCAAGGCGGGTTCAGGCAATAGATTTTGTAGAGTATAAACTATAAATGCCCCTGTAAATTTCCGGAATTATTTTTTTCCATTACCCCCCCCCCCCCCCCCATGTCCCCTAAATAAAACAAACAACTTTGGTGCACTTTTGAACTTAAAGGATACATAAGTCAGTCGTAGGCGTGGGGGTGCATAAACCTTTAAAACCCGGTCCCTGGTGGGTGTAATGTTTAAGGTGGCAAAAATATGTGTGGTGATAAACCCGGGTTTTTGTCCCGCATCCCCGGTGGACTTTCATATATACTTTTTTTAATTAATTTTAATTGGGCGGTGGGGGTGTTGGTGGTGAAGATTTTAAATAAAAGAACTAATACTATATACTCTATAATAATAATTTAACCCTTTTTCAATATTGCAATGAAAGAGACTTTCTCTTTCCTTTAGTTTTTTGGGTCCCCTCCAACAATTACAGGCGCCCGCTAATACCCGCCGCCCAGCCTGGAAAAAAAATCGACCACCCACCTTAATGGTAACGAAAGGTCCCTTTTGATATTTGGCTAAGGAACTGGGAAGAAAATGTCCCTCAAAATCAACAACCTAATTTTTGCGCGTAGTGGTTCTTTAAAATCTCAAAAACTAATGGTGGGGCTATAAAATCTTGGAGGGAAGAAGGGGGGTCTAGAAAAAGACCCACTAAAACAATTTGTAAAATCAATAACCATTTTAGTTTTGGATTCATAATGTTAAAAGACCTAAAAAAACAAACCCGGTTAAACCGTTGCAAAACGCCTACAGATATTTTTATTTGAGAGTTTTTTTTTTATAGTGGGTGAAGAATCAATTTTTTTCCCACCGGCAGGACCCCCTCAAAGCCCCAAAAACGAGGGGGTCAGGTTTGGCACCAGTTGGTTAGAGTGGGGCCTTTGTCCCGCAAAACCCAACCAGAAGACCCGAAGTGGCCGGGGTTTTTTTTTACAGCACTAAAAAACACTTGCCAATTATTAACCTTTTTTTTTTTTTTTCTTTCCCTGTTTGTTTTCCTTACTACATCCAAAAATAAATACAAAAATAAATAAATAACAACAAATATTATGGAAATAAAAGAATTGATTTTTCCGCCACTTAAAATTTTAGTTTGGTGGAATTTTTTTTTTTGTTTTGTTTATATTTTTTTTTTTTTCTTTTTTTTTTTATTTTTCCCTCGAAAATGGGTTGATGCAGAGAGTTTAGTTATTAAACTGGTTGGAACTTAATACCAGTTTATATATGTTTCCCTATTTTTTAACACCAAATTATTCAACCAATCTGACGGAAACATTAATTACAGCAACACAAACAAGCAAAAAACGTAATGCCATATATAGGAAATATTTTTTTTGGATTTGTTTTTACACACCAACCCACCCACACACAACACACAAACCACCGCACCCACGCCAACACGACCCAACACACAGACCACGCACACCAGGGGACACACAACAGACCACGCCGCGACCCCACATCCAACCCCACACACACACACGACCACCAACACACCACAGAGAGAATGACAACGAACAACACACAACACAGACCACTCACACACACACCCAAACAACACACATATTTATAAACAAGATTAAATATGCGATGCGCTTGGGCCCCCCCTTAACCATTAAAAAAACAATCGTGTTTCTGTATGTTTTTAAATTCTTTCCAAGTATTCAAGCCCCCCTCAACCCCCCCCTCACCCCCCCCCCCCCCCCCACCCCCCCCCCCCCCCCAGGTTTTATATACACCACACTTGACCGTCAAAAAAAAGCGAAGGGCATCACTCCCCACTCTCTCTCCTCCCATCCGTTGGGGCTGGTTGGTGAATTATAAAACAGTATATTTAGTTAAGGGGGGAGGTAAGTCCCGCTTTGTTTTTTTGATTGGGAGCCCCTTCTTTTCCCCCTCATCTAAAATCAGCCCCAATTTAGTTTTTTGAGAATTTTAAGATGTGTCGATTTTTTTTCGTTAGTGTTTTTTTTTTTGTGGATTGATTTTGAAGGGACCTTTCCCCGCCCCCCCCTTAATTTTTTTTTTGTTTTGTTTCCAATATTAAGACCGCTTTTTTTCGATGCCATTTTTAGTTGGGTTCGATTTTTTTTTTACCCCTGGCGAGCGAAAAGCGAGCCTGTATAATGATTTTTTTAGAAGGCCCCGTGAACATTTTTCTACCGAAACACTGTATAAGATAAATAATAATTCTTTTTTTTGAGATATTTGTTAAGCCCTTTGGAGGGAGGTTCCCTAGCGGAGGAAACTCCCCCAAAATTAGATTTTTATATAAGTCCTACCATAAGTATATATACATACTATATATATACTATATATACTATATATATAGATGATATATATATTATATAATTAATATATAATTATATGTATATATCAAAAACCCAAGGCACTTAACTCCCTTATATAATCCAACACACCATCGGGTATAGTTAATTATTTTGGCCCCTTTGGTTTAATGTTTTTTTTTTTGTGAGATTGATTCCGATGCAAGTGTTTTTGTTTTAGTGTCTGTGGTTTTTTTTTTTTATAATTTTGTTTTTGTTGCCCTGCCCCAAGTGTAAAACCAGTAAAAATGTTTGGAAGTTGGTGTTAATAATTAATTTGAATTTAAATTTGGAAATTTTTTATTAAATTGATATTTGGTTTTTTTTTCTTATATTTAAATAATTGTATTTTTTGTTTTTTGTTTATCCTCCGGCATTAAAAAATCTAATTATGAATTGGTGAATACGATGATGTTGGTTGTGGGGTGTGGGGTTGTGTGTGGGTGGTGGTAACCCCCTTTTGTAAAGAGAGACCCCTTTGTGGGTGTTTTTAAACCGGTGTGTGCCTTTGTGTGTGATGTGTGATGCCCTTTTGAGAGAGAGAAGCCGGTGTGTGTTTTTTTACAACCTGTCTGTGGGGGTGTTGTGGGGTGGTTGGTTGGTTGTGGGGGGTGGAATTCCCCCCCTTTGAGAGAGACCATGTTGTGGGTGGCCCCTGTTTCCCGTTGGGTTGTGTGTGTTGGGGGTGTTGGTGGGGTGATTCCCCTTTGAGACACATAACCAGTGATGTGTGCCTGTTCCCCCCCCTGTCACCCCTGTGTGTGTGTGCTTGTCTGTCTGTGTGTGTGTGTGTGTGTGTGTGTGTGTGTGTGTGTGTGTGTGATCCCTTTGAGAGAGACAGTGTGTGTGCTTGTCTGTCTGTGTGTGTGTGTGTGTGTGTGTGTGTGTGTGTGTGTGTGTGTGGGCGTTATGTTGATCCATTTTGAGAAGATGGACCAGTGGGGTGTGGGTTGCTTTGGTCCTGTCCCACTGGTCCCCCCTGTGTGTGTTGGGTTGGTTGTGTGTGTGAGTGTGATCCCTTTGAGAGACAGTGTGTGTGTGCTTCTGTGTGTGGTGATGCCCTTTTGAGAACCAGTCCTGTGTGTTTGTGCTTGGTCCCCCCCCCCTGTCCCTGTGTGTGGTGGGTGTGTGTAAAATGTTGAAATCCCTTTTAAGAGCAGAGAGAAGCCACAGTTGTCCGTGTTGTAATAATTAAAGTGGTTGTGTGAATACCCTACGAGTAAGCGAGTGTCCCCTAACGTGGGAAAGTGATAATGAAAAAGCTAAAACCAAGTTAAGTTTTTTGGCAGTAAGTTACAATCCACTGGGAACAGCCCGGTTTTAACGGTTAAAAAATGAGGAGAGCAGAGAAGTGTAAAAGGAATGTTGGTTGGGATGAGGTTGCAATGAGAGAAAAAACCCCATTCAAGTGTGTGTTCCCTGTTTTGAATGGTGTGTGTGAGAGAGAGAGAGAGAGACGAGAGAGAGAGGAGAGAGGAGGTGAGCGAGAGCGAGAGACGAGAGAGAGGAGGAGAGAGAGAGACTAGAGAGAGAGAGAGAGAGAGAGCATGAGAGAGAGAGAGAGAGAGAGAGAGCGCGCGAGCGAGAGCAAGAGAGAGATAATTTTGAAAAACGAGTTCCAGTGGGTTCAGTTTTTTTGATGTGGCTCGGGTGGACCTAGATTTTTTTGTATCAGGGGCAACCTCAGCACTCTCTCTCTCTCTCTCTCTCTCTCTCTCTCTCTCCTTATCTCTCTTCTCTCTCTATTCTATTCTCTCTCTCTCTCTGCTGTCTCGTCGCTCTCTCTCTATCTCTCTTCTCTCTCTCTCCTCTCTCTCTATCTCTCTCTCTTCTCTCTCTCCTCATCTCCTCTCTCTCTCTCTCTCTCTCTCTCTCTCTCTCTCTCTCTCTCTCTCTCTCTCTCTCTCTCTCTCTCTCTCTCTCTCTCTCTCTCTCTCTCTCTCTCTCTCTCTCTCTCTCTCTCTGTATTTACAGTACCCTATGTATGTATGTATTTATGTGTGTATGTATCTATCTATTTATCTATATCTACTTATCTATCTATCTATTGTTAAGCTATTTTAGTAAGAGTAAGTGCGTTTTACTACCGGTACTGTATAGTCACGGACAAAAGTCGTGCTAGAGATCCAATTGAGATACTTTTTACCCCTTTAAGGGGAAGTTTTTAGTTTGGTCCCTAGATATCCTTCAAGCTTAAGATTACACCCCCTTGAGCCCCTTTCAAGATAAATTTGTACATTTTTCGGTAGAAAAATTTCCCGGCTGAAAGCCGGTTCTTCTTAAATTACAGGCTCGCTATCGCTCGCCAGGATAAAATCGACACCTAAAAGGCACGAAAGGTTTTAAAATTGACAGAAATGGGTTGAAAGTTCTTAAAAGAGTCAAAATAATGGGGGCAAACGTCTTAAAATTAGAAAAACAATGGGGCTAAACATGAAGGAGAAAGGAGTCAAGAAAAAATCCCTCAAGTGGACATCTCCCCTTAACTCCTAGAGAGCTTTCCTGTATGGCATAACATCTTGTAAGGATAACCATAATAAAGCTACACATTATAATTCTGGTTATTATTGCGTCTTCAAATACTGTAGAGTTAATAGGCAGGACCAAAGCCTTTATAATGTTGATATCTGCAGTGCTGTCCTTTTAATTTACCTATCGTAGAATTAAATTAGAAGTTATGAAGGTGGGACTCTACTCGTGTCTGTGGGTGTGCTCTACTCTCTCAACTTAACCCTCTCCGACATATGACGCGATTTTGAGCCTATTGGGGATACTTTAAAGCCTTTGTTACCATCAGGGGTATTTAGAAACCTTTAGTTTAGTTACTTCAACCTCTGCAGTTGTCTTTGAGTTAGCTGTGGGCAGAAAACTGATTTTGGAGAGGTAATTATAAGAGTGAGAGAACTCTTTCTTATTGCTAATCTGGCGACTTCTGCGTCATAAATGCGTGAAAGGGTTAATACGGCCTTTTTGGAATATGGGTCAACGTGTTTCTGATAGTAACGTGTTATTGTGTATCCTTACGACTCTGTTATTTTTGACTCCCTTCAATCTCTACTATCTATCACTGATCTTTCTAACTATGTACAGGTATATATATATATATATATATATACCTATCTTTCAATCTATCTATCTATGTCTATATTTATACACATCTATCTATCCTTCACAGTCACTCTCTATCACTCACTCATATTCACTCTCTCTCTCTATCTATCTATATATTTATCTATCTAGTCTATACTATATATATATATATACTATACTATATACTATATATCATATATAATATATATATATATATATATATATATATATATATAATATATATATATCTCTAGCTGTCTCACTCCTCTCTTTATCCTTTCCCATCCATTTCAATATCCCACTCATGGCGCCCTTTCTTCTCCCGGCTTCTCGTCATATCTCTACTTCTCCCAGAATTCCTTTTATCTCCTCCCCTCCCCTTTATCATCTCCCCCTCCCTCCCTCCCTCTCCAAAACATGAGACCAGGAAGCAATAATAAGCAATCAGGCCTCTCTCTCTCTCTCTCTCTCTCTCTCTCTCTCTCTCTCTCTCTCTCTCTCTCTCTCTCTCTCTCTCTCTCTCTCTCTCTCTCTCTCTCTCTCTCTCTCTCTCTCTCTCTCTCACAAACACAAATGCTTAGATAACACATGACAAGCCTGAAATATCTGGCGTATGTTAAGTGACAGCGTTGTTTTAGGAATAATGAGATAGGCCTTGAAGGGGGCCTATAATAGCTAGGACGCACAATAGACATGCGGCATCATCGTATCTTGTATCTATCGCCCAATAGATATTAACCCCTTCTGTACCGCGACGTCTTTTTAATTTTACTCTAGCTATATCTAGACGATTTTGTGCAGTTTAAGAAGGATTCTCGTTGGTTGTAACACATGGTTTAAGCGAGAATGTTCGAAGGCCCTTCTAATGTTAATTGCTGGAGGCCCTTAAGGGGAGGTATTTAGTTTGTTCCCTACTTTTTCATCAAGCTTAAAATTACACCCCCTAGATCCCCTTTCAAGATAAATTTGTACATTTTTCGGTAGAAAAATGTCCCGGCCGGAGGCCGGTTGCTCTTAAATTACAGGCTCGCTATCGCTCGCCAGAAAAAAATCGACACCTTAATGGCACGAAAGATATTAAAATTGACAGAAATGGGGCAAAATTTCTTAAAATGTCCAAACTACTAGGGCGAACGTCTTAAAATCTCAAAAGCAATGGGGCTAAACGTGAGGGAGAAAGGTGTCCAGAAAAAAATCCCTCAAGTGGAAATCTCCCCTTCAGCTTGATGGAGTTCTAGTGAGGAAAATAGAAATGAAATCAATAAATTAATAGACGAAACAATATACCCTATCCCCTTAACGTGTTCAATGTACAGTATATATATAATTAAACTCATTTATATTATAGTATCTTTAAATCTTATATCTTGATTCGTCTTTCGTACACTCACTCCCTCTCTATCTCACTCTTTAAGACTGGTAATCTCACTCACTCACTCACTCACTCACTCACACTCTCTCTCTCTCTCTCTCTCTCTTTCTCTCTCTCTCTCTCTCTCTCTCTCTCTCTCAAACCATTATAACAATATGATGTGGGTCCGCTCCGTAATTCTAAGAGTATACTAAATATATAAGGTTCACTTGTAATAGAAATAATGTATGTTATTATAATTATGTCGGGCATACAAACACGTCACTCACATAATTCAATTCCATTTTACATTAATACATTTTTACAACGGTGAATCTTTTTCTTGCTGTGATAATTTTAGTCTTGTCCTATACTGTACAATATAAATATATAAATACATACATAAATACCTACATAAATACCTACATAAATACATACATAAATACATACATAAATAAGTACATTAATATATGTATAGACTGTAAATACCGGTATATATATTCTTCCAATAACATAATATATCTCTACTACGTTTCTCTCTCACTGTTCAAATTTATGAATTAAAAATAATTGACAATGCATATAAACACCATTTGAGGAGAACCAATTTATTGACAACGTTTCGCAGATAGCAGATAGGTCACTAGAGTCAGGTCAATAAAATGCTCCTCCTCAAATGGTATATCTACTCTCTCTCTCTCTCTCTCTCTCTCTTCTCACACACACACGCACACTCTCTCTCACCACACATACATACCCTCTATCTCACACACACACACACTCACACTCACTCTCTCTCTCTCCTAATACCTCCACCACCACCTCCACCACCACCAATTAAAAGCCAATAAAGACATCACTCCCACTCCCACTTTATATTTTTCCCCATTAATAACTGCATGACCAAAGCTAGGCGGCTTGTGGGAGTGTTAATGGCGACAATATATAAAGGCTGAAGGGAAACTATTATATTATATTTGTAGACCTGGAGTGGTGTTTTGGCGTAATAAATTTGAAAGAGTTATGTTGTTAAAGATGTTTGGGGTGTTCAGCCTATTTATGAAAGGTGTGACTGGATAAAGTGATGATTTATATAATATATAATGTATATAATGTATATAATGACTAGAATATATATATATATATATATATATATATATATATATATATATATATAGATTTATATATATAATATATAGAGAGAGAGAGAGAGAGAGAGAGAGAGAGAGAGAGAGAGAGAGAGAGACAGAGAGAGAGATACAGAGAGAGAGACCTAGGCGGCATGTGGCTGTGTGGTAATGAACACAACAAATAACTGGTAAACGGAGACTGCACTATTTATTATTATACCGATGTGTTGGATGGCAGTGTTTGCGTAATGACTGACAAATATGTCATTGAAGGGGTTTGGTATTTGGTAAATAGTATTTTTGTTTTCCAGATATTGATATATCAAGTGGAATGATGGTTGTAGATGAAGATGTATTGCTCGATATATATATATATATATATATATATATATATATATATATATATATATATATAATAGAGAGAGAGAGAGAGAGAGAGAGAGAGAGAGAGAGAGAGAGAGAGAGAGAGAGAGAGAGAGAGAGAGAGTTGTAATTACAAAATGATTGCAGAGGGAACTTATCGACTGTAAAATAAGTAAATTTAATAAGTGTGAATCATGTAGAACGTATTGTCCGAAACCAAACTTTAAGCCTTATTGCATGACACAATGATCTTATACCATTGCACTCAAAGCACTCCGATTGCACTTTGACCTAAATAAAAAACAAGCTTTTAGACTTGGTAGTGAAATAATCTGCGTGATACCCGAAGAGTTTATATGGAATCACCAGGACTAACTAAAACTGACCAGTGTTAATATAAGGAGAATAGTGGAAAGAGTTAGCCTAATAAAACTTCTAGCATACAATAGCATATTAGAAACTACATATATTTAATCTATATCTAATTTGCATAATAACCACACTAAATGATGTGGTCTATATATACACTATACAGTATATATATCGGTATATACTGTAAATATATATTGTGTTCTCAATATCTAATAGTGGCCAAGAGAGGTCATATCTAAGCAGAATAAAATAACTTACTACTTTGTGTTTCCCAGAAAACGAAAATACATTAAATGAAACGTCACAATGTTAAAAAAAGACACTCGATGTCTTTTAGCCACAAAACAACTAGGCCCAATAATCTGTAAAGTCATAAAAAACGTCTAATGTTAGTCTCTCTCACTATATCTATATATCTGTGTGTGAGAGAGAGAGAGAGAGAGAGAGAGAGAGAGAGAGAGAGAGAGAGAGAGAGAGAGAGAGAGAGATATTTGTATTCAAGACGCTATGTAGAAGACAGCTGTATTTAACCCCTTCAGAATAATAAAATATCTTACGCGGATACATAACCAAGAAAACTATATAAGTATTAAAAGCATACATGGAGATGAAGTAAATAATAGTGAAGACAATCAATATGAGTGAAATATTAAATAAATAAAAGCCAGTCTGTATGAGAGAATACATAAGCAATACATAGGATATTACATAAGATAATACACAGAGTACAAAAGATAATACATACGAGATTAGAAACAGACAGACAAGAACTGGACGAGGTAGAAAGCTTGACACAGTCGGCCACATAAATTCGTATCCCTTCCTTGAATTTATGTATGAAAGGAAATTTAACATTATTGAATTACAAGTGTATTTTCTACTGCAGGAACTAAATAATATTTCCAATTAACAAATGTATAGCTTATTTCGTTCGTAAGTTAATCATGCTATGTTTTCTTTCGTATATATAAAATCACGGAGTGGATGCAAATTTATGTGACCAACTGTACCTTCATTGTCAAATATTAACCCCTTCATCACCATTAAATTATTACCATCATATTCTGGTTACCAATAGACGATTTTTTGTTTAGTTTATAACCTACCTCTACGACTCAAATGGGTATATACGATCTCAAGCTACACTCTTAGTAACACAGGTCCTTCTTAAACTGTATAATATAATATAATTTTAGCATAAATCAAGGGTAAATAGGCATGATGGTGCTGAAAGGGTTAAAATACACGAGAAGGATATTCAGAATATGATAATACAAACTGGGTGAACGAAGTGTAGAAGGATATATCACGGAGTTCAGGATATACTGCTAAAAGTGGATAAAAAGCAAGGCTATGGGTAAACAAGACATGCCTAGCTGGGTGAGAAGGGAATGAGCAAGCGAATTCCTGGCATGGAGAATTATCAAACAATAACAATGAAGACAGCTTATAGTAAAAACGTACAGAAAGGTACCGATGAAACTAATTTACCTGGGACAGTAATAAGAACTAAATATAGTGTTCACTACAAATTACATATACCTGATGCTAATTACAAGTTGGTGAAGTCCTGGTTGTATGACAGTGATCGTGATAGTTAAGGGGAGATTTCCACTTGAGGGAGTTTTTTCTTGACTCCTTTCTCCTTCATGTTTAGCCCCGTTTTCTAATTTTAAAACGTTCGCCCCATTATTTTGATGATTTTAAGAACTTTCAACCAATTTCTGTCAATTTCAAGACCTTTCGTGCAATTTAGGTGTCGATTTTATCCTGGCGAGCGATAGCAAGCCTGTAATTTAAGAGGAACCGGCTTTCAGCCGGGAAATTTTTCTACCGAAAAATGTACAAATTTATCTTGAAAGGGGCTCAAGGGGGTGTAATCTTAAGCTTGATGGATATCTAGAGACCAAACTAAAAACCTCCCCTTAATGCTATAAGGGATTGGTTGTCTGTGTTTATGGACATCAAACATTCTTTTGATAAAATAATGACTAGAAAATCTATACAAAACAACCAATTGCTGGAACACAATAATTAACCTAGATGACATATTTTCAAACTGTCAAGGGCATGATAACTGTCATTTGAGGGAAATATTAGGTTATAAATCATTGTTTAATATTTATTGACCACACTTACTAATTAAAATAGAGATACTAACTAAATTGCAAGACAATGTGGATTAAGGAATAATATTGAATCCAAAATTTGATCTGGGTTACCACATCAACGCAACAGAAAAGCTAGGTATATGGGAAATTGTCAAATGTACAAGCTGCTTCAATGTTATGAATGAAGATAGATCAGAATTCACATGTATCAATTTATCAAAGCAAGTCTTAAATAAAAAAATAAAAAAAATGGAGTGGAATACAAACCAGAATAACAAATTAATAAAATTAAAATAGTATGACGTTCGTAACCGGTGTGAGACTATTGCAGTGCTAGCAAAAATAGTATGACGTTCGTAACCGGTGTGAGACTATTGCAGTGCTAGCAAAAATAGTATGACGTTCGTAACCGGTGTGAGACTATTGCAGTGCTAGCAAAAATAGTATGACGTTCGTAACCGGTGTGAGACTATTGCAGTGCTAGCAAAAATAGTATGACGTTCGTAACCGGTGTGAGACTATTGCAGTGCTAGCAAAAATAGTATGACGTTTCGTAACCGGTGTGAGACTATTGCAGTGCTAGCAAAAATAGTATGACGTTCGTAACCGGTGTGAGACTATTGCAGGGCTAGCAAAAATAGTATGACGTTCGTAACCGGTGTGAGACTATTGCAGGGCTAGCAAAAATAGTATGACGTTCGTAACCGGTGTGAGACTATTGCAGTGCTAGCAAAAATAGTATGACGTTCGTAACCGGTGTGAGACTATTGCAGTGCTAGCAAAAATAGTATGACGTTCGTAACCGGTGTGAGACTATTGCAGTGCTAGCAAAAATAGTATGACGTTCGTAACCGGTGTGAGACTATTGCAGGGCTAGCAAAAATTCAGATCGATGATAAAAAGGCCACCTCATAACGATAAATAAGTGCTTAAGGGGAGGTATTTAGTTTGTTCCCTAGACCTCCATCAAGCTTAAAATTACACCACCTTGAGTCCCTTTCAAGATACATTTTTACATTTTTCGGTAGAAAAATTTCCCGGCCAAAGGCCGGTTCCTCTTAAATTACAGGCTCGCTATCGCTCGCCAGGATAAAATCGACACCTGAATTGCACGAAAGGTCTTAATATGGGGTGAAAGTTCTTTAAATCGCTAAACTAATGGGGCAAACGTTTTATATCAAAAGCAATGGGGCTAAACATGAGGGAGAAAGGGGTTAAGAAAAAAATCCTCAAGTGGCGATCTCCCCTTAAGTAATGTTCGCCTTGTGCTGAGAGGGAGTATGGTTCAAGCTATGCTGATACCGATGAGTGGTAGGTAGGAAGACAGCCTTTTGACTTACTGTCCTTAGTTATTAGGAACAACTAAAAAATGACTGCCTAGTAGGTACCGCAAGCTTTGTGCAGTCTGTGTATACGTGTATCTTGATGTAACTGTCATGCCCCACCCCTCCCCCACCCACCCCCACTAAAAATACGCCCCCACTCACTCCCAACATCCCCCACACTTTCCCCCGGTAAAGATAGGTCTTGGGTGCCGCATCTAACTCTCCACAAGTGATGATTGACAAAACCGCAAAGTAACCGCAGGATCCCTTAGTGTCGCACCGTTGAAGTCCCCTATCTCACTATCTCACTTACACCTCACTTTCTCTCTTTAATTTGGAGCGTTAGATCTGGTTATGTTGCTTTGGTGGTATTGTGTTCTTGACTGTTGATAGTTTCGCAGCATTTAGTGAATACCGGTGTGTCAATTAGGGTTACGGATGATCTGTAACAAATGCATATAGGCCTATTGTAACTTCTTTCCTCACACCACCTTTTCATCTCTCTCTCAGCTTCTCCTTCTCTCTCTCTCACTCACTCACTCACTCACTCACTCACTCACTCACTCACTCACTCACTCTCTCTCTCTCTCTCTCTAGCTCCTTCATTATACAGTATACAGTCAGTCAGACAATACAGTAACTTATAACGTCTCAGACACGATAATTCAATGCATCCAATTAACTTTTGTTTTCTTTCATTATTTGTACAGTTGGCCACGTGAATTTGAATACACTCCGCGATTGTATGTACGGAATGAAACTAGTATGATTGAATTCGAAATGTATTCTCTTACGCAGTAGTTAAATATCATCACCAATTACCGGGCATATAGTCAATCACGCGAATATAAATGAATTTGGCCACCTGTACGTAACCCATCACTTATCCAATAATATCATTCAGCATATAGGTTAAAGGGAGATGGGTCGTTTTTCTGGTCCCCTTTCTCCCTCGTGTTAAGCCCCATTTGCTTTGAAATTATAAGACGTTCGGCCCATTAGCTTGTCGATTTTAATACCTTTCCCCCCATTTCGTTGTAAATTTTAAAACCTTTCGTGCCATTTAGGTGTCGATTTTTTCCTGGCGAGCCTGAAATTTAAAAGAGTAACCGGCCTTTGGCCGGAAAAGTTTTCTACCGAAAAATATACAAATTTATCTTGAAGGGGGTTCTAGGGGTGTTTTTCTAAGCTTGATGGAGGTCTAGCGAGGAAACTAAGAAATATAGGAATACATTAATTAATAGACCAAAAAACGGCCCATCTCCCATTAAACTAGCCTTTATGTACGAGGCCTAAATAGTAAGCGATGCCGATAAAAATACTCGAACACATGTGAAAACTAAGACTAATAATGTACGTGCCAAATTGATCTTAACTATCATACATGTTGACCCTAAACTATCATACATGTTGACACTAAACTTACTTATCTAACTATACTATTTGTGTTGATCATTGGCTATCGAGTTGGCATAGTAATTAGACGACCGCTTACGAGGAAAATGGCCTACCTTAATATTTCCGGGAATAATTATAATTTTATATGTATTTATTCATTCATTAATTTACAAAATGTCCTCCCTAGACCTACATTGAACATGAAAACAAGAAAATAACTCAAATATCCCTGTTTGAGAAAAATGTATGCTTTTTCGATAGAAAAATGCCATGGCCAAAGACCGATTTCTCAAAACTTGCAGGTTCGCTGTCGCTCGCTGTACCTAAATGGCACGAAAGGTCATACATTTGACAAAGACATGGGGATGAAAGGTTTTAAAATACCCAAACGAATGTGGCAAACTATTCAAAATATCAAAACTAATGGGGCTAAGCGTGAGAGTGAAGTGTATCCAGACAACCCCCCCCCCCCCACACGCCCCTTAATATCAAAACTAATGGGGCTAAGCGTGAGAGTGAAGGGTATCCAGACAACCCCCCCCCCCCCCACACGCCCCTTAATATCAAAACTAATGGGGCTAAGCGTGAGAGTGAAGGGTATCCAGACAACCCCCCCCCCCCCCCCAGCCCACCCGCCCCTTAATATCAAAACTAATGGGGCTAAGCGTGAGAGTGAAGGGTATCCAGACAACCCCCCCCCCCCCCCCCACCCCCCTTAATATCAAAACTAATGGGGCTAAGCGTGAGAGTGAAGGTATCCAGACAACCCCCCCCCCCGGCCACACGCCCCTTAATATCAAAACTAATGGGGCTAAGCGTGAGAGTGAAGGGTATCCAGACAACCCCCCCCCGGCCACACGCCCCTTAATATCAAAACTAATGGGGCTAAGCGTGAGAGTGAAGGGTATCCAGACAACCCCCCCCCGGCCACACGCCCCTTAAGAGGAGGTATTTAGTTTGTTCCCTAGACCTCCATCAAGCTTAAAATTACACCCCCTTGAGTCCCTTTCAAGGTAAATAGTTACATTTTTCGGTAGAAAAATTTCCCGGCCCGAAGGCCGGTTCCTCTTAAATTACAGGCTCGCTATCGCTCGCCAGGATAAAATCGACACCTGAATTGCACGAAAGGTCTTAATATGGGGTGAAAGTTCTTAAAATCGCTAAACTAATGGGGCAAACGTTTTATAATATCAAAAGCAATGGGGCTAAACATGAGGGAGAAAGGAGTCAAGAAAAAAATCCCTCAAGTGGAGATCGCCCCTTAAAGTAATCTAACATTCAACTCTCTAAGTACTATCTACTGGTATACTAAATGCTCTTGTTTATTGCATATTAGCTTGAATTATATACACACACACGGACGCACAGGTTTCACACTTATGCGTCCACATAAGTATACCGCAATATGTGAGAGAGAGAGAGAGAGAGAGAGAGAGAGAGAGAGAGAGAGAGAGAGAGAGAGAGAGAGCGAGAGCGAGAGCGAGAGCGAGAGCGAGAGCGAGAGCGAGAGCGAGAGAGAGGAGTTGTAGCTTGTTTCTGCTTGCCTGTTTACTTAATTTGACTTCCCTTCATCTGTTCGTTCATCTTGCCTTTGCCACTTTGCCATCCCATCCTTTGGGATTCCCTTGATTTCTAATATCCTTAAGAGATTGTTTAAATATTTCATTGATTTATTTTTTAATTATTTGTGTATTCCTTTTTTTTTTTTTTCTGCCAAGACCTCCATCAACTACCCCGAAGACCCTTCTTCGAGATAAATGTGTGCATTTTTTCGACAGAAAAATGCCCCGATATTTCCTCCTAAACTGCAAGCTTGCTTTAGCTTGCCAGGAAAAATAAATCGATACCTAAGTGGCACGAAAGATCTTTAAATCGATACCTAAGTGGCACGAAAGATCTTTAAATCGCCAAACTAATGGGGCGGCTGTCTTAAATCCTCAAAAACCAATGGGACTAAACATGAGGGAGAAGGGGGTCCAGAACTCACCCATCTCCTCCTTCCCGCTCTTCCTATTTTTCTTCTTCCTTCTCTCTCTCTCTCTCATACCTTACTTAGTCGTTTTCCCTGTCTCCCATCTTTGCTGTTTTCCTAATCTCCCACTTTCATTATTTTATAAATTATTCATCTGTTACCTTCCATATCCATCACACCCTCTTTCTTTCCTCTCTTCTTATCCATTTTCTTCTCCTTCTCTTTCTTCCCTCTCTCCTCCTCCTTCGACTACCTTCAAACATTGTGAACTGTGATACAGTTGAGACTTTCAAGAACCGTCTATATAAATACTGTACTTGGCCACTATCCCTCAATTAACACTATTTCTTTCAGAATAACTCCTACTCGTTATTAAGAAATACCATAGATTGCAATATCAATACTAATCTATCTCCTTTCGTCCTATTCTATCCAAAAAATTCCGCGACAAGTTTTTCCATGCTGATTGGTATATTTTTCCAATTGTTTCCACGCCAGCGTAAGCTGAAGGGAGTGGTAGGTGGGGAGGAGCCTTCTGCTTGTCTATGCCTTTCTTTACCTAGTAGTTAGTAAGTTAGCAGTGTAGATATCCAAACTGCCCCGTAAGGACCAATAGGTCTGTTGCAATATGTAAGTCCTTTGTATTTCTCCTCCTTGTCATCATCATCATCATCATCATCATCATCATCATCCTTCTCACCTTCATTCCTCCGTCCTCACCTCCCTCCTCTCACACTCAGTTTCTCGTCCTCCTTCTCCTTCCCCTTCTCTCTCCACTAACTTACTCCACGTCTCCAACCCCCCCCCCCTCTCTCCCTCCTTCCCTCCCCCCCCACCACTTCTTCCTTTCCCCTTCCTTCCTTCCCCTTCTCTCTCCACGTCTCCAACCCCCTCTCCCCCCCCCACCTCTTCCTTCCCCGTCTCTCTCCACTACCTTACTCTACGTCTCCAACCCCCTCTCCCCCTCCTTCCCTCCCCCCCACCACTTCTTCCTTCCCCTTCTCTCTCCACTAACTTACTCCACGTCTCCAACCCCCCCCTCTCTCCCTCCTCCCACCACTTCTTCCTTCCCCCTCCTTCCTTCCCCTTCTCTCTCCACGTCTCCAACCCCCCTCTCCACCCCCTTCTTCCTTCCCCCTCCTCCACTACCTTACTCTCCTCCTCCTTCCCTCCCCCCACCACTTCTTCCTTCCCCTTCTCTCTCCACTAACTTACTCCACGTCTCCAACCCCCCCCACCACTTCTTCCTTCCCCTTCTCTCTCCACTACCTTACTCCACGTCTCCAACCCCCCTCTCTCCCTCCTTCCCTTCCCCCACCACTTTTCCTTCCTTCCCTCCCTTCTTTCCCTTCTCCCTCCACTCACTTCCTCCTCATCTCCAACTCCCCTCTCTCCCCCTACCACTTCTCCTTCCCCTCCTCCTTCCCCTATATTCCTACTAAACCCCCCTCACTACCCTCCCCCCACTTCTCCTTCGTTCACTACCTTCCTCATTATCCCCCCCCCCCCCACACTTTTCCTTACTTCCCTCCCTCCTTCCTCTTCTCCACTACCACCCCCTCTCTCCACTTCTCCTCCCTTCCCTCCCTCCCTCCCCCGCCCCAACCACTTCTCCTCCCTCCCTCCTTCTTCTTCTTCTTCTTCTTCTTCTCCTCCTCCTCCTCCTCCTCCTCTGGTAGTGGGAGTTCGGCTTTATCCATGAGAGTAAAACCAGGTGTTGAATATTACAGGTGAGGGAGGAGCCGAGGGAGGGAGGGAGGAAGGGAGGGAGGGAGGGAGGGAGGGAGGGAGGGAGGGAGGAGGGAGGAGGAAGGGAGGGAGGGAGGAGGGAGTGAGTGAGGGAGTGAGGTATATAGTAGGGGAATGGAGAGTAGAGGGAGGAGAAGGATGCTAAGGAAGAAGGGAAGGAGAGAGAGAGTACCAAATAGTTAAAAGGATGGTAATCTTGGAAGAGAAGAATATTGGCGAAAAAAAAAAATACAATAACTAACAGACAGACAGACAGACAGACAGACAGACAGACAGGCCGGCTAGCAATAATATATAACAAAACAAAAGGATGAAGAGCAAGGTAAGAGAAAGTCTAAAAGAAGAATGAGGCTAAAAAAAAAAATGAAGCTAAAATAGAAAAGCTAAAAGTAGAATGAGAGGCTAAAAGAAGAATTGAAACTAAAACATGTACGAGCAGCTAAAACAGAAAAGCTAAAAGTAGAATGGGAAGCTAAACGTAAAATGGAAAGCTAAAAGAAGAATGAGAAGCTATATGAATAAAAGATACAATAAGAATGAAGAGCTAAAAGAAGAATGAGAAGCTAGCATAAGGGAAAGCTAAAATAAATATAAGAAACTAAAATATGAATAAAGGCTAAAAGAAGAATGAGAAGCTAGAATAAGAAAAGCTAAAGGAAGAAAAAGCTAGAAGAAAATCTAAGAGAATAATAGCTAACAGAAAAGCTAAAAGTAAAGCTAAAAGAAGAATGGCAAGGACGGGTTAAGGGGAGATGGACCGATTTTCTGGTCCTCGTTCTTCCTCGTGTTTAGCCCCATTAGTGTTCAGATTTTATGATGCGTGGCTCATTAGTTTGGCGATTTTAAGACCTTTCGACCCATTTTGTTGTCAAAATTCAAACTTTTCGTGTTATTTAGGTGACGATTTTTTCCTGGCGAGCGAAAGCGAGCTTGTATTTTAAGAGAAAACGGCCTTAGGGACATTTTTCTATCGAAAAATGTACAAATTTATCTTGGAAGGAGGGTCTTTGGCGGATGTTTATTAAGCTTGATGGAAGTCTAGGGAGGAAACTAAACACAAATAATATATGTATGAAATAATCGACCAAAAAATAAATCCTTCCCTCTTCAATCATTCAGACAAATGGACAACCAGAAAAGACGTTTTAGAAAATTAGAGAGGGGAGAAAGAGAAAAGATATGAAAGAAATGGATGGAAAATTGATGTAGAAGGAGGGGAATGGCATAGGAGTGGATAAAAGAGATGAGATGGAAAGAGAGGAAATTTGAGATCGGGGGGGGGGGGGGGGGGAGAGAGAGAGAGAGAAAAGGGGAATTGTTATTTTGAAATAGTAATATATTTACACACGCATATATGTAGTATATATATATATATATATATATATATATATATATATATATATATATATATATACCGTATATATATATATATATATATCAGCTAGTTATTTCAAAACATTGGAGGAATACTAGCAGAGAGAAAGGAAAAGCGGGAAGAATTAAGGAGAGCTAAATAATAACTGAGAAGCGAGGAGAAAGAGAGGAAAACGAGAACAGAAAATAAACAACAATGAATAGCTACGAAAAGATAGGAATAGAGAAGATATGATGATGCAAGAGAAAACGAGAGAAGAAAGAAGATCAGAGGAAAGTAGGAAAAGAAAACAAAGAAATTATACAAGAGATGGGAAGAGGCAAGAGAAAAGCAACCAAGAAAGGAAACTAAACAGACGACGCGCGACAAGGAGATAATCACCGCATAGAAAACGGGCGCACGAGAGAGAGAGCTAGAGTAGGAGAGACTGCAACAAAAAATGGAGGACATGCATACACTAAAGAATGCATGCAGTAAAGGGGAAAAGAGCGAGTGAGAGCCAGATTGGTTGAGATGGAGACTGGCGGCCTGATAAATACACCAACACAACACGGGATACGAGGATGGATAGATATAGTTAGATAGATAGATAGATGGACAGACAGGTAAGCCGAACATTCAGAAGGATAGACAAATTGGTAGATAGGTATGTTAGATGTATATAGATAAGTAGACAGGTAGACAAATAGACAGGTAGACACGCAGAGAGATCTTTAGATTGGTAGGTGGATACTAATCATAACAGAAAATATTTAAGGAAATCAAGTAACAATATATTAACTGGTCCTTACCACACTTTCTATAACTCATTTATTTGAGGGTAGATTTTCACTTAAGGGTGTGTTTTATCTGGACCCCCTTTTCCTTCATGTTTTCTCTTGCACAACATGTTCAAATTTATCTCGAAGGGGAGTCTTGGGGGTATTACTCAAGCTTGATGGAGGTTTACGGAGCAAACTAAAAAATAAACTGTCAATAGCACACTAGTATTTCTATTATTATTATTATTAGCACATAATGAAGTCTCTACCCACCTACCAACTCCTCCAATTAAAATATTGAAGTTAAGTATGTGAAGGATTTCCCAAGCAGCATGATAGAAGAAAAAAAAAAAAAAAAAAAAAATCTATATAAATATTGAAAAAGATAACTACGAAAAAGAAACTTGCGATACACAAGAGAGAAAGGAAAGAGGAGAAAACAAAGAGGAAAGGGGGGGAGGGGAGAAGAAGAGGAGAAGGAGGACAGGAAGAGAAGGAAAGGGGGGGGGGGGAGGATGGGGGATGCCTAAAGAGCCAGGCAGAGATGAGAGGAAGGATGAGAAGCATGTGTAGTAGCAGTAGTAGTAGTAGTAGTAGTAGTAGTAGTAACAGTAACAGTAGTAGTAGTAGTAGTAGTAGTAAACAATCGTAGACACCTGAAACTTTGTCTGAATGGATTTTTGGGAGTGCATATCTCATCATAAGACATTTTTGAAAAAAATAAATGCATGTTCAAGCTTTTACACAGCTACAGATCCTTACGAGGTTTCTTGCATATAATCAATGAAATCTATGTGAAGGGTGAAGGTAAAGATTGGAATAACAGACACACAGACAGCAAGACAGACAGACATATACAGACAGGCAGTTATATAGCCAGACAGACATATAGACATACAGACAAACATAGAGACAGACATACATATATGCATACCTGTATACATAGACAGACAAACCGACAGACAGAAAAGACAGACAGACAGAGAAGACAGACAGCCAAATACAGACTCAGAGCAAGAGTAAAATAAATATGAGGTAGAGATATAGAAAATGGGAGACAGGGGGGGGGGGGGGTTAGAAGGGGGACTCATACAGTTTTCATTTGAACAACACCAGAGACTGCGATATGTATATACGGACATAAAGATTGGAGGGGGGGGGGGGAAGGGAGGAGAGAAAGAGAGAAGAAGAAAAAATAGGAGACATGTAGATTAATGGAAGAATAGATTGATATAGCTGGATGGATGGATATATATAGATCGATAGATAAATAGTAGATATATATATATATATATATACTGTATGTAAACATGAAACCGATGAAGCAAAATATACCTAAACAAAAAGAGATACGAACAAAAAAACAGGAGAAAAAAGGGGGAGGGGGATACACAACAAAATACAAAGGACAACTTAAACAAAAGACTGGTGAAAGCGAGGGATGGATGAAACAGAAGGCTTATGTAACCATAACAAAATAAAATAATAATGATAATAATAATAATAATAATAATAATAATAATAATAATAATATATAAACACATATTACACAATAAGCAAATACAACATAATACAGATGAAACAAGTAATTGAAACAAGACAAATGTAACAAATGTGGGTGTGGGTGAGGTTGTGGCTGTGGTTGTGGGTGTGGGTGTGGGTGAGGGTGTAAGTGTGGGTGAGTGTGTGGGTGTGAGTGTGGTTGTGGGTGTGGGTGAGGGTGTAAGTGTGGGTGTGAGTGTGGGTGAGTGTGTGGGTGTGAGTGTGGGTGAGTGTGTGGGTGTGAGTGTGGGTGTGGTTGTGGGTGAGGGGGCGGGTGTGGGTGATACATATAATAACTATAGTCGGTTTTATTTCACCTAACGATAAATTGAATCCCATACCAACTAATTACTCAATTCTGAATGGACAAATAATAAACTACCATGTCTCTCTCTTTTCCACGTTTTCATAGTTAACAACTCATTTCGCATCAAGCTCTTCGTATTAGCCGAATAATCAAAAGGACATGACAATTTACCATCAAATTGAAAACAAAAACCTAACACACACACACAATAGCCAGGTAAATATAAATATATATACAGCATAAATACTATAGTCCGTTCATTATAAGTAGGCCAACAAATTTAACCCCTTTAATATACAAATTTATCTAGAAGGGGAATTTTGTGGATGTCTTATTAAGCTTGATGGAGGTCTAGCGCGGAAACTAAAATTATCATATATATATATATATATATATATATATATATATATATATATATATATATATAAATAAACCAATAAATATACCCTTCCAACCTTAAACTTTAAAAAATAATAATATATATATATATATATATATATATATATACCGGTACAGCATATATATATAAATATATATATATACTGTATAATTATATACTGTATATTTATAGATCACATTACCTTATATATCGACTGAGTTGTCTTAGGCCTTTGAGCTTACCTGTGAAAAGAATACAAAATAATAATTAAACATGATGCAGTGTATTAAACCCTGTTGTACCGGCGACGTCTTTTTATTTTAGTGTAGGTATATTGAGACGATTATGTGCAGTTTACGAAGGATCTGTGGTAGTTAATAAGGTTATGCGATATCGTTCGAAGCCTGTTGATTCCTGGAGGGCCTTTCTAGACTGAATACAATCGTCTAATAGTAGCCAGAAATAAAGTTAAAATGAAAGCACCGATACAGAAGGGGTTACATTTTATTCTAGGTATATTGAGACGATTATGTGCAGTTTACGAAGGATCTGTGGTAGTCAAAAGGGTTAAGAGAGATAGTTCCAAGCCTGTAATTGCTGGAGGACCTTTCTAGAACTGAATAAAATCATATACTATATTTTTTTCCTGGCCAGCGATAGCGAGCCTGTACTTTGAGAGGAACGGGCTGGAATTGTTTTCTATCGAAAAATGTACATGTGTATCTGGAAAGGGGTTCTAGGGGGTGGTATTTTTTACGGAGGTCTAGGGAGGAAACAAATATATATATACTGTATATATATTTATATATATAAAGATCAAACAAATAATATTAATAAGCAAACAAATATTCCCATTCCCCCCCCCCCCCCCCTAATGTTAGACTCCTGCTAAATGGTAGGATAAACAGCTGCATTACTGAAGTCCTCTTTGAGTTAAGAGACGTTGGGGTCGGGATATTTGGCCTACCTATAATGGACAGAGTATAGATAGATAAGTACGGCGGATAGTTGATTAAGACACATATATAAATATACGTAGACATGCACAATGCACATATATAATACAAATAGACATATGGCTATAGGATAACAAATGACTTTAAGAGAGAGAGAGAGAGAGAGAGAGAGAGAGAGAGAGAGAGAGAGAGAGAGAGAGAGAGAGAGAGAGAGAGGAGAGAGAGGGGGGGGGGGGGAGAGAGGGGGAAGTAAAGGGGAAGACAGGGTGATAAAATAAACGCCCTCTATAAAAAGCTGCCATACTATCACTCTACTCTACTCTAGGCTACTCTACTCTCTCTCTCTCTATATATATATATACTGTATATATATATACACACGCACACACACACACAATGTATATACAGTATATACTGTATATATATAATATGTACTGTATATATATATATATATATATATATATATATATATATATATATATATATATATATATACGGAGAGAGAGAGAGAGAGAGAGAGAGAGAGAGAGAGAGAGAGAGAGAGAGAGAGAGAGAGAGAGAGAGAGAGAGAGAGAGAGAGAGAGAGAGAGAGAGAGAGAGAGAGTACAGGGTTGCCACATCATCAATTAGTAAACCCAGCATTGCCATTTTTATTATCCCCGCAGTAAATTATGGGCGGGGAATAACGCCAGGGAGACAGACAGACAGACACACACAAAATGAAAATCAGTGCGAAAATGGAAACAAAAGAGAGGATGATTCAGGAGGAAATAGAGAATATAATAATATCGGAATTATGAATAAGTGAAACCATATGCAAGGGTAATGGTCACTGATATGTATACATTATCTATCTATCTATCTATCTATCTATCTATTATACAGTATTTATCTATCTATTATACAGTATGCTGTATATCTATATATGTATCTAAATTATTATATAAAAAGAGAGATAGATAGATAGAGAGAGAGTTGATAGATAAATAGACAAATAGATAGATAAGAGGTGGGGGACAAAAGGAAATTGAGGAGGTGGGGGAAGAGAGGGGTGGTGGGGGAAGAGAGGGGTGGTGGAGGAAGAGAGGTGTGGTGGGGAAAGAGAGGGGAGGTGGAGGAAGAGAGGGGAGGTGGGGGAAGAGAGGGGAGGTGGGGGAAGAAGGAGAGGGGGAGATGGGCGGGAAAGAGGGGAGATGGGCGGGAAAAAGGGGGAGGTGGGGGGAAGTGGAGATGAGAAGTGAGTAGAGGTGGGGGAGAGGGGAGGTGGGGGGAACAGGGGAGGTGGGGGGGAACAGGGGAGGTGGGGGGAAGGGGGGACGAGGGGATAAGAGAGAGAGAATCCCCACCTCATTCCTCTCCTCTCCCCTCCCCTACCCACACACCCCCCCTCCCATCCCCTATTGCCTCCCTCCTCCCCCCACCCCACCCAGCACCAACACCTTAATATTAACTCATAAAGAATATAAAAATGTGGTGTGAGAGTTGTGTTGCTTCGTTATGAACACTCTCCCTCCCTCCCTCTCACTCGCACTCACTCACTCACACTCGCTATTTCTCACTCACAAGTTTACTCGCAATTTTTCTTTCATTCATTCGCTTTTTCTCACTCACTATTTCTTACTCGCTACCATTCACTCATTCACTAGTTATTTCTCACTTACTCGCCATTTATCACTCACTATTTCTCACTCACTCACTTGCTATTTCTCACTCACTCACTCACTATTTCTCACTCACTCACTTGCTATTTCTCACTCACTCACTCACTATTTCTCAACTCACTCACTTGCTATTTCTCACTCACTCACTATTTCTCACTCACTCACTTGCTATTTCTCACTCACTCACTCACTATTTCTCACTCACTCACTTGCTATTTCTCACTCACTCACTCACTATTTCTCACTCACTCACTCACTATTTCTCACTCACTCACTTGCTATTTCTCACTCACTCACTCACTCACTATTTCTCAACTCATTCACTCACTATTTCTCACTCACTCACTTGCTATTTCTCACTCACTCACTCACTATTTCTCACTCACTCACTCACTATTTCTCACTCACTCACTTGCTATTTCTCACTCACTCACTCACTATTTCTCACTCACTCACTCACTATTTCTCACTCACTCACTTGCTATTTCTCACTCACCTGCTATTTCTCACTCACTCACTATTTCTCACTCACTCACTTGCTATTTCTTACTTACTCACTCACTATTTCTCACTCACTCACTCACTATTTCTCACTCACTCACTTGCTATTTCTTACTTACTCACTCACTATTTCTCACTCACTCACTCACTATTTCTCACTCACTCACTTCTATTTCTCACTCACTCACTCGCTATTTTCACTCACTTACTCACTATTTCTCACTCATTCACTCACTATTTCTCACTCACTCATTCGCTATTTCTCACTCACTCACTCACTCACTTGCTATTTCTCACTCATTCACTCGCTATTTTCACTCACTCGATCACTCACTCACTATTTTCACTCACTCGCCATGTTCACTCACTCATTCACTCGCTATTTTCACCCACCCACTCACTCACTCACTATTTCTCACTTAATCACTCACTCGCTTTATTTTACACTCAGCTACTCGTGTCTTCCTTACTCACTCCCTTGCTTTAATTCATTTCTATTTCATCTTTTTTCTCAATCACTCTCTCATTCAGTATTTCCTCACTCATATTGTCACTTTCACTCACGTAAGTTTGTTTTTCATTGACTCATTCTCACTCACATTTCTTCAGTCTTGTTGGTCATCCACTCACTCACATAGACCTTAGCATACCGGTGCTTGTAGGAACAAATTATCGCTTGTGTTTCAAGTAATTTCACAATAATATTTCTTTCACTCACTTCATTCCCTACAAATCGCAATGACTCAAGTTAATTCATGTGTTAACCCTTATTATTTCTCTCTCTCTCTCTCTCTCTCTCTCTCTCTCACAATCTCCTAATTCATCTCTCCCTCTCTCACCCTGAGCGGTGTTTGGTGTCTCTCACTCACACATTTTATCTCTGGCTTTTACACGCTCGCTCTCTCTCTCTCTCTCTCTCTCTCTCTCTCTCTCTCTCTCTCTCTCTCTCTCTCTCAGATTTGCGTAATCCCTCCTCCATCTATGCATGTACTGCATGTGATTTTTTTATGTCTGTCTATATTACTCTAAAACGTATATACTGTATGTACGTATATATGCATTTACATATGTATGTATTGCACAGTCGCGCTAATAAGTCATGTCTCGGCACCAAGTATGTTTTGATCAATAATTGGTATCAGCAATATCTAAGCTTCATTTCTTCATATGGAGTGAAATATACAAACATGTTCCTACACTTACCCACCCTATACAACATCTGACAGACATTAATACAGCACGGAGCAAGCCAAACATAGTGACAGCTGGGCCATGACGTATTAGCGCGACTGTACAGTATGTGTTGCATGGATGTATTCGTGTATGTACAGTCGTGGACATACTGTATGTTCTTAACCCTTTCAGCATGATGACGTAATTTCCTTCATATTCTGGTTACGGTACCATTAGACGATTTTCTTTCATAGATAATCTACCTCTAGGACTCTAAGGGGTAAAAACGATCTCAATAAACACTCTGAATAGCATAGCTTCTTCTTAAGGGAGCCCACCTCGCTGTGTTCTCTTTCTCTCCCTCTCTTTGGCTTGTAACCATTCAGCCTACTGTGTTCAGACGTTTACCCCCATCCAGGTGTCAATATTTTCCTGGCGAGCGGTAGCGAGCCAGCATATATATATATTTTTTTATTTTTACAGCAAGCTAAATTTGTACATTTTTCGATAGAAAAATTTCTCCGGCAAAGCCGGATTTCTCCATATAATGCTGGCTCGCTATCGCTCGCCGGGAAGAAATCAACACCTGGATAGGGATACACGTCTTAAAACAGTTAGCTGAATGGGGCCGAATGGATACAAGCCAGGGAAAGAGAGAAAAGGAGAACAAGATTAAACAAAAAAAGTTAACCCCCTTAAACTGCATAAATCGTCTAATGTTAGCGAGACTCAAGGGTAAAAACACGTCATCGTGCTGAAGGGGCTAACCACCCTATAATTGTCATCATGTAATCAAAACTTTGTAATTCAAACTTTTATAATCAATCTAATAATAAGCTTGTTACAGATAGTTTTGCCTTTTGTCTCCTTCATGCACATTGAACAAAAAAAGTGTATATCGTTTATATCATATGAAAGTAAAGATGGACGTATTCAAGTATTCCTGATCGCGAGTGTACGGTCGCGCTAATAAGTCATGTCCCAGCTGTCATTACGTTTGGCACTCTCTGTGCTGTATTAATTTGTGTCAGATGTTGGATAGGGTGAGTAGGTGTAGGTATGTACATGTTTGTATGTGTCCCTCGAAACGAATAAATCAAGTTTTAGATATTGCTGATACCAATTATTGATCAAAATAGATTTGGTGGAGAGACATCACTTATTTGGCCGATCGTACAGTCGCGCTAATAAGTCATGTCTGGGCACCAAGTATGTTTTTATCAATAATTGGTAGCAGTAATATCTAAGCTTCATTTCTTCATATTGAGTGAAATATGCAAACATGTTCCCACACTTACCAACCCTATTCAACATCTGACAGACATTAATACAGCACAGAGCGAGCCAAACGTAATGACAGCTAGGACATGACTTATTAGCGCGACCATATATCTCAAATAAGGCCAAGTTAACCCACAGTGGAGCAGCAACAAATGTCAGGCGGACGGGGGGGCCATCCATCATACAAAAGGCCAGGTAATGATGACAGGGACGCGGGGAACAGGTAGGTAAAGGCCAAGGGAGAGAGAGGGGGAGAATAACTAAATGGCATGAAGAGGTAAGTGCGTGCGTCGCGGTACGGAGAAGGTTACGAATAAAAACAATTGAGTATGTAAGAACAATTGAGTATGTAAGAACAATTGAGTATGTAAGAACAATTGAGTATGTAAAAACAATTGAGTATGTAAGAACAATTGAGTATGTAAGAACAATTGAGTATGTAAGAACAATTGAGTATGTAAGAACAATTGAGTATGTAAGAACAATTGAGTATGTAAGAACAATTGAGTATGTAAAAACAATTGAGTATGTAAGAACAATTGAGTATGTAAGAACAATTGAGTATGTAAGGTAGAGTCCTTCTCAAATGTCGAGTCCTAGTTTCATCTTATCAACTCTCGATATATATATATATATATATAAAACTTACATAACACACATAATAATTGCATAGGCCTAATGGAAGTTTTTTTAGTATTTGTTAGAGGTTTTTCTTATCATATCAATAGAGTATAGGAATTCCGAGGAAGAAGTTGAATGCTATAGGAATGGAATAAACAAATATAATTAAATGGCAAGAAGTGTGCGTCGCGGTATAGAGATGGTGATATAAAGGACTAAAAAGTAAAGTCACTCTCCATTATTTATTTTGTTATTATATCTACGGTAAAACATATAAACAAGGATATTGAAACGAATAAATAAATACAAATATAAATGAATAACAATGGAAGTTTTCCCTGGACTTTTTTTAGTTCCTTTTTATTTATTTTTTAACAAGAAAGTAGAAATCGTGGAAAAAGTTAAATGCCATGGGAGTGAAGTAGGTAATAATTAAATGACACGGAGACGTGAGTGTGCGTCGCGGTACCCGAAAGGTCACGAATGAGAAATTGCGTTGCATCATGCACGCCCGTAAAACATTAATTACTCAAAGACGTCTTTACCTGGCCTGACTGACTAATTTTGGTTCACCACACGTTGCAGAGTAGCTGTTCAATGTCTTCGATGATTATTGTAATAGCGATAGAAAAGTGATCTTTGTTTTTTGTTTTAGAACAAATACCATGGCTCTATGCCAAGCAGCTGAAAGAAGAAAGGTGAGAGATACAACATTGCGGCGTGTAGAAAGAGATTGTAGGGAACTAGTAGGAGGAAGTGAAGATGAAGCCAAACTTAAGATAAATGTAGGATAAGGCAGAGTAAGGCAGGAATAAGGCAGAGTAAGGCAGGAATGAGCCAGGCGGGTCCCAAGGGGCGACCACCATCTGCATACCCAAGTGAGGGGAGGCAAGAGAGAGAGAGAGAGAGAGAGAGAGAGAGAGAGAGAGAGAGAGAGAGAGAGAGAGAAAGAGAGTGAGGGGAGGAGGGAGATGGTAGAGATAACAGAGAGGTAGGGTGGAGGAGAGGGAGGAGAGAGAGAGAGAGAGAGAGCGAGAGAGAGAGAGAGAGAGAGAGAGAGAGAGAGAGAGAGAGAGAGAGAAAATGAGAGTGAGGGGAGGAAAGAAAGGTAGATAATAAAGAAAAAAGAACAAAGATAAATACGCAAGAAGAAGAAGAAGAAGAAGAAGAAGAAGATGGGGGATGGGAGGGGGGGAAACTGAAGAGAAAATGACCTAACGAACCCGAACGTAAGTGAATAACATCATGGAATAATACTCCAAGATTAAAGAAGACCAAAGATCAAACACAGAATACAAAATAGAGTCAGTACAACACAAATATCCAGTACAGTCGGCCTAATAAGTGATGTCTAGGCACCAAGTATATTTCCATCAATAATTGGTATCAGGAATGTCTTAAACTTGATTTATATATTTCGAGTGAGATATACAAGCATGTTCCTACACTTACTCACCCTATTCAACATCATCTGACAGACATAAATACAGCACAGAGCGAGCCAAAGGTGATGACAGCTGAGACATGACTTATTAGCGCCACTGGACAATCACGTTAAACATTTTGTGACCTACCTCAATAATTTCAACTATATATCTGAAAAAAAAAAAAAAAAAAAAAAAAACGTACTTAGCACATCTGAACCAAGCCATACTAATCAAATTTTGTCCACGAGTATTTTGATCTACTGTATGAGATGAGAATAAAGTTGGAGTAGTAAAGGTGTGACAGGATTACTGGGAGCGACTGTACAATCGGGGCCACACACACACACACACACACACACACACACACACACACACACACATACAAACATACACAGACAGACAGACAGACTAACAGGTAGACCCGAACAGACAAAAGGATGGACAAAGGGAAAGGATTATCGATAACCAAAAAAAGGAGTGACACAAAATACAATAAAATACACCCAAACAAAACCCGCCTTAAGCCCACACACAATAAATTCAACAAAGAAAACAGATAAAAACGAATAAATATAAATATAAACACCAAAATGTAAACAAACACATCAAAATAATATAGAAAAACATAGACGATTGAAACACATTAATCGAGACAATTAAAACAAGTAAACACCATAACACAAACACACATATCAAAATAATAAACACCAGTATAGACGACTGAAATAATGCAATAAGGATACAATAACAATGAGTAAATACATAACGCATACAAAAATAAAAAACTAAAAAAAACTATAGACGACTGAAACATAATAATACAGATACAATAAACATCATTAAATATAAAAATACATAAACAAAAACATAACAAAAGTATAGACGTTTGAACCAAGGCAATAGATACAATAACAATACGTCAATACGATTATACATACACAATTACAATAAAAGAAAATGTACAGGCGACTTAACAAAATAATAAAGATAGAAGATAAACAAATAAATATATAAACAAATGACAAACAAACTACTGAAACACAAAAATAGAGATAAATGTAAATAAACTCGAACGGTCAAACATGGAAAATAAAAATGCATTAAAAATTAAACTTAAAAATGGATGCATAAAACAAAAAATATAAGCGCCCCTCATCCAAAAAGTGGTTAAAATGAGAGAGAGAGAGAGAGAGAGAGAGAGAGAGAGAGAGAGAGAGAGAGAGAGAGAGAGAGAGAGAGAGAGAGAGAGAGAGAGAGTGTACAAATGTGTCCATAAGAAATCAAGCACACACAGGTTTAGCAACCCCTGTAACAGGGCTGATTATCCTCTAAAACACCGATGTTCAAGTGTCCAAACAGTGGTTTAGAGTAGGTAAGGGAAAATTGGAAAGGGAATGACTGCCCTGGGACTAGTGTCGATGGCAGGATTAGATGTTATTAGAGGACAGTTGGGTTAGTAACACATAACAGTTATAAGTGATCTTTCGTATATCTGGGAAAGAGAGAGTACTCCATGACATTTAAAAACACATCCATTAGACCCCCCTTCTAGATTAATTTGTAAATTTTTCGGTACGGTAGCTCTTCCAAAACTACAGGCTCACTATCGTTCGCCAGGGGAAAACAAATTGGACTCCTAAATAGCACGAAAGTCTTAATATTGACAAAGAAATGGGGCTAAAGGTCTTAAAATCGACAAACTAATGGGGGCAAACATCTGAAAATTTGAAAACTAATGGGACTAAACATGAGGGAGAATGGGACTAGGAAAACGACCCACTCCCCTTAAGTTCCGTGACAAGAAACTAAAGACAACAAAGGGTATACGAGGGTTTTTCTGGACCCCTTTCTCCCTCATGTTAAGCATATTAGTTTTGATATTGTATGACGTTCGTTCCACTAGTTTGGCAATTTTGAGACCTTTAGCCCCATTTCTTTGTCAATATTAAGGCCTATCGTGCCATTTAGGTGGCTATTTATTCCTGGCGAGCGATAGCGAGCCTGTAATTTTAGAGGGAACCCGGCCGAAAAATGTACAAATGTATCTTGACAGGGGGTCTATAGGGGTAGTTTTTTTTTTTTTTTTAATCTTGATGGTCTAGTGAGGATACTCAATAATATATACCGGTAGATTAAGGGGAGGTTTTTAGTCGATTCCCTAGACTTCCATCAAGCTTAAAATTACTCCCCCTAGACCCCCTTTCAAGATAAATTTGTACATTTTTCGGTAGAAAAATGTCCCGGCCGAAGGCCGGTTCCCCTTAAATTACAGGCTCGCTATCGCTCGCCAGGAAATAATCGACACCTAAGTGGCACGAATGGTCTTAAAATTGGCAGAAATGGGACGAGGGTTCTTAAAATCGCCAAACTACAGTAAAGAGAGGCATAGGGGATAAATGGAATAAAGAGAGGAATAGGGGATAAATGGAATAAAGAGAAAGAGAGGAATAGGGGATAAATGGAATAAAGAGAAAGAGGGGATAAATAGGGGATAAATGGAATAAAGAGAAAGAGGAATAGGGGATAAATGGAATAAAGAGAGGAATAGGGGATAAATGGAATAAAGAGAGGAATAGGGGATAAATGGAATAAAGAGAAATAGGGGATAAATGGAATAAAGAGAGGAATAGGGGATAAATGGAATAAAGAGAGGAATAGGGGATAAATGGAATAAAGAGAGGAATAGGGGATAAATGGAATAAAGAGAGGAATAGGGGATAAATGGAATAAAGAGAAAGAGAGGAATAGGGGATAAATGGAATAAAGAGAAAGAGGGGATAAATAGGGGATAAAGGGAATAAAGAGAAAGAGGAATAGGGGATAAATGGAATAAAGAGAGGAATAGGGGATAAATGGAATAAAGAGAGGAATAGGGGATAAATGGAATAAAGAGAGGAATAGGGGATAAATGGAATAAAGAGAGGAATAGGGGATAAATGGAATAAAGAGAGGAATAGGGGATAAATGGAACAAGAGAGGAATAGGGGATAAATGGAATAAAGAGAGGAATAGGGGATAAATGGAATAAAGAGAGGAATAGGGGATAAATGGAATAAAGAGAGGAATAGGGGATAAATGGAATAAAGAGAGAAATAGGGGATAAATGGAATAAAGAGAGGAATAGGGGATAAATGGAATAAAGAGAGGAATAGGGGATAAATGGAATAAAGAGAGGAATAGGGGATAAATGGAATAAAGAGAGGAATAGGGGATAAATGGAATACAGAGAGGAATAGGGGATAAATGGAATAAAGAGAGGAATAGGGGATAAATGGAATAAAGAGAGGAATAGGGGATAAATGGAATAAAGAGAGGAATAGGGGATAAATGGAATAAAGAGAGGAATAGGGGATAAATGGAATAAAGAGAGAAATAGGGGATAAATGGAATAAAGAGAGGAATAGGGGATATAAATGGAATAAAGAGAGGAATAGGGGATAAATGGAATAAAGAGAGGAATAGGGGATAAATGGAATAAAGAGAGAAATAGGGGATAAATGGAATAAAGAGAGGAATAGGGGATAAATGGAATAAAGAGAGGAATAGGGGATAAATGGAATAAAAAGAGGAATAGGGGATAAATGGAATAAAGAGAGGAATAGGGGATAAATGGAATAAAGAGAGGAATAGGGGATAAATGGAATAAAGAGAGGAATAGGGGATAAATGGAATAAAGAGAGGAAATTGGGGATAAATGGAATAAAGAGAGGAATAGGGGATAAATGGAATAAAGAGAGGAATAGGGGATAAATGGAATAAAGAGAGGAATAGGGGATAAATGGAATAAAGAGAGGAATAGGGGATAAATGGAATAAAGAGAGGAATAGGGATAAATGGAATAAGAGAGGAATAGGGGATAATGGAATAAAGAGAGGAATAGGGGATAAATGGAATAAAGAGAGGAATAGGGGATAAATGGAATAAAGAGAGGAATAGGGGATAAATGGAATAAAGAGAGGAATAGGGGATAAATGGAATAAAGAGAGGAATAGGGGATAAATGGAATAAAGAGAGGAATAGGGGATAAATAGGGGATAGGGGATAAATAGGGGATAAATAGAGAAAGAGAGGAATAGGGGATAAATGGAATAAAGAGAAAGAGGGGGAGAATACAGAAGACAAGTGACAGTCCTAATGCAAGACAGAACAGAAGGGGGAGAAAAGCAGATTAACCCTTTCTGTACCGATGACGTCGTTTTCTTAAGGGGCCTCACCGGCTTTTTTGTTTTATCTTTCTCTCCTTCTCTCTCTTTCCCTGGCTTGTATCCATTCGGCCCCATTCAGCCAACTGTTTAAAGACGTTTATCCCCATTCAGGTGTCGATTTCTTCCTGGCGAGCGATAGCGAGCCAGCATTGTATGGTGAAATCCGGCTTCGCCGGAGACATTTTTCTATCGAAAAATGTACAAATTTAGCTTGCTGTCAAAACAAAAATATATATATGGTGGTTCGTTACCGCTCGCCAGGAAAATATTGACACCTGGATGGGGGTAAACGTCTTAAAACAGTAGGCTGAATGGGGCCGAATGGATACAAACCAAAGAGAGAGGGAGAGAAAGAGAAAAAAAAAGCGAGGTGGGCTCCCTTAACCATATTCTGGATACGATTAGACGATTTTATTCAGTTTAGGAAGGACGTCTGCCCATTAATCCCTTCAGACTATCTCACTTAACCCTTTTTACAACCACAGATCCTTCTCAAGCTGCACAAAATCGTCTAAAGATACATAGAACATTAAAGAGACGCTGCGGTACAGAAGGGGTTAAGAAGAGATGAAATGTATGAGCAAAATAATGTATATGAATGTATATACACACGCACATACTCCATAGCTGGGGGTGGCCGACTCGAGACAGAGCCCAAACAGGGAAAACCAAAAAAATCAAACTCATATAATGAAAATACTAATGTATATTAATGTATAATTTAATGGCATAAGATTACATCGAATGAGGACAAAAGAACACATACAACCAATAAAAATATATAAAAAGGAAAAGATAAAATATGGTTGAAAAAAAGTATATAAGAATAATATATAAACTAATAAAAAGAAAGGACACGTACAATATAAAGGATATAGGACGGAATATATCGAATAAGGACCAGAAGAACACATACAATCAAATGAAATAAATATACCGTATACAAAGGAAAAGAGAAGGTATAATTGAAAACAAAAAATATACCAAAAATATTAAATAGATTTTAGATATAGGGTGAGAGAAACAAAAAGCATAAAATAAATTAAAAATAGAATCACGAATATAGACGTGTATAATGAAGAAGAGGAGATAAGATAAGATATTGAATAAAGACAAAACTAAAGAGAAAATTAATGAATACATGAAAACAAGAACAGATATGATGGAGAAAAAATAAATTAATACATGAAAAAAGAGAAAATATATTAGAGACAAATAAATTAATACATGAAAAAAGATAAAATATATTAGAGACAAATAAATTAATACATGAAAACAAAAGAGAAAATATATGATTGAGAAAAAATAAATGAATACCGGTACATAAAAAAAAAAGAGAAAAGATATGACAGAAAAATAAATGAATACAAGAAAACAAAGGAGAAAATATATGATTGAGAAAACATAAATGTGATACAGATGAGAGAAAATATAATACACAGTAAAGAGAGGAATAGAGGAAATATGGAATAAAGAGAGGAAGAGGAGAATACGGGAGAGACTTGACAGCCCTAATGCAGGCAGAACCAGGGAGAGGGGAGAAACGCAGATTAAACTGCAAGCAGAAAATAAATGGGAAATAAAAGCAAAAAAGCAAATTAAAATGTGGAGTAAATAAGACAACGGAAAGTTCATGGAGAAGAATGAAAAAAACTGAAGATTAAAAGACAACAAAATAAATACAAATAAAAAATAAATATAAAATCAACAGGACAAACAATATATTTATATCTGTAACAAGATCAGATAAAAGAAAACAAATGTAGTAAGCGTATAATGGCGAATATATACATACTCTACTGCCACGTATAAAGGTAAGAATGGGGAACAGAACGACAAAAGAGGAAATATGAGCATAGAATGAAGATATGAAATAGAGAAAAGAGAAAAAAGAAATATTTAATATAGAAAATACCAAAGAATATGGGCGAGAGGTGACAGGTGCACAGTAGAAACGGGGAGAGGCGAAACACAGATAACACAGAAACGAAATGCATAATAAGTAAAAGGATATAACAATACAAAATAGTGAATAACAGAATAGGAGAAAGAAGAGAAAATAACAAACGATGAAATATAACGGAAGAGGGAAGGAGATGGGAGAGAAAGGAGAAGAGCTGTGTGACAAAAACAAGACGACCGAATCCAACCAAAAATAGGAATAAAGGAGAAATTAAATACAGAGACCAAATGGGAGGATATGGAGGAGAGGTGACAGCCCTACTAATCCAGGATAGAAGCAGGGAGACCTCCTTCTCCCTCATGTTTAGCCCCATTAGTTTTCACATTTGACGATGTTTGCCTCATTAGTTTGTCGATTTTTAGACCTTTCACCCCATTTGTTTGTCAATATTAAGGACTTTGGTGCTATTTATGAATCAATTTTTCCCTGGCGAACGATAGTGAGCCTATAATTTTGGAAAACACAGATTAACCCTTTCTGTAGGGGCGACGTCTTATTAACTTTATTCTGGTTCCTATTAGACGATTTTAATCAGCTTAAAAAGAGCCTCCAGAAATGTACAGGCTTCGAACCATCTTACTTAACCGCTTATACTACCACAGATCCTTTTTAAGCTGCACAAAATCGTCTGAATAAAGCTAGAATAAAATACATCAGACGCCGCCGGCACAGAAGGGGTTAAAGTATAAGAAACAGGAAAAGATCAAATAAAGTGGATAGTGAGTAAAGATAACAATATGGGAGCGAATTGACAATAGAAGAAAATATTAAATGAACAATGAGCAAAGAGAAACATGGGAGAAATTAACAAGAGACGGAAATATAATACAGAAAATACTTAACAAACAATGACGAAAAGAGAAAATACAGAATAAATCGAATATAAAACAGAGGAAATAAAGGAAATACGGAATAAAGGGAGGATGTGGGCGAGAAGTGACAGCCCTAATGCAGGGTAAAGAATCGGGGAGAGGGGAGAGACACAGATTAAAAACAGGGGTGAATAAATAAACCAATAAACCAATAAATAAATAAGGGGAAAATATAAACACACACGAAGGATAAATAAAACAAAAGGCAAAGCAAGCACATAAAGGGAAAGAGAGATAAAGGGTTGATGTATTATATTTTGTTATTGTATTTTACCTTTATTGTATTTTACCTTTATTGTATTTTACCTTTATTGTATTTTACCTTTATTGTATTTTACCTTTATTGTATTTTACCTTTATTGTATTTTACCATTATTGTATTTTACCTTTATTGTATTTTACCATTATTGTATTTTACCTTTATTGTATTTTACCTTTATTGTATTTTACCTTTATTGTATTTTACCTTTATTGTATTTTACCTTTATTGTATTTTACCTTTATTGTATTTTACCTTTATTGTATTTTACCTTTATTGTATTTTACCTTTTGTTTGACTATTTCTGAGAGTAGCGGATTTGTAGGTGTAACTAAAGCCGGTATCACACGAGAGCTCTTATGGTCAACATTTGATGATCACCATTAATTTGTCTGGCAACATTTCTGGCATATTTTGCACTGGTATCGGAAACTAGACTGATGGTAGATGATTTTAGGTAACCGAAATATATGAAATGTTGACCTCATAAGCTGCCAGACCAGTGTTGAGGATAAATGTTGAGGGGAAAAGCACTCGCGTGATACGGCCTTAAGTGAAATAAAGATAGGTACACTCGGTCAGAAAAGTATCTGCACCCCTACCCTGATAATCTGGTGTGTACAGCTTGGTAGTATAGGTAGTAGGTCTTAGGTAGCATAGGTAGATAGTAGTATAGATGGATATAGCTACAGGTAGATATGCAAACCCTACAAAGCTATACACACCAGATTATCAGGGTAGGGGTGCAGATACTTTTTGGACCGAGTGTACGAGATAAATAAACCGAACAATAGATAGATAGATAGTATGCAAATCTCTATAAAGGGGTATGAAACTCCTACATACAATATATACTGGTTAACCCCTTCTGTACCGGCGATGTCTTTCTAATTATATGCCAGCTATGTTTACAGGATTGGGTGCGGTTTAAGGAGAGATTTCCACTTGAGGGATTTTTTGATTTACCCCTTTCTCCCTCATGTGTAGCCCCATTGCTTTTGAGATTTTAAGACGTTCGCCACATTAGTTTGGCAATTTTAAGAACTTTTGCCCCATTTATGTCACTTTTAAGACCTTTCGTGACACTTAGGTGTCGATTTTTTCCTGGCGAGCGAAAGCGAGCCTGTAATTTAAGAGGAACCGGCCTTCGGCCGGGACATTTTTCTACCGAAAAATGTACAAATTTATCTTGAAAGGAGGTCAAGGGGGTGTAACTTCAAGCTTGATGGAAGTCTAGGAAACACACTAAAAACCTCCCCTTAAGAAAGATCTGTGGTAGTAAAAAGGGTTAAGTGAGATAGTTTGAAGCCTGTTTATTGCTGGAGGCATTGTTTAAACTTAATACAATCGTCTCATAGTAGCCAGAGTGAGGTTAAAAGGACGTTGCCGGTGCAGAAGGGGTTAAACAAGAAAAGGTAATTAAATAATAAATATACGATGATCGCCACACTTTAGCAAATGTATTAAAATCGAAGTAATGGATGGATTAAAAGGGAGATAAGACTATAATAGGAGCGAGATATCAAAGACTATATATAAAGCACGTGTATTTAGTGTTGACATAGGACAATTAATGCATAGTAAAGTTCTGGACAGTTACAATTGAATATATGGAGAGGATGAATAAATAGTGAAGCAGAATTTTAGTTAAAGACGAGAGAGAGGGAGCTACATAGAACTACATAGATACACAGACCACACAGACCTCAAGGTCCTTACTAGGCAGTCTGGCCTTACAAACTATATATGTATATATGCATATATATATATATATATATATATATATATATATATATATATATATATATATATATATATATACACCGGTACATACATACACACACATACACACACACACACACATATACACATACATACATACACACATACATATATATATATACAGTATATATATACATACTGTACAGTGCACACACATACACATACATAAATTTTTTTTTTTTTTTTTCATATCACCCCAGCCCTCTGCAGATAGAGGTCAAACCTTCCCTTGAAAGCGTTTATTGTGTCGCTCTCCACCACTCTCGCTGGTAGTTTATTCCACTCTGTCGCCACACTGTAGGTGAAGAAACTCTTTGTGACATCTAGGTTTGCCTTTTTGGTTTTTAATTTCATTCCATTTCCGCGAGTTTGATTAGTATTGTTTAATGTGAATAGTGCATTTACATCGACTTTGTCGAAACCTTTTAGTATCTTAAAGCACTCAATAAGCTGACCCCTCAACCTCCTCTTTTTTAATGAGAACAGGTTTCAATCGTTTAAGTCTTTTCTTTCATATGGTTTATTTCTTAATGAGGGTATCATCTTCGTCGCTCTACGCTGTACTGACTCGAGTCTTACAATGTCCTTGATCAGATAAGGTGACCAGAACTGCACACCATATTCAAGGTGGGGCCTCACCATACTTTTGAACAGTGGCACTATTACGTTTTCATGTTTATATGTAAATTTTCGTTTAATAAAGCCCAATGCTATGTTTGCCTTATTTGCAGCTGCTATACATTGGTCGGAAGTTTTTAGGTTTTCAGATATTAGTACCCCTAGGTACTAGAGAGAGAGAGAGAGAGAGAGAGAGAGAGAGAGAGAGAGAGAGAGAGAGAGAGAGAGAGAGAGAGTGAGAGAGAGAGAGAGAGAGAGAGAGAGAGAGTGAGAGAGAGAGAGAGAGAGTTAAGGTCCCATTAAAGAGCCATATAGAGGGGGTAGCAGTATAAGAAGGGGGCCACCAACCAAATAAAACCTCTGACTTGTGGTTTTATGAGGCACATTACTCTCTCTCTCTCTCTCTCTCTCTCTCTCTCTCTCTCTCTCTCTCATACTCACACACAAGTGCACATACACCCCTTCTTTATGCCTAGTGGTAGAAGAGAGAGAAGATAGAGAAGATGGAAAACAGATATAAATAAACCTAGATAACAAAGACAGACATACACAGTACATGTAGTATATATATATATATATATATATATATATATATATATATATATAGAGAGAGAGAGAGAGAGAGAGAGAGAGAGAGAGAGAGAGAGAGAGAGAGAGAGAGAGAGAGAGAGAGAGAGAGAGAGAGAGAGAGAGAGAGAGAGATTGTGAGAGACAGATGAAACTAATCTAATCACACGAAAGGGTTACAAGGAGGGAAAGGAAGGGAACGGGGAGGGGAGAGGGAGAAGGGAGAGATAAGGAGGAAGGAGAGAGGGAAGTAAAGAGTGAAAGAGGAAGACGAGAGAGAGAGAGAGAGAGAGAGAGAGAGAGAGAGAGAGAGAGAGAGAGAGAGAGAGAGAGAGATAAAGAGGGAATGAGGGAGACGAGAGAGGAAAGGAATAGAGAGAGAGAGAAAGAGAGAGAAGTAAAGAGGGAATGAAGGAGACGAGAGAGGAAAGGAATAGAGAGAGAGAGAGAGGAGAGTAAGAAATAGTTAAGGAGAGATGGGTCGTTTTTCTGGTCCCCCTTCTTCCTCGTGTGTAGCCCCATTAGTTTTCAGATTGTATGACGTTCGGTTCATTAGTTTGTCGATTTTAAGACCTTTCGACCCATTTCTTTGTCAATTTTAAGACCTTACGTGCTATTTAGGTGTCATTTTGTTTTCCCCTAGCGAACGACAGTGAGCCTGTAATTTTACGGAAAATGTTGTTATCGAAAAATGTACAAATTAATCTAGAAGGGGGATGTAATGGATGTTTTTTTTTAATTTATAGGGAGGAAGCTAATAAGATAATAAATAAAATACATACATTATCAAATAAATACGCCCATCTCCCTTTAAAGGAAGACGTAGAATGGGAGCAAAGAATGAAAGAATATCTAAGATAGCTGTGTAGAGGAATATAGGAAGGAAGGAAAATAGAAATAGAGTAAAGAAAAAAAGACACGAAGGAAGTAAGGAAAGAAGGAAGGAAGGAATGACGAAAGGCATGAAGGAAGGAAGCAAGGAGGCAGGCTAGGATGTTGCAAGGGAATAGGGGAAGTAAAAAACAGAAACGAGAGAAATAATGAAAGAAGGAAGGAAGGAAGAAAGACATGAAAGAAGGAAGGAAGGAGGCTGGCTAGGATGCTGAGAGGGAGACAGGGATAGATTAAATTAGTGTCCCTATGTCATCTTCACAGAGAGAGAGAGAGAGAGAGAGAGAGAGAGAGAGAGAGAGAGAGAGAGAGAGAGAGAGAGAGAGAGAGAG
>CM064489.1:7739567-7819567 GCA_032716605.1 Paralithodes platypus
TGCAATGTGGCGAGTGCCTCCCCCAAAGTTGAAAGAGTGACGGCCAGGATCAAAAGACGTTCGAGCCAAAATGCCTGGACACACGGAGTTTGAAGCAATTTAAGTCATAGGAAGAGGGAAAGACTGATTATGGGAGAGAGTTCTAGAGCTCAGCTGTTGAATAGAAGATTGAGAATAACGTTTCACTCTTGAGATGGAGAGTTGCACAGAGTAGGGGTGGGATTGTGTTGCAAGACGGGTTCTACATGCTCTACGAAGAGGGGGTGGTATACACTGAGAGAGCTCTGAGGGACACTGATTATTGTAATAGCGGTAGAATAGTGAGATAGATGCAACATTGCATGTGTGTGTGTGTGTGTGCGTGTGCGTGTGTGTACTTGTAACTATATACAATATGTGAGTGTCTGTGTATGCATGTGCGTTTCTGTGTGTGTACGTTTACGTGTGTGTGTGCTGGAGTGCGTGTGTGTATCTGTGAGTATATACAGTGTGTGAGACTTTCTGTGTGTGTATGTGCGTGTCTGTGTGTACCTTTGCCCGTGTGCGTGAGACTGTGTACACCTGGTAACTCGACTGCGTAAATCCTTCCCTCTGTCACAATGGTAAAGCAAGGGTGTCTACTCTCTCTCTCTCTCTCTCTCTCTGTTAGTATTTCCCAAGGTTTGTGTATGCACCCCTATTTAAATATTCTCCCACCATGTGTACCTTTCACGTACACACACATACACATACAGTATATACCAACACTTAGAACACACACACACACACACACACACATACACACACACACCAAACGTTCTCTCTCTCTCTCTGACACACACACACACACACTCTCACACACACACCCACCCACCCACCCACACACACACCAAAATAAACATAAACGCCTGGATACCGTGAGTGAGTATTTTATAAACACTAAAACACTGAATATAAACATGGATAAAACAAACAGAAATCAATCATACAATATTACCAATAAATATACTGTCAATAAATTATGCATTATTATCATCACTGCACCCATATACATTCACACACTCCTAAATACATTCAAACCCCCACCCTCCCAAACAGCTAATTTTGGCTTTGATCCTATTAACAAAACCATTTATTTATTGCGGTAATACTAACACGACACGCACATAATTATATATATACATCAACACACACACACACACACACACACACACACACATCCCTAACCACACCCGTCTAAACTCACACTCACCCACCCAACCACACCCACCATACCACCCAACACCCACACCTACCCACACACACACACACCCACCCACACCCAAAATAAACAATAGAGTGCACACAATGGGAGGCTACCATTAATTTGTACATTGTTACTGAGGTTCCAGGGGCCCTCAAATATTTACATGTGTGCGTGTGTGCGTGTGCGTATGTAGGCATTTATAGTTGGGATGTAAATGTGTAAATTAATCAAATGTGTTGGTACTGTGTGTGTGTGTGTGTGTGTGTGTGTGTGTGTGTGTGTGTGTGTGTGTGTGTGTGTTATTTACTAGGTGTAGGATATCTGTGTCTATGTATACTATCTGTAAAATAGTACTATAATATCAATAAATAACACTGTGAAGTTAACTGTCTTGATGGCGTAATGGTTAGTGCGCAGAATTTCGGTGTGATTATCCTAGGTTCGAATCCATGGAGTACCACACGTATTCCTCGTTTCATTAATTTCGTAAATTAGGTTTATTTGTAAGTTAATTGGTGGGTTGGTAATATGAAAATATACTGTTTCTAAATAACGTTAAATAATCCCATTGAACAGGCATGCACATTTGTCTACCAATAATAAAGACCAATATATCCATGTGCATATATTATAAAATAAGTAGACAATTATTTGTCACCAGTTGCCACAGTACACACGCCTTCAAACAATCATATATTGTTATCATTGTTTCCTTACACACTAATACACACACAAACACTTGCACGCACACACACACACACACACACACAAGTGGTACAACCATGATAGAACCATTTTGACATTATTGAACCATTTTGACACGCTGGTACAATATTTTGAAACGTTCTCTTTAATCACGTTCCCCTCATCAGTGCTTTCATTCAATTACTGCTAACTGTCTCATATTATCATGTAGTAGTGCACCAGATAACAGTGAGGGCAATCGTACAGTTGTGGTCAGAAATACGTTTATACCTTATGATGAAAAACAAGACACTGAGTTTTCATAGAGTATAATTTTATCGTACCTGTGTGCCTCCGAGAATTGTCCTCAAATTATTGTGCGCGACTGTACATACGTATTATTTTGCTCTCTCTCTCTCTCTCTCTCTCTCTCTCTCTCTCTCTCTCTCTCTCTCTCTCTCTCTCTCTCTCTCTCTCTCCACCTTCCTCCCTCAATCTCCCCCACCAAATCCCCCCTCTTTAATCCTTCTTAGCCTTCTCCCCCTCGCCCCCCACCTCTTTCTTTAGCCCCCTCTTTATCATGTAATTAGTCTTTCGTCCCCCTCTCTTACATTAATTAACTAAATTCTATCCTACTGTATCTTTCTTCCAAACTTTATATTTGGTTTGACAATTTTTGTTTTAGTATACATTTTTACTTTCCCTTTGTATTGTTTGTTATCATATATATAGTATAAACAGTATATATGTATATATGTATATATATATATATATATATATATATATATATATATACGTTCCCCCACCTCTCTCTATTACGCCCACGTCTCTGTGTCTCTCTCTCTCTCTCTCTCTCTCTCTCTCTCTCTCCCAGTTGGTGTGTTTCACGCCTCGTGGCTCTGATGTTTCCCTAAAAAGTCTCTCTCTCTCTCTCTCTCTCTCTCTCTCTCTCTCTCTCTCTCTCTCTCTCTCTCTCCCAGGGAAAGAAAACAAAAAAGTAAGAAAAAAGCAAGACGTAAAAAAATCTGAGCTCCCCCCTTAACGACCAAATCTTAACCCGTTTCATTAAGGGAATCTAAATTCTCGTCCGGATGTGTGGCGGCGACCTGGGCTTCGGCTTCGGATCTATTTATTTAACAGTCACTCATAAACATTGCGGGATATTAAAGATGTATATTTATGTATTATTATTTATGAAATCTGGAATATATATATTTATACCGGTATATATATATACAGTATATATATATATCATCTTATCTATACTTATCTATAACACAGATTATTGATATATTTCTAAATGCAGTAAAACATGAGACTTTCCTAAATGTTTAAGAGTAACTGTATATCCAGACCAATACTTAACACGTATTATGAAAAACATGTATCCTCCTTCATTCACTGTCTCCCCCCCCCCCCTTCACTCACTCAACCCCACAATTTGCCGGAGGATAACAGGTTTTTCACAATACGTAGACGGAGGTCTTTAAAAAAAAAAAAAAAAAAAAAAAAAACACATTTGCAAGTAGTTACGGGCTGTTAGGATACCGGTAATCAAACTGGAAACCCCAATATTAAGGGGACAGTGGTTATTTTTTGGGTCTATAAATTGATATATTCATAATTTTTTTAGTTTCCTCGCTAGACCTTCATCAAGCTTAAAAAAACACTCCCTAGACCCCCCTTCAAGATAAATGTGTACATTATTCGACAGAAAAATTTCCCGGCCGAAAGCCGGTTTCTCATAAAATTACAGGCTCGCTCTCGCTCGCCAGGAAAAGATCAACACCTAAATGGCACGAAATGTCTTAATATTGATATAGACATCGGACGAAAGTGTATAAAATCGACAAACTAATGGGGCGAACGTCTTAAAAATCTTAAAACTAATGGGGCTAAACATGAGGCAGAAGGGGGACCAGAAAACCGACTTATCTCCCCTTAAGTCGAAGTCCAAATTGAAATACGTTTGCAAAAAAAAATCCCGGGAAAAAAAATCCCGGAAAAAAAATCCCGGGAAAAATAAAAATCCCGGGAAAAATAAAAAAAACTTGCATGACTCCAGCTTGGTCTTCGTTCCGGCTTCCGTCCGTCCGAACCAATCATCCGGCCTTTGGTCAGCAGCCGAACGAGGGGTGGGATCAGATCGGATGAAGCGGAGATCGGATGAGGTCGCTCGTAGCCTCTTCCGTTATGGCAATGTCACACGAAGGACTTTTTCCGGCATTTTCCTCTGGCAATTATATAGTTTGATTGATTCTGGATTATAGTTTTATACTAACGCGGCTACCGGTGCCTAAAATAATCTTGATGATGTCTAGTTGTCAATAACGAAACACATATACAGAACAAACAATAAAACAAAAACCGTGACAAGAAAATATTGCCGAGAGAGATTTGCCAGATAAAAAGAGATAGAGATTTGCCAGATAAAAAGAGATAGAGATTTGCCAGATAAAGAGAGATAGAGATTTGCCAGATAAAAAGAGATAGAGATTTGCCAGATAAAAAGACTTGATTGGCTCAGTATGAAGTCTGTGTCACACGAGCTAGCATATTTTCAGGCAATTTTCGATTGGTACACAAAATTGAAGGGATCTTTTCCCAGTAATGAGTAACAAAAAAATAATAATAATAAACACCCCCCCCCCCCCCCCCCCCCACACACCCACACACACACACACACACACACACACACACACACACACACACACACACACACACACACACACACACACACACACACACACACACCCACACCCACACCCACCCACACCCACACACACACACACGTAAATGGTGTGATTTTAGAAGGGTATGCAATAAGAGAAGGGGGACTACCACAGAAATAAACTGGAATGACGGTTGGTTCAGAAGTGCCAGCAGAATTATCATACCTAAAGTAAGATCTCCCTGTGGCCTCAGCTCAGAGCCCACCAGAACAGCACTGGCTCTACCCTACAAAAAAGGCAGGGTGTCAAACGAAAGTCGAGTTCATTCATTTCAGTCTTTATTATTGTATAATTATGTGAAGGTAAAAGTGTGGTATATAGTTCAAATTATGTCTTTGGAAGTGATAAAATGCTCAAAACAATGCTATTTCATGTTAATTGTCTTGTATTCCTTCTCATATTCATTCAAGTCTTCAAACAAAATTGCTCTGGTTTAAGACCCTACAAAAAGGTACGGTATATCCAATATTTCTCATGCGAGGCTGCACATCAATTATTGCATGAGATTTGAGAGAAACACAGTCGATTACCATAATAGCTACAGTCTTATTTGAATCAATATGGAATCTAATTTATTGATATCACTCCCAACACCAAAGCCCTCCCAATGAAATTAATGAAAGCAAACTATATAAATCACTGTTATATTACAATTCAGATGTATGAAGAATTTGTATATAAAATTCACATAAATGTATACTTACAATGTCTTACTAGTGCACATACAGGAAAGAAAGACAAGCCAAAGTCATATAAACTTAGCTCCCCCGACAGGCAACTCATAAATATTTCCCTACTAGTAACTTCTTGCCCCTCACGGGTTCGGACGAAGCCTCCAATCTCTCTCCCCACCCCGAAGCTTGAGAATGTCGGTCATAATTCCAGATTTCATGCACGGAGTCGTCTCGGTGTGCGTAATGCAAGAAGCCCCCCCTACCGCCCCCCTCCTGCCCCCTACGCCCCCCGCCCCCCTCCTATACGTTAACCCGAAGCCCCCTCTCGCACCCCAGGCCAAATTCGCCCTTGGGACAGGAGAGGAGTAAGGTCGCTTTTGGGGTCCGATAAAACATTAATTTACGCCTAATGTGACATTTCGCGTGTAACCAGCCCGGCCTCAAACCTGCGGCCGCTATGACCAGAAGGGGAGGGGTGGGGGTGGGGGAGGGGGGGGGATTGAAATAAGAATCACACGACTATATTATTCCGGCAATTTTCGAAGGACATGTATTTCCTGAGGATAATTTCAGGGAGATCTTACCGTCCTACCGACCACTAAACCGGTGATAGTTAATTTGACGTCACTACATTTTTGGTCAACTCGAAATCGGAAGCATCCCTACCAGAATTGCCGGAATCTCTATAGTAAATGTGTGGTGTGACGGTGGTGGTAGTGTGAGGCTGAGCGGCGGCCATATTGGAACGCCCTCCCTCCTCCACCCGGGCCCAAGAACCAGAGTCGCTTGGCCCACCCCTCTCCCTCCTCCGAGATTATTTGACGTAACCCACTTCCGGCTATGAGGATTTAAGGGGAGATGGGCCAGTTTTCTGGATCACTTTCTCCCTCGCGTTTAGCCCATTAGTTTTGTGATTTTAAGACGTTCGTCCCATTAGATTGACGATTTTAACACATTTCGCTCAATTTCGTTGTCAATTTTAATACCTTTCGTGCCATTTAGGTGTAATTTTTTTCCTGGCGAACGATAGTGAGGAGGAACAGGCCGGAAAAAAATGTCTACCGAAAAATGTACAAATTTATCTGAAAGGGGGTTCTTGGGGGTTTCTTAAGCTTGATGGAGGTCTTGGGAGAAAACTATACATAATAAATTAATTGGTAGTAAACTATACAAAATAAATTAATTGGTAGTAAACTATACATAATAAATTAATAAAAAGCAAAACAAATACAAACAAATACAAATCTCCCCTTAACCCTCTCCGACATATGACGCGATTTTGAGCCTATTGGGGATACTTTACAGCCTTTGTTACCATCAGGGGTATTTAGAAACCTTTAGTTTAGTTACTTCAACTTCTGCAGTTGTCTTTGAGTTAGCTGTGGGCAGAAAACTAATTTTGGAGAGGTAATTATAAGAGTGAGAGAACTCTATTTCTTATTGCTAATCTGGCAACCTCTGCGACATAAATGCGTGGAAGGGTTAAGGCGACACTACTGTATATCAGCCAACTTAGCTTTACCCAAGCTAAACTATTTTAATTTACTCCAACCACTCCATATTTACATATATGTAAAATACTAAAATATCATGTAAATATCATATATAAACAATAAATACAAATATAAATGTTGTATGAGTGTATAGTCAATATTAGACGCAAAGCAATGTTGCAATATGAATATTAATAAGTAACCTAGCATAACATATCATGGCATAAAGCACATAAAACATAAACATATCATAATCTAGTCTAAAAACACATATATATATATATAATCATTATAGCGAGAAAGTATTTACGTAGTCTAGTGTTAATATGTACTAAAGACCGGAAGTGGGTTGCGGTAAACAAACCCGCCCGGCTAATGAAAATGTTTGCTAATTAAATTGGTCGGGGAAGCAGGATCGTAATGAAGTAAATTAATCAGCTGGGCTTGGGTAAGTTCACGATACGGGCGGTGGTGGTGGTGGTCTTGTGAGATGCTGCCTAACCCCCCTACCCCCGCCCCTCCCCTCTCAATGGACTCTATTCGACCCCTTCCCTTGCTTCTCTTGCTCTTTCCTACTTTATCTCTATCTCTCTCTCTCTCTCTCTCTCTCTCTCTCTCTCTCTCTCTCTCTCTCTCTCTCTCTCTCTCTCTCTCTCTCTGTCTTCTTCTTTTTCTTCTCTATCCTTTCCTTTAACTTTCCTATTCAATCGGATATGCCATCTCTACTAGAATTAAATCCTGACAACCTCGTTTGGATCGTAAGGTCTGTGTGGCCAGTGTATCTATGTACGTATATGTAAGTCTCTCTCTCTCTCTATCTCTTCTTTCTACCTTATACTCTTTAGTCTATTTCTCTACCATTCTACCTACCAATCAATAAGGCCCTACTCAATCTCGAGAGAGTTTTAATGTGCCAGATTCCAGGCCGCAACTCGGGCCATCCCAAGTAGCTCTTGACATGTTTGATCGACTTACCTCTGCCATGCGTCACGTGACCTTCCCCTAGATCTACTCTAATCAGATGTCACCCATTGTATACAACGTTTGAAAAGGGTCAATTTCAGAGACACAAGCCACATGATAATATAGCCGAAGTGACATGTATCAATCATTCACCATATACTGTATATCTTGAATGTATATCATGAATCATCCACCAAATATATATGTCTCGAATAAATATCGTAGGAGTAGACACAGATTTGATACGTGGCCATGACAACAGTAGACCATGGCCTTGTGATATTTGATGCGTGGCCATAACAACAGTAGACCATGGCCTTGTGATATTTGATACGTGGCCATGACAACAGTAGACCATGGCCTTGTGATATTTGATACGTGGCCATGACAACAGTAGACCATGGCCTTGTGATATTTGATACGTGGCCATGACAACAGTAGACCATGGCCTTGTGATATTTGATACGTGGCCATGACAACAGTAGACCATGGCCTTGTGATATTTGATACGTGGCCATGACAACAGTAGACCATGGCCTTGTGATATTTCCCAATGGTGTTAAATAAGGGAGGATGGTTAACCTTTTGGTCGATTTTTTCATTTATTTATTATTTTTTTAGTTTCCCCTCAGGACCTTCATCAAACTTTAAAAAAAACATCCATTAGATCTCCCTTCTAGATTATTTTGTAAATTTTTTCGGTAGAACAATTGTCTTCCAAAATTATAGCCTCACTATCGTACGCCAGGCAAAAATCGACAACTAAATAGCACAAAAGGCTTCAATATTGACAAGGAAATGGGGAGGAAGGTCATAAAACCGACAAACTAATGGGGCAAACATCTTAATATCTGAAAAGTAATGGGGCTAAACATGAGGGAGAAGGGGATCTAGAAAAACGACCCTCTCCCCTTAAAATCTATATTTTATTGGTTTATCTGTAGATCTTCGGGTGGATGGGACTCGTTAGTCTTGGTCGGCAACCCATCTAGGGGATACAACCTTATAAAATTCCAGGTGGATGGGACTCATCAACCTTTGTCGGCTACCTGTCTAGGGGAGTAAACCTGATACAAATCGGTACTGCTTACCTAAGGGTAAGGCAGGTTAGTGGAAGGACTAGCCGAATACCACTGTAGAAAAATAGTGCTAAAAAGATACATAGAGGGCCTCGGGGTCGGATTGAGTGGTCAATCTTGTAAGTCCTTCAGTATACTGGCTCGGGTTGTCCCTCGTACAGGGGATAGGTCCGCTTGGGGACCTTCTGTGTATGGCCACCCTCATTAAGGGGAGATCTCCACTTGAGAGATTTTTTTCTTGACCCCTTTCTCCCTCATGTTTAGCCCCATTGCTTTTGATATTATAAAACGTTTGCCCCATTAGTTTAGCGATTTTTTAAGAACTTTCACCCCATAGTAAGACCTTTTGTGCAATTCAGGTGTCGATTTTATCCTGGCGAGCGATAGCGAGCCTGTAATTTAAGAGGAACCGGCCTTCGGCCGGGACATTTTTCTACCGAAAAATGTACAAATTTATCTTGAAAGGGACTCAAGGGGGTGTAATTTTAAGCTTGATGGAGGTCTAGGGAACAAACTAAATACCTCCCCTTAAGGGGAGTAAGGCGTCCGGCAATAGAGATAGTTTGATTATTTTTATTATTATTTGTCGTTCTCTTACACACTACAATAAAGCGAAAAGAAACTAAGCCTCATCAAAACACCAACACACGAAAATAAAGTTAACCCTTTCACGTTTTTATGACGCAGAGGTTGCCAGATTAGTAATAATAAATAGAGTTCTCTCACTCTTATAATTACCTCTCCAAAATTAGTTTTCTGCCCACAGCTAACTCAAAGACAACTGCAGAGGTTGAAGTAACTAAACTAAAGGTTGCTAATACCCCTGAAGGTAACAAAGGCTTTAAAGTATCCCCAATAGGCTCAAAATGGCGTCAAGAATGTAAGAGGGTTAACCATAATCAGAATGCAACGACAGCCTGATTAACCCCTTCTGAACCGGCGACGTATTTTTCCTATAATGTTAGCTATATTTAGAGGATTTTGTGTACAGTTTAAGAAGGAGCTGTGGTGGTTAAAAGGGGTTAAGTGAGACAGTTCCAAGCTTGTTAATTGCTGGAGGCCTTTTTGAAACTGAATACAATCGTTCAATAATAGTTAGAATTGTGTTAAGGGGAGGTATTTAGTTTGTTTCCTACTCTTCCAGCAATCTAAAAATGTCACCCCCTTGACCTCCTTTCAAGATAAATTGGTACATTTTTCGGTAGAAAAATTTCCCGGCCGAAGGCCAGTTACTCTTAAATTACAGGCTCGCTATCGCTCGCCAGGATAAAATCGACACCTAAATGGATGGCACGAAAGGTCTTAAAATTGACAGAATGGGGCGTAAATTCTTAAAATCGCCAAACTAATGGGGCGAACGACTTAATATCTCAAAAGCAATGGGGCTAGACATGAGGGAGAAAGGGATCAAGAAAAAAGTCCCTCAAGTGGAAATCTCCCCTTAACCCGTACAGTACCGGGGTGACGTCCTTATCATCATATCCCGGCAACCATTAGACGATTTTATGCAGTTTAGGGAGGATCTGTGGGAGTTAAAATGAGTAACTGAGATAGTTTGTAGCCGGTATCGTACGGGTTAAAAGGACGTCACCGGTATCGTATGGGTTAAAAGGACGTCACCGGTATCGTATGGGTTAAAAGGACGTCACCGGTATCGTATGGGTTAAAACGACGTCACCGGTATCGTACGGGTTAAAAGGACGTCACCGGTATCGTACGGGTTAAAAGGACGTCACTGGTATCGTACGGGTTAAAAGGACGTCACCGGTATCGTATGGGTTAAAAGGACGTCACCGGTATCGTACGGGTTAAAAGGACGTCACCGGTATCGTATGGGTTAAAAGGACGTCACCGGTATCGTACGGGTTAAAAGGACGTCACCGGTATCGTACGGGTTAAAAGGACGTCACCGGTATCGTACGGGTTAAAAGGACGTCACCGGTATCGTACGGGTTAAAAGGACGTCACCGGTATCGTACGGGTTAAAAGGACGTCACCGGTATCGTATGGGTTAAAAGGACGTCACCGGTATCGTACGGGTTAAAAGGACGTCACCGGTATCGTACGGGTTAAAAGGACGTCACTGGTATCGTATGGGTTAAAAGGACGTCACCGGTATCGTATGGGTTAAAAGGACGTCACCGGTATCGTATGGGTTAAAAGGACGTCACCGGTATCGTATGGGTTAAAAGGACGTCACCGGTATCGTACGGGTTAAAAGGACGTCACCGATATCGTATGGGTTAAAAGGAAGTCACCGGTATCGTACGGGTTAAAAGGACGTCACCGGTATCGTACGGGTTAAAAGGACGTCACCGGTATCGTACGGGTTAAAAGGACGTCACCGGTATCGTACGGATTAAAAGGACGTCACCGGTATTGTACGGGTAAAAGGACGTCACCGGTATTGTACGGGTAAAAGGACGTCACCGGTATTGTACAGGTAAAGGACGTCACCGGTATTGTACAGGTAAAGGACGTCACCGGTATTGTACGGGTTAAAAGGACGTCACCGGTATCGTACGGGTTAAAAGGACGTCACCGGTATCGTACGGGTTAAAAGGACGTCACCGGTATCGTATGGGTTAAAAGGACGGCAATGGTATCGTACGGGTTAAAAGGACGTCACCGGTATCGTACGGGTTAAAAGGACGTCACCGGTATTGTATGGGTTAAAAGGACGTCATCGGTATTGTATGGGTTAATAGGACGTCACCGGTATTGTATGGGTTAAAAGGACGTCACCGGTATCGTATGGGTTAAAAGGACGTCACCGGTATCGTATGGGTTAAAAGGACGTCACCGGTATCGTATGGGTTAAAAGGACGTCACCGGTATCGTATGGGTTAAAAGGACGTCAACGGTATCGTATGGGTTAAAAGGACGTCACCGGTATCGTATGGGTTAAAAGGACGTCACCGGTATCGTACGGGTTAAAAGGACGTCACCGGTATCGTACGGGTTAAAAGGACGGCACCGGTATCGTACGGGTTAAAAGGACGTCACCGGTATCGTATGGGTTAAAAGGACGGCAATGGTATCGTACGGGTTAAAAGGACGTCACCGGTATCGTACGGGTTAAAAGGACGTCACCGGTATCGTATGGGTTAAAAGGACGTCACCGGTATCGTATGGGTTAAAAGGACGTCACCGGTATCGTATGGGTTAAAAGGACGTCACCGGTATCGTATGGGTTAAAAGGACGTCACCGGTATCGTACGGGTTAAAAGGACGTCACCGGTATCGTACGGGTTAAAAGGACGTCACCGGTATCGTACGGGTTAAAAGGACGTCACCGATACTGAAAGGCAAATTAAAACCCACCGTTGGGCAACCCTGACCGAAGTGGAGTTGCCAGTTCTTGTTTATTTTGGGTTATTTTTGGCGTGTGTGCGTGAGTGTTTGTTTACATGTGTGTGTGTGTGTATGTTTGAGCCCGTGTGTGTTTGTTGCTGCATGTCGGTGTGTTTATGTTAGCTTGCGTGTACGGTACCAATTATGATCACCATTAGCTAATTCAGACGGGGGGGGGGGGGGGGGGGGGGGGGGGGGGGGGAATTTGGTCGTATATATCTATATATATATATATATATATATATATATATATATATATATATATATACAGTAAACCTATATGTGTAAACACATTTATAAGATTGTGTCGAGCTGTGAAGAGTTAAAAAAAATCTCTCTCTCTCTCTCTCTCATACATACATACATACATACATGCATACATACATACATACATACATACGTGCATACATACATACACAGAGATGGTTGTGCACAAATAATACACTTTCAATATAAATTTTTGTTTTTACATTATAAGTTATAACCAAGCATACTTCATATTAAAGGCAATGTGAAACACTAGAGAGGGATTCGAACCCGTATCACAGCCTCTCTTCAACCCACCTGAGATTCGAACCCAATCCTATAAGAGAGAGAGAGAGAGAGAGAGAGAGAGAGAGAGAGAGAGAGAGAGAGAGAGAGAGAGAGAGAGAGAGAGAGTAAAGCTAAAGTCATACACACCATCTATGAAAAGAGAGGAAATAATACATATTCAAGTTAACTGCAAGGAAAATAAAGGTAACATTTAATAAAAATACAGATATGTGTAATTAACATGAATATAATAGAGAACAATACAAACTAAATACAAAATAAATATAAGATGGACTTGCAAATTAAATATATATTCACAAAAAAAAAAATATGTGAAATAACAAAAGGAAAACGTGAATATAAAAGAAAAGAAATAGAAAACGGAGTAAAACATAGGAGAGAGGATAAGGGAGGATTGAGGCTAGTCTGAGGCGACACACACACACACACACACACACACACACACACACACACACACACACACACACACACACACACACACACACAGACAGAGAGAGAGAGAGAGAGAGAGAGAGTTACACAGATACTCAGACCACACAGACCTTGCGGTCCCAACTAGGTGGTCCGGCCTTAATACTACTAGACAGGGACAGTTTATAGTGGAAGAATAGGACAGTAAAGTAAAAGAGAGAGAGAGAGAGAGAGAGAGAGAGAGAGAGAGAGAGAGAGAGAGGGAGGAAGAGGAGATGAGGACGAGGGAGACGAGAGGGAGAGACGGAGGAGAGAGAGAGAGAGAGAGAGAGAGAGAGAGAGAGAGCATAATATGTCGTCAAAGGTCGCATGGGAGCTCGTAGTTAAGGGGGGCGACCTGTTTGTTTCTCTCCTTTTCTCTCTTTCTCTGGCTTGTATCCATTTGGCCCCATTCATCCTACTGTTTTTAAGACGTTTATCCCCATCCAGGTTTCACTTTTTGTACTGGTGAGCGGTAGCGAGCCAGCATATTTTTTAAATGTTTTTGACAGCAGGCTAAATTTGTACATTTTTCGATAGAAAAATTTCTCCGGCGAAGCCGGATTTCTTCATATAATGCTGGCTCGCTATCGCTCGCCAGGAATAAATTGACACCTAGATGGGGATAAACGTCTTAAAATAGTTGGCTGAATAGATAGAAGCCAGAGAAAAGGAGAGAAATAAAAAAAGCAGGTCACCCCCCTTAAGGTAGGATAAACACTGTACTGTACCTAGGATAAGAATTTCACCCTCAGGGCTTCTAGTGGACGATAAAACAACATATACACACACAGGCACATACACACACGCACGTACACACACATACGTACACAGAGAGAGAACAGATACAAGGAAATAGCTAAAAGAAATAGATATATACAAAAATAATAAGATAGATGTCACAGTACATATACAAAGTACATATACAAAGTACATATACAAAGCTACTCTAATATTTCTACATATTACTGTTCAACATGTTCACCTTTACCTTTCAGTAACACCCCGTTCTTAACATTAATCATCAATAACAAACCCCGATGTACTTGAATAAACTAATGAAAGCATATGGTCCTCCCGGGATTCGAACTCGGGACACCCCACCCAGGACATAAGCACCTAAACCATTACACCACCAACACAGTTAAAGGTCGAGTACACGATCACGATTAATATCCATTTTCGAATTTTGGATATCAATCTAATCATGTACTCAGACCCAACATGGTTGCGTATTGTATTCGTACCGAGTATATATATATATATATATATATATATATATATATATATATATAGAGAGAGAGAGAGAGAGAGCAAAGGGGTCAACGAGAGAGAGTGAGCGATAAAGAGAGACAGAGAGAGAGGTGGGATGAGAGCTTTGAAGATGACAGATAGGCAGAGGGGAGGAAGAGAGAGAGAGAGAGAGAGACAGAGAGAGAGAGAGAGAGAGAGAGAGAGAGAGAGAGAGAGAGAGAGAGAGAGAGAGAGAGAGAGAGAGAGAGAGAGAGAGAGAGTGTGTGTGAGAGATTACTAGACACATAAATAAATAGAGAGAGAGAGAGAGATAGAGAGAGAGAGAGAGAGAGAGAGAGAGAGTGAGTGTGAGAGATTACTAGACACATAAATAAATAGATAGATAGATAAAGATAGAGGGAGAGGGAGAGAAAACAGAGGAGAGGGCAATTCCGATGAAGGATGGGAACAGAAGGAGAGAGAGAGAGGGAGAGCGGTACAGTTGCCTACCAGACCTTCGTGGTACAACTGGCCGAATAAGTCGTGTCGCCGCTGTCATTACGTTTTGCTCGCTGCATGCTGTACTGTATTAATGTCTGCCAGATGTTGAATAGGGTGTGTACAGATAGGAACATGTTTGTATATCTCACTCGCAACTATGAATTAATGCTTAGATAGGGCTGATCCCAATTATTGATCGAAATATACTTGGTCCGCGACATCATTTATTTGCCCGACTGTACACTCCCGGACACAAATCACGGCTTGGAGTTCTCAAATCAACCCTTTTAAGATACGGTGACGCGGGATTACAATAGGTTCTGGCTATTATTTGATGATGTTATGCCGTATCGGAAGAATCGCGTTTGTTTCATTATGTTCTGGCTTTAATGAGATGATTGTATGCCGATTATGAATAGTCTCAAGGAATTATATGGGTAATAGTATTAAATGCACCCCTTTAACTCCCAAAGGCTCTCCCTAAACTGAATCAAATCGTGCAGTAGGACGATGATGTAACTATATCTTTACAACACTGTGCAATTGATAATCATAGACGTCTACTCTATTACAGAATGCTAAACTAAATATATCTATCTATTGTCGGACGCCGTGATCCCCGAAGATGTTGCCACGAACGAAACGCCCCCATGCACCTCTGTCCCGTCAATCGACGTCCCTCCTCCCATCCAGCATCGCCTTCACTAATATACTTCATAACTCCATCCTTCCACCTCTCACTCGGACTACCTCTCCCTCTCTGTCCTTCCACCTCACTCTCGTACACTCTCTTAGTCATTCTCTCGCTTCCCATACGTTCCATATGGCCGAATCATCTCAAGGTGTTCCTTTTCACACTTTCCAGCACATCTTCATCCACACCACACCTCTCTCGTACTTCCTCATTCATCTGTATATCCCTCCATGTAACTTTGCACGCACTTCTCAAGTAACTAATTTCTACCCCTCTCATTCTTGGTTTGAGTCTCTTCAGCAACGTCCATGCTTCGCTCCCGTAAGTCAATGTCGGGATTACCACATTGCCATGCAAGGACTTCTTTACTTCCATGCTGACCACCCTATTTTGTGTTACTGCTTTCAGCGTTTCTACAACCCTCTTCCCCTGTATAACACTCAATTTAGTGTCATACTTTTTTGAAGCAAGAAAACACAACATTGTTTTTACATCCATAATCCACAATCTGGTTTGAAAGTAATACTGTTGTCAGATCAAAGGTTTCCGCATATACTGCACACTGCACAGTTGTAACGAGTAGCAGTTCCTGTGTAAAACTGTGCTTTAGCTATATATATATATATATATATATATATATATATATATATATATATATATATATATATATATATATATATATATATATATATATATATATATATATATACAGTATATAATTATATTCCATTGTCATTTTTCAATTAGTTATTTTTAGATGCAATTGTTATTTTATTTTCTTCAGTGGTTTTTCCCTTCAACATTTCTGTATACGGTGATGCATAGTCTTGTTATACTTGCTAACATTAGACGATTTTACATGGCTCTGGAATGCCGTCTATGAGCTAAATGGGCAAAGTATACATCAATTCACCCTCTAACTTCCATAATGCCTTCCTAAGCTGAATATAATTACGTCAATTTACCCTCTAACTTCCATAATGCCTTACTAAGCTGAATGTAATTACGTCAATTTACCCTCTAACTTCCATAATGCCTTCCTAAGCTGAATATAATCACCTACTGAGAGCCAGCATAAATGGAAGAGAAGCCTCATGACATACGTAAAGATTGGTGAAATGCTGACTCGATCTGGACAGTTATCTTCTTGGTTCAATTATAGCCTTCACCACCATTACGTATTTCGTATCATATTCTAATTCCCATGAGACGATTTTCTTTAGTTTATCATCTACAAAGGAGTACAAAGGAAATCAAGCAACAACAGGTCTAGTGACCCTTCTAGGCTGCTTGTCCTCCAAAACACTGAGGATCAAGTGTCCAAACATTGGTTTAGAGTGGGTAAGGGAACATTGGAAAGGGAACTACTGCCCTGGAACTAATGTCCGTGGCAGGACTAGGAAGTTAGTAGGGGACATATGGGTTAGTAACTGAGGGGAGGATAAAATAAAGTTATTAATTTACAAACGCAGTCAGTCGCGGGTTTGATGCGAGATATTTGTCTAGGCGAAGTTTAAATGAATCAACGGTGCTGCAGTCTATAACGTCTCGGGGTAGCCCATTCCACAAGTTGACAACTCGATTGAAGAAGAAATTCTTAGATTCGTGTGAGTTAAAAGATTTACCAATAATTTTGCAACCGTTTCCCCGCGTGTAATTAGATTGGTCGATAGTGAAGTACTTACTACAGTTCATATTGTCGATGCCTTTGATGATTTTGAACACTTGAATTAAGTCACCTCTTAACCTGCGCTGGGTTAAAGGAAATAGATTTAATTCTCTAAGACGCTCTTCGTATGGTTTGTTCTTTAGGCTAGGTATAATTTTGGTAACTCTACGTTGAACTCGTTCTAGCTTGTTTATGTCTTTTTGGTAATAAGGGCACCAGCATTGAACGCAGTATTCCAGAAGATGGCGGACTAAGGAATTGTAAAGGGTTAGGATAACGTCTTTGGATTTATGCTCAAAGTACTCAAAGTACTCTCTCTCTCTCTCTCTCTCTCTCTCTCTCTCTCTCTCTCTCTCTCTCTCTCTCTCTCTCTCTCTCTCTCTCTCTCTCTCTCTCTCTCTCTCTCTCTCTCTCTCTCTCTCTCTCTCTCTCTCTCCATCTTGGGGATTTTATATTTTAAGCTCAATAAAGGTCTAGAGAGGAAACTAAAAAAGAAAAATAATAATAATAATAATAATAGGCCAAATAATAATAAATAAATAAATATATCGACCAATAAATAAGCCTTTCCCCCTTAAAGTAGGTTCGATCCCTGGAGGTGGGAGCCCAAGAAGCAGGGTTACCAAATCAAGTCTGCTAGATAGTAAATTAATGTCGACAATAGCTAGAATAACAACACAATCTCTACACTATTTCTCTAACTGGCTTATGAATCTACAGCATATCGCTAGAATTTATGTCGCTAGATGTAAAAGTTTGCCGCTAGATCGAAGTGAAATACCTCAAGATCTAGCGGGAAAGTAGGTAAATTGGCAACACTACAAGCTAACCACTACACCATGGAGCCTCCGTTCAACAAAGCACCCCCTCAATAAGAGCCAATACTACAAACCGTAAATAAAGGGGCGACTAAGAGGCAATAATCGTAAAGTACGGTAAAGAAGACTAAAGAAGGGCTTATAGTTCTGTCTGTCTGTCTCTCTCTCTCTCTCTCTCTCTCTCTCTCACACTCTCTCTCTCTCTCGCCCACTCTCTCTCTCTCTCTCTCTCTCTCTCAAGCTCACACTATCTCACTCACTCACTCTCTCTCTCTCGCCCACTCTCTCTCTCTCTCTCTCTCTCTCTCTCTTTATCTATCTTCCTATTGCGAGCCTGTAATTTTAGGAGGAACCGGCCTTCGGCGGGAAACCTTTTATCCTGAAGGAGGATCTAGGGGGTATTTTTTTAAAGCTTCATAGAGGTCTAGCGAGGAAACTAAAAAATAAATTAATACATTATTTAATAGCCCCCCAACCCGGCCACTATCCCCTTAAGGGGAGATTTCCACTTGAGGATTTTTTTTCTTTACCCCTTTCTCCCTCATGTTTAGCCCCATTGCCTTTGATATTATAAAACGTTTCCCCCATTAGTTTAGCGATTTTAAGAACTTTCACCCCATATTAAGACCTTTCGTGCAATTCAGGTGTCATTTTATCCTGGCGAGCGATAGCGAGCCTGTAATTCAAGAGGAACCGGCCTTCGGCCGGGACATTTTTCTACCGAAAAATGTACAAATTTATCTTGAAAGGGACTCAAGGGGGTGTAATTTTAAGCTTGATGGAAGTCTAGGGAATCAACTAAATACCTCCCCTTAAGCAAAGGAGGGATACCAATAACAATCAGACTAAAAACCCACCGACTCAAAGAAGCTACAGCGATTGGAGGTAGATAGAATATATTATCAAAAATGAATTTGTACACATGAATTTAAAAGTTCTCGGTGATTTTACGCATACAAGTAAAAATAGTGGGATTAGCTTACAAGACAAGCCGTGTATAAAACCGTTACTTGATCACATGAAGTAACAACTTCATGACAAAATACACTCCTAATTGAATCATACTGTTTTTCCTTCCATACATAACTACATCACTAACTGGGCTCAATTATTCATGTGGCCAACTATACATTAACTTACTAAACTTGGTGACGATTTTATATCCGTTATTGAGCAAAATGTAATTATATAAAAATAAAAAATAAAATAAAAAAAAACACACACACACACAAATACGTAATTACATGAACACAAAAGCGTATAAGTAATGTTTCTGATTGCGTATTTAACTAGCGTGCATTCTAATAACAACGCTACCAGTAACTATTGTCCTTACAAATACCCTTTTCCAATCCTTTCCAGAATAATTCCTCTCCCTCCAACTTCACATTGCATTTCAATAATAAACAAATTAAATATAATTATATAAGCAACATATATGAAAGTAACAACATAAATATCAATTACCTTCTTCGCGGGGGACGAAATTCCAACCTCCTGAAAGAAATAATCAAAGTTATAATAACAAGTAACAATTGATATTCCAATGTAAAATGATAACAAGAATAATGACAATAAGAGCTATAATAATACAAATAATTGGTATGTTGATGACACATTAAATATAACATATAGACAATAACATATATAATACCTGTTGTAAGTGGTGCTCAAATATGACACATTATACGGGGAATAAACATATCTGTACAATCAAATCTATAATATCCATTATAAGTCATGCTCAAATATGGCACATTAAATAGAAAATATAGACAGTAATATCTATAATACCCGATGTAAGCCATGCTCAAATACGACACATTATACGGGGAATAAACATTAATTTTGTGTACTAGCTATGACAAACATACCGGGGATATGGATAAATACATATGCCAATTAATGCCTATGACTAATGTAGGTGTGGCCCAATATATGACGTCACCGATAGCGTTGTGTTCCACTTGCTATGTACAGTTAACAGAAAAAACACATGTTCCTATTCTGGTGTCGTCGATTTTTATACAGGCGAGCGAAAGCAAGCCTGTAATTTACAAGAAATCGACCTATGGCCGAGACAAGGGATACTTAATTGTTTCCTATTTATATTAAGAAGGGAAATGCTACTTGTAGAATGTATTTCAATTTAAACACAAATCGTAGGATCCATACTCAGGATATCGTACTGACTGTTGGTGGATATCGTCCTGACTGTCGGCGGTTCGAGCCCGGCTGAGATTACGAAAATTTAGTAGTTCACGTATATTTTTTAGATATACATTATATATACTGTACATACTTTTGGAGGGACGGCACGTTCTAACTGAACAAAATCACCTAATGGTAGCATAGTTAGTCGTGTATCGACTCTCATAAACGATATCTCAGCTTAATTGACTTTAAGGTCTTGTCAAGCCTTTTAATTGCGCTCACATTCGTGTTTTATTTGTTCATTCACTCCTCTCGTATACAGTATCTTTCGTTTCGTAAAAACACTCGTAATTTCCCCTTTACATTTCATTAATTTATCTAATTGAAAGGGTTAACGTCAGCCTCCCTCTCTCTCTCTCTCAAAATCGTCTGGCGGTATCCATTAGGTCAGTGAAAGGGATAGCCCTTTAACAGACTCCCTCAAACGATCTCTCAGCCTAATTAACTCCACCCTTCTTTCAAACCAGCCATTTGATCTTGCCTGCATTCATCCTTTCCGTTTTCATTCCGTTTATTACTCTACTTTTCTTTTAATAATCTCATTTCCTGTTATCAACAATGCATAAGCAGAGTGGTATCAACCCCCATTTGATCTCGCCTGCATTCATCCTTTCCTCTTGTTTTCATTCAATTTGCGTATATTACTTTACCTTTCTTTAAATATTACCATTCCCTTTTATCAACTCTGTATAGGCAGAGTGGTATCACCCCCCGTACACTGGTGTACTGCTGGCTTTGTCTTCGTCGCCCGTATGTCTGTCTAACCGGAAACTCGATGTTCAATGGATTTTCACCAAACTTTACACGTACATTCGTGTACATTCTGCTTATGCAGAGTTAATTATTCGACGGTAGTATGATGCTATCTTGAGAAAAGCCCTCACATCTACCTGGGTGAGGCTGGTACCTTTACGTCCGCACCGGAGATCTCGATTTGCAACTTCTAATCCAGCTCGCTGATTAATCAGCTCCAATTTGGTAGAACTCGCGGTGCCCGTATTTCTTTCCTTTTATACTCCAACAAATATAATACACGATTCTTCAATACAATAAATACACCTTACAACGCAAAAGTGGTCTCGGAGCCTAAGAATTGGAACTTTAAATGTTGTTTCTGTTTGGGCTCTGTCTCGCGTCGGCCACCCCTCGCTATGGGGTTATGTGCCTGAGTATATACATATATAGGCCTACATACAAGCTTTCAACTCAGTTCTTGGTATTCCTTCATCGTTAATTTTTGGTTACTTTGGTTTTCATTGTCTTCCTCTTGCTCTTTATCATAAACAAAAAAGTTACATTAGATTGTCAATTGCACCTCTCTCTCTCTCTCTCTCTCTCTCTCTCTCTCTCTCTCTCTCTCTCTCTCTCTCTCACTTAGGCAAACACAAACATAAAATCTAACTAAAAACAATATTATAATCCTAAAATATAAAATTTAAAAAAGTACCTCCCCAACCTATCGGCCTCATGTTTCCCATATACTGTATATAAATATATACATACACACACATATACTGTATATACTCCACTTTCCATTATTAATATTTCGTTCGTCTGCATTTCATTTCGTTCGCTCACCCAAACGTTTAGCATTGCGTTTTTAGCTTTTTTTTTTCTGGCGGTATATATATATATTTATGTTTTGTATTTTTATTTTCTGTGTGTGTGTGTGTGTGTGTGTGAGCTTGTATATACCCTTGGTTGTATAAATATATGTATAAATACTTGCTTGTCTGAGCGTATATATACTGTGTGTGTATATATATATATATATATATATATATATATATATATTTTTTTTTTTTTTTTTTTTCTTTTTTCTATGTGATTGAGGGAGGCAAAAGGCATAACTGCCTATAGCGAGTGCCTCCCCCATAGTCGAAAGAGTATATATATATATATATATATATATATATATATATATATATATATATATATATATATATATATATATATATATATATATATATAAACTGACTGACTGACTGACGAACTGAAAGGTGTATGTACTGCCTGTTAAACTGACTGACTGACTGACTGACGAACTGAAAGGTGTACGTACTGCCTGTTTAACTGACTGACTGACTGACGAACTGAAAGGTGTACGTACTGCCTGTTAAACTGACTGACTGACTGACGAACTGAAAGGTGTACGTACTGCCTGTTAAACTGACTGACTGACTGGCGTACTGAAAGGTGTACGTACTGCCTGTTAAACTGACTGACTGACTGACGAACTGAAAGGTATACGTACTGCCTGTTTAACTGACTGACTGACTGACGAACTGAAAGGTATACGTACTGCCTGTTTAACTGACTGACTGACTGACGAACTGAAAGGTGTATGTACTGCCTGTTAAACTGACTGACTGACTGACGAACTGAAAGGTATACGTACTGCCTGTTAAACTGACTGACTGACTGACGAACTGAAAGGTATACGTACTGCCTGTTTAACTGACTGACTGACTGACGAACTGAAAGGTGTATGTACTGCCTGTTAAACTGACTGACTCACTGACGAACTGAAAGGTATACGTACTGCCTGTTAAACTGACTGACTGACTGACGAACTGAAAGGTATACGTACTGCCTGTTTAACTGACTGACTGACTGACGAACTGAAAGGTGTACGTACTGCCTGTTAAACTGACTGACTGACTGACGAACTGAAAGGTATACGTACTGCCTGTTTAACTGACTGACTGACTGACGAACTGAAAGGTGTATGTACTGCCTGTTAAACTGACTGACTGACTGACGAACTGAAAGGTATATGTACTGCCTGTTAAACTGACTGACTGACTGACGAACTGAAAGGTATACGTACTGCCTGTTTAACTGACTGACTGACTGACGAACTGAAAGGTGTAAGTACTGCCTGTTAAACTGACTGACTGACTGACGAACTGAAAGGTGTACGTATTGCCTGTTAAACTGATTGACTGACTGACGAACTGAAAGGTGTACGTACTGCCTGTTTAACTGACTGACTAACTGACGAACTGAAAGGTGTACGTACTGCCTGTTAAACTGATTGACTAACTGACGAACTGAAAGGTGTACGTACTGCCTGTTAAACTGACTGACTGACTGACGAACTGAAAGGTGTATGTACTGCCTGTTAAACTGACTGACTGACTGACGAACTGAAAGGTTTACGTACTGCCTGTTTAACTGAAACGTGTACGTAATGCCTTTTAAACTGACTGACTGAGAGGTATATGTATTGACTGATTGACTGACGAAGTAGCCTGGAGGTGTTTCTATCCTTTAGTTCTGGTTTCGCAGGAGGATACAAGGCGTCTTTTTTTATCTTTGATGCTGGCTAAATATAACTTATTTTATGCAGTTTTAAGAAGGACATGTGTTACTCAGAGGATTTATTGAGATCATATTAACCCCTTTGAATCCTAGAGGTATATAATAAGGCAAAGAAAATCGTCTGTTGGTAACAAGAATATGATGAAAATGTCGTCATCGTGCTGGAGGGGTTAACAGTTTATGGTGGCTATTATTACAGGATTTTAGTGAGGTAAGGAAGACCATTGAAGAGCTAAGGGGGTTCATTGAGATAGTCCGTATACGCCTTGAGGATTAACACGCGTTTTAAGGGGAGATAGTTCCTGTTGCTGGCCTCCCTTCTCCCTCATGTTTAGCCCCCACTATTTTTCAGATTTTAAGACGTTCGTTCCATTAGCTTGGCGATTTTAACACCTTTCACAACATTTTGTTGTTGTCAATATTAGAACCTTTCGTGCCATTTAGGTGTCGGTTTTATCCTGGCGAGCGATAGCGAGCCTGTAATTATATGAGGAGCCAGCTTTCGGCCGGAACTTTTTTCTACCGAAAAATTTACAAATTTATCTCGAAGGAAGGTCTAGGGGTGATTTTTAAAGTTTGATGAAGGTACGTCTGGCGAGGAACCTAAAATATATAAATACATAAAAGGGTTCCAGAACCCCCCCCCCCCCCCTTAAACAAGCAATACCATCAGAAACCTATCAAACAAATAGCATGCCAAACCTACCAATAATAAATATGAGCTCTCGAACACACACACCCACACACACACACACACATTTCATATACAGTATAGTGTATCCGTGTGTATTACTTGATAAACTCACTCGCCAACACCATCACCTGCAGAGAGAGAGAGAGAGAGAGAGAGAGAGAGAGAGAGAGAGAGAGAGAGAGAGAGAGAGAGAGAGAGAGAGGTGTGGGGGTGATATATAGATGGATAGATAGAATAGATATATATATATAGAGAAAGGGGTGGGGGGGGGGGGGAGCACAATTTAGTCAATGTACACGTAATCAGCCAGCCACTATTTATAAACTAGAGTATTGAAAACCACAACGAGTAATGAGAAGGGTTTGAAGAATATCTTAGTCCATAATTTGATACACTCTCATGGCGGACATCAGAGGTGCAGTAAACCAGGTTCGCATCTCTCACTAGCATGATCGAGCTGACTACACTGATTATTACAGATAACACTCATAATCACAGCCAATCCAACTGTACATTTAAACTCAACAGGTATTATTTTTTAGCACGAGCAACAGCGGACAGCCCTGCAAGTGAAATTTAAGTTCTGAGTGATTGTGTTCGTGTGAGTGGAGTCATACACTAATTACAGACAACACTCATAACCACAGCTGGTCTATCAGAGTGAGAACTGAGCGATCTCTGCCATACCCATAGCTTACTCTGACTGTTCCTTTTACTTACATATTTTCTAGATCTCAAGTGACGGCGTCTCTTCCGTGGATTAACCTCCTAATCTAATAAGATTGGAAGCCAAAGCGTCACATTTTTCCTTTACCCCTCAACTTTCTCTTCATATTTGCTGAGGGGCACAGGGCCCTGGGTGGGGCTTTGGTTTACCAGGCGTTTCCGCACCCGCCTCCGCTCCCCGCCATGGAGTGGCTTCGGTCACCCAGGCTTTATTGTGGTCGGCAGGGAGGGTTCCGTGGGGGCGCTCAGTTATGGCCTTTGCCTTGCTCGGGGCCTTGGGGCAGTTCGGCCAGGCAGCTTGGGGAACAACAATAACAACAACAACAACAACAACAACAACAACCACAGCCACATCAGTAATACAGTAACATTCAACAGGTTATTATATATATATATATTTTTTTTTGTTAGCACGAGCAACACCGGGCAACCCAGCAAATAAATATAGAGCCCTGAGAGTGTTTGAATTGGTGTGAGTGTCACGATTACAGCAACAAGTCCCGGGAGTGTAACGCCTTTCCAGTGATTCGATCCTTAGTCAACCAAGCAGAGATCACAGGAGAACGTGGGAAGAAAATTGGAGCTATTCCAGGAATAAAAAAAGGTTAGTTGCACATTCACTCACTCACTCTCTCACTCACTCTCTCTCTCTCTCTTTTTGTGTGTGCGTATGCGCAATAAGAGGCGAACAAAGCATATATTTCTTCATAAGGTATTTAGCGATTTACATGTACCAGTAAATAATTATATAGCAACGTGTAAAAATTCTTTCATTAGGACTTTTGTATTCTTAGACGTGTGGGGTGGGTATCATCCAGCCCATAATGAACGAACATATTGGAACTGAGTGTTAATCAATGAAAAAGAGCTTGAATTCTCCCAATTTAAAAAAAAATAACAATTCATCTCGTCTTGGTTCGTTCAGTAAGGAGTAGGTTTACGGTGGGAAGGTTTAAGAAGACGGCTGTTAATTCTAGTAGAGATAGCAGAACCACAAATAAAGGAAAGTGGAAGAAAATTATAGCAAAGAGATAAAGAGATAGAGATAGATAAAGAGATGGATAGATAGTGATGGATATATATATATATATATATATATATATATATATATATATATATATATATAGAGAGAGAGAGAGAGAGAGAGAGAGAGAGAGAGAGAGAGAGAGAGAGAGAGAGAGAGAGAGAGAGAGAGAGTGAGTGAATGTGGAAGGAACTGGTCACTACAGATTAAAAGGATGCCAGGGAGAAGAGTTGAAAGGAAGGGGTGCTTTAAGAAGATAGATAGATAGACAGACAGACAGATAGATATATAGATAGATAGACATATAGATAAATAGGCAGCAAGATTGAGAAACACATCGATGGACATATACTGTATAGCACAGACATCCTAGGCTACATGATTACTGACACAAATTAATGTGTAGATACAGATAGATAGATATAGGTATATATATATATATATATATGGACAGACAGACAGATAAATAGATAGATAGATAGATAGATAGATATAGATAGATAGATAGATAGGCAATTAGATTGAGAAACACATTGATTGACATATATAACACAGATACATGATTACTGACACAAATTAAGTTAATGTGTAAATACAGATAGATATATAAATATTTACAGACATACAGGTACGTAGAATAGATATAACAACAACAACAACAACAATAATTAGTTTTCAGAATTTAAAAAATGTCGGCCCTCTAGTTTGGCGATTTTAACACTTTTCGCCCCATTTCTTTGTTAATATGTAGACCTTCCGTGTAATTTACGCGTCGATTTTTTCTTGGCGAGCGATAGAGAGCCTGTAATTTAGGAGGCTTTTGGCCGGGAATTTTTTCCATCGAAAAATGTACAAATGTATCTACTGTGGAAGGAAGATCGTCAGGATATGTTTCTTAAGCTTGATGGAGATCTAGGGAAGAATCTAAAATAAACAAAAATATATATAATTTATAACTCAATAAATAAACCTTTCCTCATCAACGCTCACTGTTTTGTTTTAACCCCTTCTATACCGGGGCCGTCTTTTTTAATCTTATTCGGGCTACTATTAAACTATTTTATTCAGTTTAAAAAGGGCCTCAGGCAATTACCGTGCTCCCAACTATCTGACTTAACCCTCTATATACTACCACAGATCCTTCTTAATCTGCATGCAATCGTCTAAATATGGCTAGAATGGCATGAAAAACACGTCGCCGGTACAGAACGGGTTAACTATTTTTGAGGTGTTAAAAGTGTTCCTGACCACGATTGTCCAACCACATCTAAAGCCGGTATCACACGAGAGCTGTTATAGTCAACATGCGACTATCAACATTTGTCTGGCATCATTTTTTGAATAATTTGCACTGGTATAGGAAACTAGACTGACGATAGATGAATTTACAGTACGTGACCGATATATGTTGCATGTTGACCTCATAAGCTGCCAGACCAGTGTTGAGGATAATTGTTGATGGAAAAAGCGTTCGTGTGATACCGGCTTAAGGGGAGGTATTTAGTTTCTTCCCTAGAACTCCATCAAACTTAAAATTACACCCCGTAGACCCCCTTTCAAGATAAATTTGTACATTTTTCGGTAGAAAAAATTCCCGGCCGAAGGCCGGTTCCTCTCAAATTCCAGGCTCGCTATCGCTCGCCAGGAAAAAATCGACACCTAAATGGCACGAAAGTTCTTGAAATTGACAGAAATGGGGCGAAAGTTCTTAAAATCGCCAAACTAAAGGGGGCGAGCGTCTTAAAATCTAAAAAGCAATGGGGCTAAACATGAGAGAAAGGGGTCCAGAAAAAAATCCCTCAAGTGGAAATCTCCCCTTAAGTTCCCACTTTGTAAAATATAGAATACCATATATCATCTCGTCGATGGGAGTCTGCAAAAAGCCGATCGGCCCACACAAGGCAGATCCGTGGTCCGTTCTCTTATCGTGTACAAATTACGGTGCGTCCCAATTACTGTTGGGGGTGTTTCGTATACCAGAAAAGGGTGTAGCTTGGTTTAGGATGAGTGGAAACATACACAATAATAAAAACTCTCTAATCCGTCCGTGGTGGTTTATTGCACTCTAATAAAGTAAATTCGCACCCAAATTACTAATCTAAAAAAGTGCGCGCTACTAAAGTAAAATCGCGTCCAAATTACTCTTAAAATCGATTTGGCGAAGATGTGACACCGTTAAGGGGAGGTTTTTAGTTTGGTCTCTAGATATCCATCAAGCTTAAGATTACACCCGGCCCCTTTCAAGATAGATTTGTACATTTTTCGGTAGAAAAATGTCCCGGCTGAAAGCCGGTTCCTCTTAAATTACAGGCTCGCTATCGCTCGCCAGGATAAAATCGACACCTAAATTGCACGAAAGGTCTTAAAATTGACAAATGGGTTGAGTTCTTAAAATCATCAAAATAATGGGGCGAACGTTTTAATATTAGAAAAACAATGGGGCTAAACATGAGGGAGAAAGGGGTCAAGAAAAAAAAATCCCTCAGGTGGACATCTCCCCTTAATGAAATCGTCTACTAGTTGCCAGCATATAATGGAAAAGACGTCGCCGGTACAAAAGGGGTTAAATTCCACGTAATCATTTTTGACTATGGTATAATCATTTTAGCGCGTCTATAAAACTCGACCCTGTCCTCCCGTAACTCAATAAGGACCTAACCCCCGGGAAGGATTCTGACGCGTTTCCACAGTTCATATGTGGCTATCATTAGACGATTGTATACAGCTTAGGAAGGATCTGTGGGAATCGTAAGGGTAAAGACCATCTCAAGTAACCCTCTGACTTCCCCATACGCTTCCCGATCTGAAGAGAATCGTCTAATAATACCCAGAAAATGGAAAAGAAATGTGTACTCGATCTTGAAAGGGTTAAGGGGTGAAATTTACACTTGAGGTATGTTTCTGGACCCCTTTCCCTTCATGCTTAGCCCCATTACTTTTGAGATTTTAAGACGTTCGCCCCATTAGTTTGGCGATTTTAAGAACTTTCGACCCATTTCTGTAATTTTAAGACCTTTCGTGCCTTTTAGGTGTCGATTATTGCATGGCGAGCGATAGCGAGCCTATAATTTAAGAAGAACCGGCCTTTGGCTGGGAAAATTTTCTACCGAAAAATGTATAAATTTAACATGAAAGGGGGGGGGGGGGGAGGTCTAGGGGGTGTAATTTGAAGCTTGATGGAGGTCTAGGAAACAAACTAAAAACCTCCCCTTAAGTAACCCAACTGGTATTGCCACCCGTTGGGTTGGATCAAACAGCATAATATGGATGTGGACATTTACAACCCGTATAAGTCCTTATTTATTCCTTACTTATTAATCGTGTATATTATTATTTTATATATATATATAATGTTTAGTATCCTCCCTAGACCCCCATCAAGCTTTAAAAAAACACCCTCCCCCCCCCCCCCCCAGACCTTCCCTTCAAGATAAATTTGTACATTTTTCGATATGAAATTTAATATACCCAGCTATAGATTTTGAGAAACAGACAGACAAGCTGAGCACAAAAAATATAGAATACGGGATATCCTCGGCCCACATACGCTTGAGTGGTTAGTCTGAGAGAGAGAGAGAGAGAGAGAGAGAGAGAGAGAGAGAGAGAGAGAGAGAGAGAGAGAAACAAATCAGACAGGACAGATGCCAAATGAAAAAAATAAATAAATAAATATACAGATCAACAAATATAAGAAATAACCGTAATAATTTTCAGAAGGTGTGTTAATTAATAATATATATATAATAGAATACTAAAAGAGATGACCAGCGTGAACAGTTATGAAAAGCTGGCCGACAAAATGAGTGCGAGACCTTTTGGGAGTGTCAATATGAGGAATTACCCCTTTAGACGATGTTATGCACTTTAAGAAAGACCCATGTACGAATTACCCCCTTTAGACGATGTTATGCAGTTTAAGAAAGACCCATGTACGAATTACCCCCCTTTAGACGATGTTATGCAGTTTAAGAAAGACCCATGTACGAATTACCCCCCTTTAGACGATGTTATGCAGTTTAAGAAAGACCCATGTACGAATTACCCCCCTTTAGACGATGTTATGCAGTTTAAGAAAGACCCATGTACGAATTACCCCCTTTAGACGATGTTATGCAGTTTAAGAAAGACCCATGTACGAATTACCCCCCTTTAGACGATGTTATGCAGTTTAAGAAAGACCCATGTACGAATTACCCCCATTTAGACGATGTTATGCAGTTTAAGAAAGACCCATGTACGAATTACCCCCCTTTAGACGATGTTATGCAGTTTAAGAAAGACCCATGTACGAATTACCCCCCTTTAGACGATGTTATGCAGTTTAAGAAAGACCCATGTACGAATTACCCCCCTTTAGACGATGTTATGCAGTTTAAGAAAGACCTATATGTATGTTACTTAAGGGGAGGTTTTTAGTTGATTCCGTAGACTTCCATCAAGCTTAAAATTACTCCCCCTTGACCCCCTTTTTAGATAAATTTGTACATTTTTCGGTAGAAAAATGTCCCGGCCGAAGGCCGGTTCCCCTTAAATTACAGGCTCGCTATCGCTCGCCAGGAAAAAATCGACACCTAAATGGCACGCATGGTCTTAAAATTGACAGAAATGGGGCGAGGGTTCTTAAAATCGCCAAAGTAATGGGGCAAGCGTCTTTAAATCTCACAAGCAATGGGGCTAAACATGAGGGAGAAAGAGGTTCAGAAAAAAATCCTCCAGGTGGAAATATCCCCTTGACTGGTTTATCGAGGCAGACAAAATAATGCCATCGTCACCTTATAATCTGGCAAACATTAGACGATTGCATGCCGTTTAAGAAGGCCCTATGTTGTGTAATTGGTTGATTATAACTATATTTACCCATTTACCCAGTCATATAGGTAGATTTAAGCTAATAAAAATCGTCTAATAGTAACCAGACGGAAATTACGTCATGATGCTGAAGGGTTTAAAAGGATGCTAGCGAAGAGAGGTGGAAGGAAGGATTTTGAGAGAGAGAGAGAGAGAGAGAGAGAGAGAGAGAGAGAGAGAGAGAGAGAGAGAGTAATAGGTGGATATAACAAAATTATGTATTTATTATACAGGAGTCATGTTATTTTCTCCATGATGTATATTGTCATGGGGCGACTCGCTCATCGGCGTTAATAGAGGAGACGGAATAGACCACAAGTAAGAATTTAGTGATTTGGATACTCGCTGATACGAAATGGTTAGGAAGCAAAGTGATTGGAAACTTAAAAATAAATAAAAATAAACACATAACTAAATAAATAACTAAATAAACACATAACTAAATAAATAACTAAATAAACACATAACTAAATAAATAACTAAATAACTAAATAGTTAAATAAATAAATGGGCCTGGGTCTCTGGGTATTTCTCCTGGACAACCTATGTGTGTGATTTTGTGTTTTGTTTTGTTTTTCTGGTGTGTTGTGATGTCCCTGTTCGGGCTCTGTCTCGAGTCGGCCACCCCCATAAAAAAAAAAAAAAAAAACCTGGGGAAGGTGCCAGAGTGTGTATATTATATATATATATATATATATATATATATATATATATATATATATTATAATAACGAAACGCGAATAAATCAAGAATCAAGCTAACCAAAATAACAGTGATCATTTTCATAACGGGAGATCTAAAAGAAATATTGACGTCTTAGAAAATAAAACTATGAACATTTTGACCATAAGGATCTTGTAAATTATATAAACAAAATAATAATGAGGACTTAGACAAGAAATATGAGAAATATGAAGGAAAGGATAATGTATAAGTGAAAGACAACCTACAAGAATACAGAAGGTAGAATAGGAGAGAGAGAGAGAGAGAGAGAGAGAGAGAGAGAGAGAGAGAGAGAGCGAGAGCGAGGACAACCTCTCTCCTCGCAGGCTCAATTTTCCATTCAGAAATCAAAGAGTGAAGTCAAAAATCGTTGTAAATATTTAATGTCTTTCTTTTTCCTGAGGTGGGGAGGGAGGAGAGGGGAGGGGGTGGACGGTGGGTTGCGTGTGTGTGTGTGTGTGCGTGCAAGTGTGTGTGTGCGTGAGTGTGTGTGTATGTGCGTTTGAGTGTGTGCGAAGTGGGCGGGGTTTGAGGTGTGTAGCGGTCTCCTGATTGGCCCACCAGCGGTTTCCCCCGGTTGCCACATACTCCCGGCCTCTCCATCTCTCTCCACAACACACGCCTTCCCTCTCATATTTTTATCGCTTGCCCAGTTTTATGTATAGATATATATATGTATTTATTTTGTGTAGGGTGCCAGCCGGGGGTTTTGCTTTAGGGAAGGGGCGTCTCGGAGTGTGCGTGCGTGTATTTTCTAGCCCGCAGTAATAGAGCAGAGAGAAAAAAAGAGAGAGAGTAGAAAGGAGAAAAGAAAGACCTAGCTTTCTTTTTCCCCTACCCACTCTCTCTCTCCGCCTGCTCCTCTTCTCCGCCCGACGCCCACAAAATAAAACAGCTGATACATTTCTTAGACACAGTGGGAGCGAGGGAAGGAGGAGGGGAGAGAGAGAGGGGAAGGGGGAGGAGAGTTGGGGGTTGTATTCTGGGCGGAGTGTGACGCGGCGTGTGGTAACTCCTACTCCGGGTGGGCGGCCGTTCGGTAATGATAGAGTCAATCGTGTCTCCGAGCCGGCGTGCGAAGGCGGCGAGAAAGGCGAAAAATGCCACACTTTTTCTCCCAACTCCCTTTCTTTTCCCTCTCTTCTAGTACACTTTTCCTCAGTATTTCCCCACTTAAGAGGGATTGGGATTGTAAATAGGGAGTGGAGGAGTGAGATAAGGGGTTCTGAGAGGGAGAGGGGGTAAATAGGGGGGAGAGGGGCATGCGAGGGCGAAAAATCGCGTGGCTTGGTGGCTTCGCAGGGTTTGGTGCAGGTGTTCGGACGAGGTTTGGGTTCACCGCGCGGTTGGCCGTTGGGAGGCGGTGGTAGCGGTGGTGGTGGTGGTGGTGACCCTGCTACCTCCCCCCCTACCTCCCTAACACCCCTCTCACCCCTCCTCCTCACCAAGCCAGTCAGTCATCCTCACCCCGCCACGCCGTCCGGACCTGTCACACTCACCACTCACTCACTCACCCACCCCTTGCGTGTGCGTGCGTGTGTTGTCTACAGGCCCCCACGCTAAAATAACACACGCACTCAAGTCAGTCTCCCGGGGTGTCCAAAGTGCGTGTACGTGTGTGTGTGTTTAGCGTGCGAGAGTGACCGAGGAACAAACTAGAGTGCCACAATATTCACAGGATTTTGTGCTCAGTGACGGCGTGTGGTGCAGTGGGTCAAGTGGCCAGCCGCGGAAAGTCACAATTAACACCTACTACTACAAGTTTTACCGTGACGAGTGATTCTGTGAGTGTGACGGTGTAGGTGTGTCACAGTGCAGGTGTACCGTCAAACACCAAACTAAAATTCCACCCGCGTATCGGCAGTAAAGTGGGACACAAAGTTTATGATACCAGGCAACCCGCGTTCAGATCGACACAGTCCCGCGTGGCGCCAGACTGTTGCCGCAGGTTCAGTCTAAGTCGGTGGTTACTATCCTAACTGGCTCCTGCAGGCGGCGGTGAAGCGCTGAGCCACAGCGTCAAGGGGTTGCTGCAGGCGATAAGTCTGCCGGCCTTTGCGACGCAGCAACTGCGGTCTGCGGTAGTGAACGTGGTATGTGAGCAGACCGGAGGTAGTGCCAGGCCGCAGCCTCGGGTGCCGCAGGCGATAGTACCCGGTGGGAGAGGGTGGTCGCGGACTCCTGTGACGGAGGCTCCTGCCGGGGAGAGGATCGGTTTCGGCGGTAGAGTGAGGTGGGCCGCCGCCGTGGCTCCCCATGCTGGCGCCGGCGACCCGCGCGGCCTGATGACGGTAGCGTGGGGCAGCGCTGGCGATATGGCGACGGAGGTGGGCGGGATGGGCGGCATGAGTGGGGGCACAGAGCACCCTGGGGAGCTGATCAAAACAGGCTCACCCAACATCCTGTGCACAGCGCTGCCCAACCACTGGCGCTCCAACAAGTCCCTGCCCATGTCCTTCAAGGTGGTGGCCCTGGACGACGTCAAGGATGGCACCATTGTCACCATCAGGGCCGGGAACGACGAGAACTGCAGTGGGGAGCTGCGTAACAACTCCGCCGTCATGAAGAACCAAGTAGCCAAGTTCAACGACCTCCGCTTCGTCGGCAGATCAGGAAGAGGTCAGTGTGGCAGATGTATACCCAGTGTGGGTGTAGGCAGAGTGTGGGAGTGGCTTTACCTGTATAATGTGGGGAGCCAATTTAGGGAAACTTATGGGGTGTGAAGGGTGGGACGACCAAGGTAAGTGACGGGGAATGGGGCGTAAAACATGTCATGTACAATCCATTGAGTGTTTAATAGAGATCTGTCTAGGTTGATTACCTAGAAATAATATGTCTAAGAACACGGACCATGAGATGAAATAAATTAAACTACTGTCGTAACTCATCTTCAATATCATAAACCAAGAATCAGGGTAACTTACAAAAACAAATGAACAACAGCGACAGTACAAGAAGAATTTAAGATCTAAAGAGTAAACCTAGGGAGCGAACGGAGCCAGGGAGAGAGTAGAGTAGATTGAGTGGCAGGTGATTAACTCTACGTCATACACACAACTACTTCCAAACTCCGAAGGTGGATTCAATTCGACGCTCACAGAAATGTCATCGATTCTCAAGACGGGAAAAGAAAAGACTTGAATTTTGTTTTATTTAACGGAAAATAATACACCCACTTTCGTAAACAATCGATAACTTCATCTGCAGAATCGGCGACATGACAACGATAGTAAAAGAACCCATCAAGATCAAAAGAGAAACATAAAATAAATAGAGCAACGTACAGGCCGGAGTTGATTGACAAGCTGTTAAGGGGACATGGGCCGGTTTTCTGGACCACTTTCTCCCTCATGTTTAGCCCCATTAGTTTTCCGATGCCAAGATGTTTGCCCCATTAGTTAGTCGATTTTAAGACCTTTCGACCCATTTCTTCGTCAATATTTAGATCTTTCGTGCTATTTAGGTGTCGATTTTTTCCCTGGCAAACGATAGTGAGCCTGTAATGTTGGAAGAACCGGCCTTCGGCCGGGAAATTTTTCTACCGAAAATTGTACAAATTAATCTAGAAGGGGGATCTAATGGATGCTTTTTTTTAATGTGATGGAGGTCTAGGGAGGAAACTAGAAAAATAATGAATACATGCAGAAATCGCCCAAAAAGTGAACCATCTCCCCTTAAGCCAACGCCTAAGAGTAAACTAGGGAGCTAATAGAGCCAGGGACAGGGTAGATAGAGTAGAGTAGATACAGTGGGAAGCGATTAATCTACGCCTCATCTACTTGTACACACTTTTTCCAAACTCCGGAGGTGGAATGAATGGATATAAAGTTTATTTTCGGGACAGAACCATTAGACAAGAATCAGACACTTGTTACATTTTGTTACACTTTGTTGTATTCCGTCCGTTAGTGACACAGTTGAGCTGGGGCTCCACTGCGACCAGGCAGCTGCCTTTCTTCCACTCTCCATTCCAGAAGTCGGTTGGAGTTGGTGCTGGGGTATCCTGGTGTTGGTGGCCGGTCCGGTATTTTGGCCAGCCACATGTCCAAGTGTTTCTTGAAGGTGTCTGGAGACAGAGTGTTCATGTTCCTGAGAGGGGCTGGTATACAGTTGAACAGTCTGGTTCCATTGTATGTAAAGCTGTGATGGATCAGGGATTTGATTTTTTGTGTTGATCCCGGCGTAGTCCTCACATAGCACAGCCTCCCTCGCCTTTGGTGCTGAGTCTCTTGGATGTTTGGATTTGGTACCTTTTTTTCCAAAATCTTCCAGACGTAGATGATGATGTATCTCTCCCTACGTCTTTGAAGTGAGTACAGCTGCAGCTCCTCGAGTCTCTCCCAGTAGTTAAAGTGTTGAAACCCATGGATTTTACTGGTGAATGTCCTCTGGGTGGCTTCAATTTCTGTTATTTCTCCTACTTTTTGGGGAGACCAGAGCTGAGAGCAGTACTCCAGTCGTGGTAGGACCAGTGACTTCCACAGTGTTAACATACACCTCTCATTTCTTGTGTGGAAGGTTCTCAGGATCCAGCCTGCTATTTGTTTTGCTGTTGTTGTGGCTTTGGTAATATGCTGGGAAAAAGTGGCGTCACTGCTCATATTTACTCCCAAGTCCTTCACTGTGTCCTTGGCGGTAATTTCTTGCTGTCCACTTTTGTAGTTGGTGTCGTTTTGTCGTGCTCTCTTGTTCCCGTACCTTAGAAGCTCGAACTTGTCTCCGTTTAGGGCCATGCCATAGGACTTGCAAATAGAGAATCGAAACTCGCATACACACACTCATTCTCAAACCATTCTCACTAAATTAATTTTTCTAATCAGGGTAGCTGAATTATTATGTTGTTTTTACACCAACCAACTTCACATCTAAACTCAATTAATGAAATCAACAAATACATGTGGCACTCCGAGGACTCGAACCCAGGATACTCACATCGAAATTCCGCGCACTATGCATTACGCTATCAAGACAGTTAAATAAAAACAGGCTAAAAGAAAGCGACACGACCAAATAAACATCAAGATCTAAAGAGCAAACCAGGATAGCAGTAGACAAATTATATTGAGTGAGTAGGAGGCGATTAACCCATCCAGTACCAGGGACGTTTCTTTTCTCATATTCGGGCAACAACTATCAGACGATTTTATTCAGCTTAGGAAGGACCTTTAGCAATAATACGGCATCCAACTGTCTCCACCAACCCTTTTAACTACCACCGATCCTTCCTGATGTCTAAAATCTAGCTAGAATACAATATAAAGCACGTCGCTGGTACTCAAAGGGTTAAGTCTACGCATTCCACAAATCAAACTTCTTCCCAACTTCGGACATAGATTGAGACAGGAGTAGAGACAGAGGTAGATTGAGAGAGTAGGAAGCGATTAAGTCTACGCATTCCACACACCAAACTTCTTCCCAACTGCGGGCGTAGATTGAGACAGGAGTAGACAGAGGTAGATTGAGTGAAAGGAAGCGATTAAGTCTACGCACCCCACACACCAAACTTCGGGTGTGGATTGAGACAGGGTAGATTGAGTGAGTAGGAAGCGATTAAGTCTACGCACCCCACACACCAAACTTCGGGTGTGGATTGAGACAGGGTAGATTGAGTGAGTAGGAAGCGATTAAGTCTACGCACCCCACACACCAAACTTCGGGTGTGGATTGAGACAGGGTAGATTGAGCGAGTAGGAAGCGATTAAGTCTACGCACCCCACACACCAAACTTCGGGTGTGGATTGAGACAGGGTAGATTGAGTGAGTAGGAAGCGATTAAGGGGACAGTGGTTGTTGGTCTATTAATTAATTTATTCATATATATTTTTTAGTTTCCTCCCTAGACCTTCATCAACCTTAGAAAAACACCCCCTAGACCCCCTTCAAGATAGATTTGTACATTTTTCGGTAAAAAAAATCCCGGCCAAAGGCCGATTTCTCCTAAGAATACAGGCTCCCTTTCGCTCGCCTGGAAAAAATCGACACCTAAATGGCACGAAGGGTCCTAATATTGACAAAGAAATGGGGTGAAAGGTCATAAAATCCCCAAACTAATGGTACCAACGCCTTACAATCTCCAAACTAGCGGGGCCTAAACATTAGAGAGAAGGGGGTCCAGAAAAAAAAACCGGTCTGTCTCCCCTTAAGTCTACTCATCCCACACACCCAACTTCTTCCAAACTACTCCTGGTGGCTTGGATTGACTAGGACGTTAACAGACAACCGCGCGACAACCCAGGCAGACCAGTGAACAACCTCAGTGGGTGATGTGTGTGTGTCACTCCTCATCTCTTCTCTCCCGGGAGGTGGAGGTGGAGGAGGTGGTGGTGTGGAGGAGGAGGAGGTGGTGGTGTGGTGTGGTGTGGAGGTGGAGGTGGAGGTGGTGGTGGTGGTGTGGTGGGGAAGCTCGTTGTAGGGTGTCAAACGAAAGCCAAGTCCATTCTTTTTAGTTATTTGTTATTATTAAACTGTGTTGGTGGTGTACGGTAATGGTCTAGATGCTTATGTTCTGGGTGTGGTGTCCCGAGTTCGAATCCCGGGAGGAGCATATGCTTTCATTAATTTATGCAAGTGCATTGGGGTTTGCAATGGAGGATTGCAATGTTAAGAACGGGGTGTTCCTTAATATGTATAGCTGAAATTGTGGTTTACAGTTCAAATGATTATGTCTAAGGAAGTGATAAAACGGCCAAAAGAATGGTATTTCATGTTAATTTTCCGGTATTCCTTCCCATATTCGTTCAGGTCTTCAAACAAAATGGCTCCAGTTCGACACCCAGGCTCGTTGTAGCTTTATTAAGGGGGGTTACCGGTTTATTTGTATCTTTCTTTCCTTTTCTCTCTCCCTGGCTTGTATCCATTCGGCCCCATTTAGCCAACTGTTTTAAGACGTCTATCCCCATCCAGGTGTCGATTTCTTCCTGGCGAGCCATAGCGAGCTAGCATTGTATGGAGTAATCCGACTTCGCCGGAGAAATTGTTCTATCGAAAAATGTACAAATTTAGCTTGCTGTCAAAACAAAACAATATATATGCTGGCTCGCTACCGCTCGCCAGGAAAATATTGACACCTGGATGGGGGTAAACGTCTTAACCCAGTAGGCTGAATAGGGCCGAATGAATACAAGCGAAAGAGAGAGGGAGAGAAAGAGAAAAGAAGCGAGGTGGGGTCCCTTAATAATTCACTGTGATGGTGGTTTGATTTAGTATTCCGGCGACCGACTTACGATCTTATAAAGCTCCCTGTCAAAAGTCGCAAATTAAAAGTAGCTCCCTCTGTAATTACTTTATATTTTTTTCACCAACCAACTTCACTTCCAAACTCAATTAATGAAATCAACAAATAAATGTGGCACTCCAAGGACTCGAACCTAGGACACCCACACCAAAATTCCGCGCACTTATGCATTACGCTATCAAGACAGTTTAATTGTTACACTATTTTTACGGCCGCAATTGACCACTTGCGAGTTTCAGGTTATAAGGAAGTTGGGGCTGTAGAGATAGATGGCAAATATAAATGCAATAATGATGTAGATTTCTAATGTCTAAAGAGTACCTGTATGTTGAATTGGGTTTGATGTATTTATAAATGTGCTACAACCGCATTGTAACAGTTAACTGTTGAATATCAATATCTACAGCGCCAACTTCCTTACAGAAGGAAACTTGCAAGTGGCTTACATATGAAAGACAATAAGTATATGTATTTATGTATGGCCTTTATGTTATTAGAACGTCAATAAGTTAAACAAATCACACAAATAAAGATAAATTGCACCATATACAGTATATATATGTATTATAACATCGACTATTGTCTGATATTTGAAACATAGATGTAATTTGCAATAGTTAATGTTTGACATTCAAAATATATTTATAATCTTCGCAAGAATTCTTTTTAAGTAATTATAAAATAATTACCGGTACTCAATTTCATCGAAAATGTCACTCACTCACCACATGAAGCTAATGTAAATCTCTTAAAAGGAACACAAAATCTTCACTGGAGCAATTTACTTACGTCATTAGAATATTACATCACTTCATCCCGACAAAGATACCACTCACTTAACACCCAAATTTACTATTAAATCTGTTCCTGTGACGCGCCTCTAGTCTGTCCTATATACGCGGGCTGATGATGACTCTACTCCCCCCCCCCCCCCTCCCTCCGTCGGCGATTACGTAACCTTCCTCCGCGTCAGTAGCCCGCGATGTATATATATGTATAGGCACGTTCCAAAGGCGGGGTACGGTGGCGCTAATAAGTCATGTTTCAGCTGTCATTACGTTTGGCTCTCTCTGTGCTGTATTAATGTCTGTCAGATGTTGAATAGGGTAGGTAAGTGTAGGAACATGCTTTCATATCTCATCCAAAGGCGGGGTACGGTGGCGCTAATAAGTCATGTCTCAGCTGTCATTACGTTTGGCTCTCTCGGTGCTGTATTAACCCCTTATTCACCCAAGACGTCTTTTATATTTGATTCAACTACATTTAGACGATTTTATGAAGTTTAGGAAAGATATATGGTAGCTATAAGGATTGATTGAGATAGTCTGTACCCTCTTAATTGCTACACGCCCGTCCCAAGCTGAATAAAATCGTCTAATAATTGCAAGAACATAATGAAAAGGACGTCCCCGGTCAAGAAGGGATTAATGTCTGTCAGATGTTGAATAGGGTAGGTAGGTGTAGGCACGTGCTTTTATATCTCACTCGAAACGAATAAATCAAGTTTTAGACATTGCTGATACCAATTTTTGATCGAAATTTATACTTGGTGCCGAGATATCACTTACTAGCCCGACTGTACATATTGACAAGTTTCTGTTTTACTTGTCTCACTTGATTTTGAGAAGTTCTTTTGTCTCTATATGTTGCCGTTACTGTTTTGGTGTGTCTGTTTTGCAAGTTGTACATTATTTAAGGGGAGATTTCCACCTGGAGGATTTTTTTCTGGACCTCTTTCTCCCTCATGTTTAGCCCCATTGCTTTTGAGATTTTATGACGTTCGCCCCATTAGTTTGGCGATTTTAAGAACCCTCGCCCCATTTCTGTCAATTTTAAGACCATTCGTGCCATTTAGGTGTCATTTTTTTCCTGGCGAGCGATAGCGAGCCTGTAATTTAAGGGGAATCGGCCTTCGGCCGGGACATTTTTCTACCGAAAAATTTACAAATTTATCTTGAAAAGGGGTCTAGGGGGAGTAATGTTAAGTTTGATGGAAGTCTAGGGAATCAACTTGAAACCTCCCCTTAAATGCTATACTAATAATACATCCCAGATAATTAGAGGGAATATTGATTATGATAGTTTTGTTCATGTTGTGTTAACCCTTTGAAGATTATGAGGCATTCTGACTGTATATTCTGGCTATCATTAGACGATTTCAGACAACTTAGGAATGCCAAGCTACAATCACAGAGGTAGAACGCAACTTTTGAGCGCTTAAACGTGTCGAGCGATGCCGAGCCCATCTTTTTCATTATATTCTGATAACTATTAGACGATGTTATACAGCTTAGGAGTAGTACGTCCATCCATGAAAAGGCTACAGACTATCTCAATTACTCCTTTTAGCTACCATATATCCTTCCTAAGCTTCGCAAACTCGTCTAAATGTAGCTGACCTCAAATATAGAATACGTCGCCAGTACGGAAGGGGTTAATATACGTGTCGAGCGGTACCGATCCCGTCCTAAGCGGCGATTATAAGTGTCGATAGAAACACACAGCCGTCGCCAATGTCGAATATTGGCAGAAGCAGCAATGGAAAGGGGGCGGCTTGATTAGGACTGAGAGGGAGGGAAGGGCACGAGGGGAGAAGGGAGGAAGAGAAAGGAAAGGGAGGGAGGGTGGGAATGAGGGGAGAAGGGAGAAGAATTAAAGGAAGGGAGGGAGAAGGGGAGAAAGAGAAAATATAAGTGGAGGGGAAGAAGAAGGGAGAAGAGCGGATCATGGAGGAAGAGACGAAATTTTGATAATTGAGGAAAGAAGGAATATGAAGAAGAAAGAGAATAAGATAAATGGAGGGTGCGGAAGAGAAGGAGGAGCAAGCGAAAACGGAGAAAAAGGAGAGGGAAGAGAAGAAAATGGAGGCCGAGAGGAAAATGGAGGAAAAGCGGACACACGGAGAAGAGAGAGGAAAACGAAATAGTGAGAAGAGTGAACGAAAGGAAGAGAAGAGAGAGGCAACGAAATAGTGAGAAGAGTGAATGAACGGAAGATAAAAGAGAGGAAAATGGAGGAATAGCGGACACAAAGAGAAGAGAGAGGAAAACGGAATAGTGACAAGAGCAGACGAAAGGAAAAGGAGATCGGACAAAAATATAATATATTAGGTATTAAAATTGAAGATAAACATAAAATTGAAGATGAGAAGAGAAAGCTATAAATGAAAAAGGAAATGAAAAAGGAAATGAAAAACTGAGAATAGCGAAGAGGACAGACGAAAATATAATAGGCGGAATGAAAATGTAAACAGGAAACAGTATAAGAAGATACTAGAGTAGCCACGATTATGATTAGGCGAAAATACGTATTGTATGGAGATTAAAATGGTATGTAGGACATAAATAAAATACTGTATATATCTAAATATAACAGAATGGCAACATAATTGTAGGATCATAAGAGGTTGAAGAGTCATAAACATTCAAAGTTAACGAGACAATCAAGAAATTTAACACGATATATATATATATATATATATATATATATATATATATATATATATATATATATATATATATATATATATATACAGTATATAGCCTACACAGTATATATTATACACACAAAATACTGTTTGAATAGTATACACAAATGAAACGATAAACTGTACATATTAAGTGGAAAGGACGAATAATTAGTAGGCGATGGAAATAATCACAGAATATCATAAACAGAAGAACAAGAAAGGAATAAAGCAAACGAAAGAAAAGCAGACGAAACACGGAGAGAGAAAAGAAAAGAAAGTATTGAGTTTTTTATTTAACAGGAGGAATGCAGAAAGGAAATAAGGAACAGGCGGAACAGAAACTAAGAGACAGAATAACACATAGAGAGAAAGAGAGCGATACAGAGAGGGAATAAGGGAAGGAGGAAGAGGATAGAGAGCGAGAAAGATTTATAAACAACAATTGGAAAGGGAGAATGAGGGAATAAGGTAAATAAGAGGATAAATATAGATAGATATACAAACGGAAGGAGGGATGTGTGAGAGGGAAAGAGAGAAGAAAGGGAGATACAAATTAAGGGAGACAGGAAAACAGATGGAAAGGGAGAACGAGGGAGGGCCGTGTAAGAGGGAGGAAAGAGGGTGACAAGGGAGATTATGAAGGTAAACTAGTTTGGAGAGGCAGGAAAGGAGGGAGGGAGGGAGAGTAGGGAGGGAGGTAAGGTAGGGGAGGGAGAATACAGATTGACCTGCAGGGAGTATAAAGGAGGTGTGATATCGATACAGGGAGCAAAAATTGGTAGATGGAACATTTTGGACAGAAAAAAAGGATGAAAATGTACAGTGAACATTTAAGGAGACCAAAATTCACTGACATACAGGGGCAATATTTTAACAGGAGAGTGGATGAAAAAGTAAAGTAGAAGACAAAGAAAGACAAATCAATATACATAATAACATAGGATAAAACCATAGTAAGGAGAATACTGAATGACTAGGGTGGCGTTAAGGGGAGTTATTTAGTTTGTTCCCTAGACCTCCATCAAGCTTAAAATTACACCCCCTTGAGTCCCTTTCAAGATAAATTTGTACATTTTTCGGTAGAAAAATGTCCCGGCCGAAGGCCGGTTCCTCTTAAAGTACAGGCTCGCTATCGCTCGCCAGGATAAAATCGACACCTGAATTGCACAAAAGGTCTTAATATGGGGTGAAAGTTCTTAAAATCGCTAAACTAATGGGGCAAACGTTTCATAATATCAAAAGCAATGGGGCTAAACATGAGGGAGAAAAGGGTCAAGAAAAAAATCCCTAAAGTGGAGATCTCCCCTTAAGGGAAGTTAGATACGGATACAGGGAGGGAAATATGGTGGACGGAACATTTGGGACATGGGAAGATACGGTACTGAACGAAACATCGATGAGGAAATAAGATAACATTTTACAAAGATGAAAAATTGAAATAACAATAAAAAAACTTATAATAATATACAATCTGGTCAAACAAATGCCGGTATATAGTATAACGGGGTTAACAGAATAGATCAATTCGAGTAACCAGGCAAGATAATTGTTACAGGAAAACTGTTCAGAGAAAGAAAATTCGACCAGAAAGGAAGCTAGAAAAAATTATATATATACACATACTGAAGAGGTAGAAGCTACTACAATTAACCAATTCAAATATGAGAGACAATGTTTGTTAGACTGGATTAAAGATATAGAACATTTTACAAACAGGAATACAAATTACATACCGGCAATATACGGTAGTTAAATAGGAAGCTAGAAAATAATATACACTGAGTAGGGAGACATAGAGGAGGGGGGGGGGGATATATATATAGGCTGACGTAGGTGATATTGGGGAGGCTGGGGGAGAGAAAAATGACAGAAAATCGAGGGTGAAGAGAGAGAGAGAGAGAGTTACAAACAAAATACCATATAAAACTTTCTCTACATAGCCTATCATACTCATTATCTGTATTACATTATATCTATACTCTGTTCATTATAGGTAGGCCAGAAGTCTTTAGTCTTAGTTTCCTCCCTAGACCTCCATCAAACTTAAAAACAAAACATCCAATTATTTTGTACATTTTTTCGACCGAAACATTTACAAATTAATCTAGATGGGGAATCTAGTGGATGTTTTTTTTTTTTTTTAAGATTGATGGAGGCCTAGAGAGGAAACTAATACAATAATAAAATATTATATAAATGATCAAATAAATACGCCCATCTCCCCTTAAAGCTTGATAGAGGTCTTGAAGAAAATTTAATAAAAAGTAAAAGTAATAATAACTAAAATAAATTAATATAAATAATACAAAAATATCCCCTTATGCAACTCACAAAATGTATGGGTATAAGTAATTCTTCATAAGTTTGAGTTGTAAAATAGTTATGTTTACTAATTTCCTTAAGGACAAACAATTTCCATCCTAGTCGCACACTGACGGGCTACCAATATTTAGAGCTAAAGGTATGTTAATGTGTTAGTTCTACAAACAAACAAATATATATATACTATAAATATATCTACATTAAGGGGAGATATATAGTCTTTTGAATATTTATATATTGGTTTTTCTTTTAGTTTTCTTCCTAAATCTCCATCAAACTTTAAAAAATACCCCCAAGACTCCCTTCGAAATAAATGTGTGCCTTTTTTCGGTAGACAAATGGTCAGTACCTCCTGAATTCTAGGCTTGCTATCGCTCGCCAGAATAAAACCGACTACTAAATAGCACGAAGGGTCTTAACATCGCCAAACTAATGGGGCGAATGTCTTAAAATCTCAAAACTAAAAGGGCTAAACGCGAGGGAGAACGGAGTCCAGAAACTTAAGAAGCTAAATACTCATGTGTAGTCCACCTTTTGAGATACCGCTAATACTGTATATCGTGACCAGATTCTTGTTTCAGTCTAGTTAATTTAAAACAAAATAAAAAATATTATAGTCGATCAAATTTAGAAGAGGTTTTTGTTTTCCTGAATCCCCTTCTCTCTCACGTTTAGCTCCATTAGTTTTCAAATTTTAAGACGTTCGCCCCATTAATTTGACGATTTTAAGACCTTTCGACCAATTTCTTTGCCAATATTAAGACTTCCCGTGCCATTTATGTGTCGATTTTTTTCCTGGCGAGTGATAGCGATCCTGTAATTTAGGAGGAGTCGACCTATGGCTGGGATATTATTCTGCCGATAATATACACATTAATCTCGAAGGAGGATCTTGGGGGTAATATTTTTTTTATTTTGATGGAGGTATAGAAAGGAAACTAAACAGGAAATAAATCAATACATATATAAATATATAAACAAATTAATAAAATGTTTCCTTATAATGTAAAGATATACTTGTTGACAGTAACTTATTGCAGAAAATTAAATAATTAAATAAATAAACATACCGTACGAGGTTTATTTTTCTAGAAGCTACAGGGTTGATACAATGTAAACACAGTAACCTAATTGCCTCGTATTAATTATTTGTTGGTAAATATAATTGAGCGAGCTGTGGAATTATAAAATATCAACCCATGTCCAACTTTTCCTTCATTAGTTGACTTATGACCTATTTAGTCCGTAGATGGAAATATAGACCCGGTATATTCCTTTATAAATTGTTGTTTCAGTCTAGTTAATTAAACAAACAATAATAAGTCAGTCAAATTTAGGGGAGGTTTTTGTTTTTCTGAACCTCCTTCTCTCACTGTTGGCTCCATTAGTTTTGAGATTTTAAGACGTTCGCTCCATAAAGTTGAATTTAAAAAGGTATTATAGATAAAGATTGTTAATATTTAATTTATACCAAAACTAGTATAATATGTATGGATAATTATGGAGGCCAAATGTAAGTAAGCGAATATGAAGGTGAGATGTAATTACTCTACATTATTCTCCAGGTATATACTCATTTATTTTGATACATGAGGATGTCTTAATACCCCAAATATATGATGTCCTTCACATATAATTACATATATATTTTACATATTTTAATTATACCAGTACAATATACTTAATTCCTCTGCGTGTTTTTTAAGTGTCAGCGTACATGAAGATTATATAAATATTTCATTTCATCGTACAATATGCAAATATAAATTACAAACACTAAAAAGTTACGGAGAATAATGGAGAGAGAGAGAGAGAGAGAGAGAGAGAAAGAGAGAGAGAGAGAGATTAGGGTATTGTGCATAGGGCGGATATTATTAATACATGTAGGGAGAGTAGGCTATGGAGGGAGGGAGGGGGGAGAGAGAAATACAAAATAGATAGGAAAACAAAGGGAAACTGATAAAACAGTGGGAGGAAAATATAGAAAAGATAAATAGATAAATACAAAATAATCAGATGGAGAGAGAGAGAGAGAGAGAGAGAGAGAGAGAGAGAGTACAGAGCCAAACAAGACAATGGCGAGAGAGTGACAAACAAACGAACATACACAGGCGAGATTGTACCGTACAGGGATAGGGGGGGGGGGGGGGGGGGCTGTATGTATGGGGAGCGAAGACCCCCACTCACCGCAACAGTCCACTCTACATTAAGCTCTAAACCTCAGCCGTCTAACTTACTCTTACACACTCACTCACTCACTCTCACACTCTCTTTCACTCTCTCTCTCTCTCTCTCTCTCATACAGTGGTTCCTAAGTAGGCTATTCCTTAAAGCACAGACTTACACATTTTATTTTGACTGATGCTAAATACTGTTTATTCGGATTAAGATCACTAATTATATTATCCGATGGACTAAACCATATTGTGGACATAATGCAAAATATGATAGACTATACAAAAGTCTGTACATACTTATGTATTAATATCGTGTTCATTTCTGAACTTCACAAAACACCTGAATAAGTGCTTCATGGTATCGGTAAGGATGTTAATCAAGTGGTACCGGTATATCAATGAGAAAAACACTGACAAATTGTATAAGTCATTACTAAAAAAAATTATCAAAGAAAATGGGTGGTGGAGAGAGTTTCACGGTGATTAGGGTATATTATGCCTACTTGAATCTATTCAATATATTACGGCCAAAAATCGTGATCACTAACCTCTACAACTCAAAATGACATCATGTGGTGATGGGCTGGTCTATCAGAATGAGAACTGAGCGATCTCTGCCATACCCATAGCTTACTCTGACTGTTCCTTTTACCTATATATTTTCTAGATCTTAAGTGACTGCGTCTCTTCCGTGGATTGACCTCCCAATCTACCAAGATTGGAATCCAAAGCGTCACATTTTTTCCTTTGCCCCTCAACTTTCTCTTCATAATTGCTGAGGGGCACAGGGCCCTGGGTGGGGCTTTGGTTTCCCGGGCGTTTCCGCACCCTCCTCAGCTCCCCGCCATGGATTGGCTTCGGTCACCCAGGCTTTATTGTGGTCGGCAGGGAGGGTTCTGTGGGGGCGCTCGATTATGGCCTTGCTCGGGGCCTTGGGGCTGCTCGGTGCTTGGGGAACAACAACAACAACAACAACAACTCAAAATTACTAGAATAATCCACAATTTGGGAAGCGGCAACCAGAGATGAGGCGTGGACATTTACAACCCATTTTTGAGATACAGTGGTTAGGAGTCACAATTTCTGGCTTACTTATAATGAATGAACTATAGTCAATTCGTACGAGGTGTTCCAATTAGTACGAAATATCGACAACATATACCCAATTACCTATGATAAAATCATTTAGAATAATAGATACGGTATCAATAGTTAAAATGTATCTAAACTATCGTATATTATGATATTATGCATTAATCAAGTTCTTCTAAATTAGCGTGGGTAGTAGTGTATTATTGTTTTGTCACAGGCTAGAGTCTAATGTCTGTTGGCTTATTATAGGTTTTACAACAATAAATAAATAAAACATACAAAGAGAACAGTAGCCAAGCAAAATATAACATGTAAAAATAATATGATTCGAATAAGTGTTTTAATGTGTATATAGCTGTTGCACCGATAGTTTAAGGCACCGGTATATGTATAATTTGTATATAGCTGTTGCACCGATAGTTTAAGGCACCGGTATATGTATAATTTGTATATAGCTGTTGCACCGATAGTTTAAGGCACCGGTATATGTATAATTTGTATATAGCTGTTGCACCGATAGTTTAAGGCACCGGTATATGTATAATTTGTATATACCTGTTGCACCGATAGTTTAAGGCACCGGTATATGTATAATTTGTATATAGCTGTTGCACCGATAGTTTAAGGCACCGGTATATGTATAATTTGTATATAGCTGTTGCACCGATAGTTTAAGGCACCGGTATATGTATAATTTGTATATAGCTGTTGCACCGATAGTTTAAGGCACCGGTATATGTATAATTTGTATATACCTGTTGCACCGATAGTTTAAGGCACCGGTATATGTATAATTTGTATATACCTGTTGCACCGATAGTTTAAGGCACCGGTATATGTATAATTTGTATATAGCTGTTGCACCGATAGTTTAAGGCACCGGTATATGTATAATTTGTATATACCTGTTGCACCGATAGTTTAAGGCACCGGTATATGTATAATTTGTATATAGCTGTTGCACCGATAGTTTAAGGCACCGGTATATGTATAATTTGTATATAGCTGTTGCACCGATAGTTTAAGGCACCGGTATATGTATAATTTGTATATAGCTGTTGCACCGATAGTTTAAGGCACCGGTATATGTATGTATAAGTAGCCCAAGTTCTCAAGTGTTCCACGAAAAATGATTACATAACATAATTCTCTACTGCTGTAAAGGGTCGGAGCCTACGGAGGGTGGGGAGAGCTTTAAGAACTTTTCCGATTCTTCCGGTCAAAGGAATTATGTTTCAATCAGATTAACAATAACTACTTACAGACAGTTTTATATAACCTACATATTATCAACTTTCAACCCATCAACTCCTACACGTCTATCTAAATGTAATCATACTAACTTGTCTATCCAAATCTAATCATACTTGTCCATCCAAATCTATTTCATATCGATCCTAAGTTGAACAAATAATTATAAGATCAGGTAAAGGATCTACCATTAAGAGTACATATGCATTATGTAGATAATTTACGTGTTCCTATGACTACCAAACACAATCTGCATCTACAAAAGCTATAGGACCTATGCCATAGTCCATAATGACCTATGCTATATGGAAGGCACAGATTCAGTCGTGTCAATGTGAAACTCTATGGAATTTGCACTCCACATTCTATTGCTTTACAAGCTACTTCATCATTCTCTCTCTCTCTCTCTCTCTCTCTCTCTCTCTCTCTCTCTCTCTCTCTCTCTCTCTCTCTCTCTCTCTCTCTCTCTCTCTCTCTCTCTCCTCTCTCTCTCTCTCTCTCTCCTCTCTCTCTCTCTCTCTCTCTCTCTCTCTCTCTCTCCTCCCTCCCCCTCCCGTTCCATTCCATACCTCATTTGTTTCATTCTATATGGTCTTCCTAATTCCTCACTCTCTCTCTCTCCCCCTCCCGTTCCATTCCATACCTCATTTGTTTCATTCTATATGGTCTTCCTAATTCCTCACTCTCTCTCTCTCTCTCTCTCTCTCTCTCTCTCTCTCTCTCTCTCCCCCTCCCGTTCCATTCCATACCTCATTTGTTTCATTCTATATGGTCTTCCTAATTCCTCACTCTCTCTCTCTCTCTCTCTCCATTCCCCTCCCCCTCCCGTTCCATTCCATACCTCATTTGTTTCATTCTATATGGTCTTCCTAATTCCTCACTCTCTCTCTCTCTCTCTCTCTCTCTCTCTCTCTCTCTCTCTCTCTCTCTCTCTCTCCATTCCCCTCCCCCTCCCGTTCCATTCCATACCTCATTTGTTTCATTCTATATGGTCTTCCTAATTCCTCACTCTCTCTCTCTCTCTCTCTCTCTCTCTCTCTCCTTCCCCTTCCCCCTCCCGTTCCATTCCATACCTCATTTGTTTCATTCTATATGGTCTTCCTAATTCCTCACTCTCTCTCTCTCTCTCTCTCTCTCTCTCCTCTCTCTCTCTCTCACCATTCCCCCTCCCTCCCCTCCCGTTCCATTCCATACCTCATTTGTTTCATTCTATATGGTCTTCCTAATTCCTCACTCTCTCTCTCTCTCTCTCTCTCTCTCACCATTCCCCTCCCCCTCCCGTTCCATTCCATACCTCATTTGTTTCATTCTATATGGTCTTCCTAATTCCTCACTCTCTCTCTCTCTCTCTCTCTCTCTCTCTCCATTCCCTTCCCCCTCCCGTTCCATTCCATACCTCATTTGTTTCATTCTATATGGTCTTCCTAATTCCTCACTCTCTCTCTCTCTCTCTCTCACCATTCCCCTCCCCCTCCCGTTCCATTCCATACCTCATTTGTTTCATTCTATATGGTCTTCCTAATTCCTCACTCTCTCTCTCTCTCTCTCTCTCTCTCTCACCATTGCTTTTCCATTCCATACCTCATTTGTTTCATTCTATATGGTCTTCCTAATTCCTCACTCTCTCTCTAACTCTCCCCCTCCTAGTCTCTCCCTCTTCCCTCTCGCTTTCTACCCCTCTTCCATTGCTTCTGTTTCATTATGCTTACGTCTCTCTCTCTCTCCTTCTTCTTCTTCACCTACCTTTTTGCTCATTCCATTTCATAATATCTCACTCACTCACTCTCACGCTCTCAAACACACACACACACACACACACACACACACACACACACACACACACACACACACACACACACTCCCATTTCCCTCTCTTTTTCTACCCATCCCACTTCTCTATCTCTTTTCCATCAATATATCCGTTCCTCCTCTTCCCTTCCTTCCGCCTGTCCCCCTCCCATTGACGCGCCCCCCCCCCCCTCTCTCTCTCTTCCGCCAATCCCCCCTCTTCCATATCCCTTCCATCATTCCATAAATCAATATTGCATTATACCCAGTTGTGTATCACGTGTAATTGTAAGTTTGTTCCCTACACCTCCATTTAGCTTAAGAAATCACCCCCAATACCCCCCTTCGAAATAAATTAGTGCATTTTCGGTAGAATATTATCCTGGCTAAAGGCCGTAATGAGGCAAAAATATTGTCGTAATAAGCTTTTGCACATTGTATCTTCTTCCGTATGGCTAATGTACTACATATGATTGTTCAAAATGTTCAATGTATTCGCTGTATTTTTTCTGTTAAATTTTCAGTGTTTCAGATTTTTCTTTCCACACAATATTCTTAATTGTCACAAAATTTACCTTCCATCGAAATTTATAATGCGCTTTTCATAATTGTTCATATCAAACTGTTCGTGGTTAGACAATTTAACATAAACTTTTATATACAGTATTATTGGATGTTCAGGCTCGACTAAATAACATCAACCAATATAATATATACAGTACTTTAATTTATGCTGACAATTATAGTAAAAAGTGGGTTTTATACCCTAATGTAAACGTCCTTCGTGTTCTTGCATAAATCAATTTTTCAGTATCTTTTTATAGTTACATTACGAAATTTCTGTTATTACCCTTTTTTACACATACCCTTCTAAAATGTATTGCATATTTAAAGCCGACTTCAAGAATTACGTCAAAGTAATATACATTTGATTGCAATTAACCCCTTCACTGCGAGAGACCATTACTAAGCTTAATGGAATCATCTAGTGTTACCCCCAATACGAGGAAATATACTAATCATTGCTCAGGAGACATAGCCTATGTTGTATTAAGGGGAGATTTCCACTTGAGGGACTTTTTTCTTGACCCCATTCTCCCTGATGTCTAGCCTCCTTGCTTTTGAGATTATAAGACGTTCACCCCATTAGTTTGGCGATTTTAATACCTTTTGCCCCATTATGTCAATTTTAAGACTTTTCGTGCCATTTAGATAACAATTTTTTCCTGGCGAGCGATAGCGAGCCTGTAATTTAAGAGGAATCGGCCTTCGGCCGGGACATTTTTCTACCGAAAAATGTACAAATTTATCTTGAAAGGGGTACTAGGGGGTGTAAATTTAAGCTTGATGGAGGTCTAAGGACATAAGTAAAAACCTCCCCTTAAAAACAAACACAAATATAAATACTAATATATTTATGTCATATAACTTATTAGGGTATACCGGCACTCCTTTCTTTAATTGCATTTATCTTCTTCCTCCTCATTCCTTTGATTAGGCCTATCGGAGTCCATATTTTTTCTATAAGATACCGGTACTCTTCTCTTCCAAGACATTTTGTTAACTTCCAAATTTCTTGTATTGTATTTGCTCCACATGTTCTGGCGTTTGTATGAGTAAATTTAGTATAGAAGAGTAAGAAACCCTTTTTAAATGTTCGCTAATTTAGCTACACCGACTTGTATTAAGGCCTAAACGGAATTAATTGTTACCCGAGCAACCTGAAGATAAATAAGCTAACCTTTAAAAAAAAAAAAAAAAAAAAAAAAAATGGTTGAAAATATTTAAACCAAAATAAAGTCATGTATGTGAAGATCGTGGTCCACTTAACCCCTTCAGCACGATGACGCCGTTTTACCTTTGATTCTGGCTAAAGTTAGACGAGTTAATGCAGCTTCAGAAGTGCCAATGTTATTCAGAGGGTTTATTGAGATATTATTTACCCCTTTGTGTGCTAGAGGTATATCACAAGCTAAAGAAAATCGTCTAATGGTACGGTAGCCAAAATATGAAGGAAATTACGTCATCGTGCGGAAGGGGTTAATTATACTTGTGTGCGTAATAATTGGTATTAATATTTATGCTATGCACAGTCATAGCCATAATTTCGTACTGATTAAACGAACAAGCGAGAAGCAATGAATGCAATCATCAGTTGACGAATTAACAAGGATATTCGATTCATTCTTCTATACAGTAGCTGCGACTTATAACAATAACATCACTGACCAGGTTGTTCACTCACTCACAATAGTATCTTAAACCTGTAGAGCTAAGTTATTATAATGTAAAACTTGCAAAATAAACAAACCAAAACACGAACGACACAATATAAAAACAAAAACAAAATCACTATGTGGAATTAACGATATAGTAAAACTAAATTGTGAAATATAAGAACACAAAACCAACACACAATGTACATCACTATATGAGTATGTGAATTTGAGGACCTGAATTGCAGAGAAAATCTCGTAAACATTACTCTACGCAACACAATATAATTAATATAACATACTCTATACAATTATATTAATTGGCGTCAATTTGTATAAATATCAAGTTTTCAATTTATATATCGCAATCTTCTACACACCGTAGACGGTACTAAAAATATGTTCCTGGAAATGTAATATATATATACCGTACTTACATGGACAAAAAACTAATCCCACCTAAGCTCGACCTCTATCACAAAAAATAACATCCCTTTGTATAAATATTCACAATTAAAAGTAAAAAACTTGACTACCGGATATATTCAATGCTTCATTAGACCTACATGTATTACAATCTATGGTTTCCTCAATAACAAATATGTATTATCATATGACTGCAATTGGACATCATTTTTAACTAGACATTTAAACAATTGGGTGAGTTAAGTTGTATAAGGTTAGTCATAGTACAGATATGTATACAGGAATACCACGTAAGTTTAAGGGGAGATATCCACTTGAGGGACTTTTTTCTGGACCCCTTTCTCCCTCGTGTTTAGCCCCATTGCTTTTGAAATTTTAAGACGTTCGCCCCATTAGTTGGATTATTTTATGAACTTTCGCCCCATTTCTGTCAATTTTAAGACCTTTCGTTCCATTTAGCTGTCGATTTTTTCCTGGCGAGCGATAGCGAGCCTGTAATTTAAGAGGAATCGGCCTTCGGCCTGGACATTTTTCTACCGAAAAATGTACACATTTATCTTGAAAGGGGGTCTAGGGGATGTAATTTTAAGATTGATGGAAGTCTAGGGAACTAACTAAAAACCTCCCCTTAAAAGTACCCATGAATATAAGAGGCCATTCCTAAGCTAAAATAATTGTCTTTGTTTCTCAGATGGCTCTTTTATAGCTAGTATCAAACGTGTACCATATAAAGTTCGACAAAATAAATACAAATATATACAGTATGTAGTTGTATTGAAGGGTTAAGTGATGTAGACAAACTAATCTAGACACGCATACCACACGCACATTCCACATAAATACTAATAAAACTTCCCTCAGCATTCCGCGAGGACACTAGTATATTAATTTACAACTACAGTTATCACGTGGGGCTGTTTACATCTCCATTAATGTTTACAAATTGACTTTAGTTAATATAATACGAATGAAGAACGGGTATGGCTATTCTGAAAACGCTATCTATAATTATGTATCTGTCTATATCATTAATTATGTATATCTTGGTTATGTATCTATATAGCTATTATCTATATTATTCAACATCTAGAATTATCCAACTAATCAATGAATCAACCAATCTCTCTCTCTCTCTCTCTCTCTCTCTCTCTCTCTCTCTCTCTCTCTCTCTCTCTCTCTCTCTCTTATTTACTCAAGATAATATTTACAACCTAATCAACTTCAAGCCAACATCATATATTAAGACACAACAACCTCCAGTTAGTATGTAAACGATTGCCAAACATTTCAATTACTCATATTATTTATCATAATTTATATGCTCATAATTATGATATCAAATTTATTACATCAATATGTATGACATTAACAGTCCATTAAAATGTAAAACTTGCAAACTAATCAGGTAATATCTGTAGTTAAATTTGACTCATGATATATAAGTTCTATATGACCAAATTATTATGCTGATTATATATAAATTTAACTATTAGCATGCAATGTTATCTAAATATATATATATATATAAAGGATATATAATGCAGAGAAACAAACTTTGTGGTCCCAATATAAATGGTCTGTGGCTCAAGATATAGTTTTAGATATGCTTGATGCCAAATACAAAATGCACATAAAAGACTGAGCTCAAGTATGCTGCGTATTGTTGCGAAAATTAAAAGGTTTGTGGCTCAAGATGTCTTATTAGACGTTCTTTATGCCAAATCAGGAATGCAATTATACAACTAAGCTCAACTTATGCTGGCTGTACATAAACATTTAAAAAATTTATTCATGCAAAATGCTTAATAAAATTTAAAAAGTATGCTGCACTTTGTTGCAGGTAATTAAAAACATTTGTGACTCAAGATGTCTTCGTTCTTTATGTAAATAAAAGATCGAAGCTCAACTATGCGGAGTCTACTTAAAAAGGATAAAACATTTATTCATGCCATATGCTTAATCATTTATAAAAAAAACTGTCAAGAAAATGGACAATATATGTTAAAAATATGCCAATAAGATATCTGCAAAGACAATAGGAAGAAATATGTTCAAATTATGCCAAATGCATTTCTCCACTGTCGTGGATCCTCAGTGGCTAGTGTCTACTATGCGGTGCCTAAGACACCGATAATGTATATGTTTATGGTAGTTGTATAATTTAGTTTATACAATGAATAATTATTTAAATATTTAATGTTAGCTTTGTATACAGTATTTACATTCATTACTAGATACAATATCTGAAATATCCTCAAATTCAATGTAAAAGTGTTTATATCGTATCACTAATACATATGAATGTAAAACAATTATACAATGAATTCCTTTTGTTCATTTTCGGTTCATCCAGCATTAATCCAACTATCCACATAGGTATATAGCTACGGTACCACTCAACTTCATTTATATAGCCAACCATCAATATGACAATCCACTCTGTTTCGTTCTATCTGTATAGCCTATATATACATTTAACCATTTATTTATTCTCTCTCTCTCTCTCTCTCTCTCTCTCTCTCTCTCTCTCTCTCTCTCTCTCTCTCATTTATACATTTGTCTATTCTCTCACCAGTTCATCCAATCATCCATCCAGTTATACACCCATCTCTCCTGTCCATTCATCCATCCATCCATCCTCCCCTTCTCTCAATGTATCTATCCCTTTACCGGTACTTGTCAAACCAATCATCCAAACATCCATTCACCCAACCAGCTGTCCATCAACTAATCCTTCTATCCAGCAAACGAATCATCAACACAATCAATCCACCCATCCACATAACCGATCAACCATCCCTCCATCCATCTATTCATTCATCCATCCATTTATTTATTCATCCATCCATCCATCCATCCATCCATCCATTCGTCGACTCATCCAGCCATCCATCCATTCCATTCATCCAGCTATCTATCTATCTATCTATCTATCTATCTATTCATCCATTCGTCCATATATCCATCCATTCATCCATTCGTCCATCTATTCAACTACCCATCCATCCATTCATCTATCCAACCATCCATCCATCTATCCATCCATTCCTCCCAATGTTCTGTGTGTCAATTGGGCGTCATCCGCAGCTCATCCAAGTGGCTTATATACAGAGCTGGGGGTCGCTCACACACACACACACACACACACACATACACACACCAATATGTTGATGTGTGTGTGTGTGTGTGTGTGTGTGTGTGTGTGTGTGTGTGTGTGTGTGTATTTGCGTGTGTGTGTATGTGCGTGTTGTCTTTGTTTGGATCTAATGTTTGTGTATATAGGCTATAGAAGATCTCTCTCTCTCTCTCTCTCTCTCTCTCTCTCTCTCTCTCTCTCTCTCTCTCTCTCTCTCTCTCTCTCTCTCTCTCTCTCTCTCTCTCTCATTAGATGATATTTTACAGCTTAGGAAGGATCCGTGGGAGTTAAAAGGGTAAACACGGTCTACAGTATATCAACTCTCCGACGTCCTCATACCCTTCGTAATCTGAATAAAATCGTCTAATAATAGCCCGAAAACAGAAAATAAATGTGTAATCGTATCTTGAAAGGGTTGATGTCTTGAGTGCCAATATAAAGTCAAAATATAATTGCATATACAAAATAATCTGTGTGCAACCTTGATTGGATAAATAGTCTGCCGTGTGTTTGACAGGAAATGATATATTGTTCTCGTAAACATGCTAATAATGCCTACTACAACTATGTGTTACTTGTTGATAGCCTCTGAAGTCTTATTTTCACTAACTAACTAAACAGTCTTCCTCCCCACAACTAAAATAGGGTACCAATATACGTACCGTCAATATTAGAGCTCCTCACAAATAACAAACATTGCTGCAAGACCTACTTCTGTACGAAAAATGACATGCCTTTAGATATTTATATTGGTGAAAATATAGTACCAGTGAATTTCGACAGACTTGCAATTTATAAAAGCACAATTTTGATCCAAGAAAGTGTGGTATTTGTATATTCATGTATATTGTGTTTCCAGATATACAGTTATACACATTATATATCTTTATATTATTGCAATATACTACCCAGTGTCCTTTTATAATTAAGCTAAACGGTACCGAATAGACTTAGCATTTATATTATGTTTCCATTACCATAGAACTACATGTTAAATCATTTATTGTAGGCCGATTGTCTTAACTTTTTATAGCTAAATAATATCGTCTAGATGAAACAAAAACTCGGCTGTGGCTTGAACTAAAGCAAATGTATGTATACTTTCATAGCTATTTCACTATTCCGTCATATCAATAAATTAAATGTTATCACGGAAATATACATACCGGTATATATAATATATATAAAATAATAATAATAAACAGCGCTGATATACATACCCCAAACATTACACCGGTAATTAAGAACAAAAAATCACTAAATATAATGAAAAAATACTGAACATGACTCATCAAATCACATTAAACAAATTATAGTATTTAAGTTGCGGGAAATAGGACGAAGCATTTTTTTGTTGTAAGCGTTTTCATCTTCCATTTCTTTTATTTCTTTTTCGGAAGGTAAATTAATTCAAAGGATCCGACAGTGTTGGGGATTTACTATGGAGAGTAGGGGGTGGAGAGGGGGGGGGGGAGGAGGAGGAGGGAGGAGGGAGGAGGGAGGAGGAGGAAGAAAGAAGACAAAGGAGGAAGGGGAGGAGGATAAAATGGAGAAATTGGTAGGAAACAGGAAAAATATATAAAATGAATAACAAGGAAATAATGAATGTGTGAATTAATTAATGTCCATCCACAATGAATAAATATATTTATAATTTCAAGTTAACCATACCAGCACCTACAGTACACACCCATACACAAACACACACACACACACACACGTATATATATGTGTGTGTGTGTGTGTGTGTGTGTGTGTGTGTGTGTGTGTGTGTGTGTGTGTGTGTGTGTGTGTGTGTGTGTGATTATAAGGCCTATCAAGGAAAATACACTATAATAAAACAGAAAATTACTCGTGAAATCCATATAGAGTAGCGAAAAGGATTGAACACTGTATGAAAAGGATTTAGCGAACCGGGAAAGGGTTGTAAGAAGAGGTGTCGGATTTACACACAGGGAAGGGGGATTAGAGAGAGAGAGAGAGAGAGAGAGAGAGAGAGAGAGAGAGAGAGAGAGAGAGAGAGAGAGAGAGAGAGAGAGACAGAGAGAGAGAGAGAGAGAGAGAGAGAGAAGTAGAGGGACAAAATGAAAATGTGTGTACAAAGTACAAAGGAAATCAAGCAACAACAGGTCTAGTGACCCTTCTAGGCTGCTTGTCCTCCAAAACACTGAGGATCAAGTGTCCAAACAGTGGTTTAGAGTGGATAAGGGAACATTGGAAAGGGAACTACTGCCCTGGAACTAATGTCCGTGGCAGGATTAGGACATTAGTAGGGGACAGATGGGTTAGTAACTGAGGGGAGGATAAAATAAAGTTATTCATTTACAAACGCAGTCAGTCGCGGGTTTGATGCGAGATATTTGTCTAGGCGAAGTTTAAATGAATCAACGGTGATGCAGTCTATGACATCTCGGGGAAGTCCATTCCATAAGTTGACAACTCGATTGAAGAAGAAATTCTTAGTGTGTGTGTGTGTGTGTGTGTGTGTGTGTGTGTGTGTGTGTGTGTGTGTGTGTGTGTGTGTGTGTGTGTGTGTGTGTGTGTGTGTGTGTGTGTGTGTGTGTGTGCGCGCGCGCGCGCGCGCGCGTGCGTGCGTGCGTGCGTGCGTGCGTGCGTGGTGTGTGTGTGTGTGTGTGTGTGTGGTGTGTGTGTGTGTGTGTGTGTGTGTGTGTGTGTGTGTGTGTGTGTGTGTGTGTGTTGTGTGGTGTGTGTGTGGTGTGTGGTGTGTGTGTGTGTGTGTGTGTGTGTGTGTGTGTGTGTGTGTGTGTGTGTGTGTGTGTGTGTGTGTGTGTGTGTAGGGAGGACGTACACTATATCAACCACCACGAAGCATCAACAACAGAGACGCGATATACGAACAAGAAAAAAAAATATATATATATAATCTACAACCCTAACTTCATCAACCTCCCTTAACCAACAACCAACAGCAACAACAACAAACCTAAATTGGCCCCCTTACAACTCTGTCCATATAACATTTTAGGCACGTCTCCCTTCCTAAGTATAATGTCCGGTGTTAAAATTAGTGAGTCCTGTTCTGTTGATTCTCTGGACCACTTGTTACTGCATTATATTATAACAACAACAACAACAACAACAACAACAACAACAACAACAACAACAACAACAACAACAACAACAACAGCAGCAGTAACAATATTAAACAATTATTTCCCTAACTACAACACTAACTCTATAACATGAACATCCATATCACCAACAACAAAAACAACAATAATAACCATAACAATTCCCCTAAGAACAACAACAACACTAACATGGACATCAATATCCCAACAACAACAACACCCCCCTCGCTCCATAGACCATTTTAGGCACGTCTCTCCCTCCTAAGTAAAATGTCCGGACCCTAAAATTAGTGACCCCCTGTACTGCTGATTCCCGGGGACCCTTGTTACTTCATTATGGTGTGTGTGTGTGTGTGTGTGTGTGTGTGTGTGTGTGTGTGTGTGTGTGTGTGTGTGTGTGTGTGTTGAGAAGTAGTGATCGGTTATGTGTGAGGATGTGTGTGTGTGTGGAGGAATCGGTTATGTGTATGTATGTGTGCGCGCCCGCGCGCGTGTTTTGAGTAATTAGATATGCGTATGGGCAGGTCAATGTGCGTGCTATGTCTATTTCTACTGTTATTGGATATATATATATATATATATATATATATTTATATAAGCCTATTAGTGCGTAATTATATATGTATATAAATGTGTATTTATGTTTATATGCTTCTTACATTTACAAACATAAATATTAAGTACTAAATAGGCGTAAATTATATTTCTTTAACAATTTCACTTTTCTGGTATGAGTGTGAGTGCGTCATTGTCGTTTATGTGCGTAATTTGTGTTTATGTACGCGTGTGAATACTCCAGCGCGCATATGGTCGTGTGTAACGGCTCTAGTGTCTACGTACACTATACAAACGGCTACTATGTGCGTAAAGATAGCCCATGTACACCCTCCCTCCACCCCACCACACCTCTCCCCCATTGTATGACCGTTTCAAACACTCACACTTAAATGAAAAAATATAAAATAATATCCCCCATTTTCATTCCGGGCTTGAAAGAAAATGGGGCTAAACTTCCCATATATATACTTTTTCCAATTGAGTCTGGCTCTTATGTCGCATGAAACCGCCATATTTGCACATTAGACCGCGATCATCCACCCAATCACCCAATCTGCTCACCCATCAGAGCAGCCAATCAGCGGGGACGGTGTGCCATCTCGTCGTGACGTCACATCCACCGCCCAATCACCCCAGACCCCACCGTGACGTCACCGATCCTCCCAACCAATCACGGGGCACCCAACAATGACGACACGACCCCTCAGCCTATCGCGGCGCTCGTACCCATGACGTCATACCAACCCACCGACCAATCACCGGCCCAGGAGTGACGTATCGATTTCACGGTCACAAGATATACAAAGTTTTCATCCCAGAGTCGCACACACACTTTCCCCAGCATCTTTTACGGGCAATATCAATCCAGCAGCATTGAACAAAACCTTATATACGAATCCAGCCTCTTATAATACCCCAAACTCCTCTTAGTAACCGAAAATGTAACAAAAAACCCGCGAAATGATGCTCGGAGAAACTTGCCGACCGCGAGTTGCCAGAAAAAGCGCCCGTGTACACTCTGATTTTACGCCTTTTTCCCCGTGTCTCCGGCGTCAACACGGGCGGGAGACGAATCAAAGTGGCGTAATTTCACCCCCAGGAGCCACGGGGATGAAATATGGGCCCGGGGGGAGGAGGGGCGGAGGGGGAAAAGAAAGAAGTGGTGAGGGGGGGGGGGGGGATTTCGACACGCCCTGAGGTACAGTACGGTTGGTTTCAAAAACTCGTCTGGATATTTAACAATAAATATATATGAAAATGTAAAACTTGCAAAACAAATATATAAACCAAAACAGGAACCACAGAATTTAAAGACAAAATAACTTATCACTACGGTATGTGGATAAAACGCATTGAAGATTTAGTAAAACGATACTATAAACTAATTAAAACACACACCAATAAATCAATTTAGGATTGAATAAATATGATAATAATAATAGGCTATCTTTTGATGTGGATGCTACGCTATATTGCCGACAGTATCGTCTAATAACGTAACAATAGATTAATTTAGATAATTATTAATATGCTTATAATTCTGAGGTGTAAACTGAACAAGTATTTTCATGAGAATACGACAAAAAGTTAAATTTAAGGGGGGTGACCTGCTTTTTGTTATTTCTGTCCTTTTCTCTCTTTCTCTGGCTTGTATCCATTCGGCCCCATTCAGCCAACTATTTTAAGACGTTTATCCCCATCTAGGTGTCGATTTCTTCCTGGCGAGCGATAGCGAGCCAGCATTATATGAAGAAATCCGGCTTCGCCGGAGAAATTATTCTATCGAAAAATGTAAAAATTTAGCCTGCTGTCAAACAAAAATAAAAAATATGCTGGCTCGCTACCGCTCACCAGTAAAAAATTGACACCTGGATGGGGATAAACGTCTTAAAACAGTAGGCTGAATGGGGCCAAATGGATGCAAGCCAGAGAAAGACAGAACAAAAACAGGTCACCCCCATTAAGCTTTATAGTTCGTACTATATCCTTGAAAGTAATAAAGTGGCCTAAACAAAGGAATGTCATCATTATTTTCCTGTATTATTATTATTTTATTATTATTATTATTATTATTATTATTTTATTATTATTATTATTATTATTATTATTATTATTATTATCATTCCTCATATACATTCCAGGCTTGAAGCCATATTGCCCTGATTGGTCACCTCTAAGCCGGTATCACACACGAGCACTTTTTCCCTCAACACTGGTCTGGTAGCTTGTGAGGTCAACATTTATAACATTCCTGTCAACTAAATTGATCTATCACCAGTCTATTAGTTTCCGATACCAGTCCAAAATATCCCAAAAATGTTGCCAGAAAAATGTTGATCATCGAATGTTGACTATAAAAGCTCTCGTGTGATACCGGCTTGAGTACCGGAACTTTGCATACTATAGTTTTTTTTTCCCAGCTGATGATAAAATGAATCCCTGAGCAGCTGATTTCTCAATACTTAATGGGAATATATGAAACTACCATGTCTCTGTGTTGTATTAAGGGGAGATATTTAGTTTGTTCCCTAGACCTCCATCAAGCTTAAAAATTACACCCCCTAGAGCCCCTTTCAAGATAAATTTGTAATTTTTTCGGTAGAAAAATGTCCCGGCCGAAGGCCGGTTCCTCTTAAATTACAGGCTCGCATTCGCTCGGCAGGAAAATATCAACACTTAAATGGCACGAAAGTTCTTAAAATTGAAAAAAATGGGTCGAAAGTTCTTAAAATCGCCAAACTTAAGACGTTTATCCCCATCTATGTGTCGATTTCTTCCTGACGAGCGATAGCGAGCCAGCGTTATATGAAGAAATCCGGCTTCGCCGGAGATTTTTTTTTATCGAAAAATTTACAAATTTAGCCTACTGTCAAACAAAAATAAAAAATATGCTGGCTCGCTACCGCTCACCAGTAAACAATTGACACCTTGGGACAAATCTAAAACAGTAGGCTACAAATGGATACAAGCCAGAGAAAGATAGAAAAGAACAGAACAAAAACAGGTCACCCCCCTTAACCCCTTCTGTACAGCCGAAGTCACTTTAATTATATTTTAGCTATATTTAGACAAGTTATCCAGCGTACTAGGCCTCAAGTGAAGAGCTGTATCCATTCGGGCTGTTTATCCCCATCTAGGTGTCGATTTCTACCTGGCGAGCGATAGCGAGCCATAAAAATATGCTGGCTCGCTAACGCTCTGGATGGGGATAAACGTCTTAAAACAGTAGGCTGAATGGGGCCAAATGGATACAAGCCAGAGAAAGATAGAAAAGAACAGAACAAAAACAGGTCACCCCCCTTAACCCCTTCTGTACAGCCGAAGTCACTTTAATTATATTTTAGCTATATTTAGACAAGTTTATCCAGCTTATACTAGGCCTCAAGCAAGTAAGAGGCTTCGAACTATCTCACTTAACCCTTTTCACTACCACTGATCCTTCTTGAACTGCGCACAACCGTCTAAATATAGCTAGAAAAGAATTAAAATGACGTCGCCGGTACAGGTGTGATATGATTTAAGGGGGGAGACCTGCTTTTTGTTATTTCTGTCCTTTTCTCTCTTTCTCTGGCTTGTATCCATTTGGCACCATTCAGCCTACTGTTTTTCAGACGTTTATCCCCATCCAGGTGTAAATTATTTATGGTGAGCGGTAGCGAGCCAGCAATTTTTTATTTGTGTTTGACAGCAGGCTAAATTTGTACATTTTTCGATAGAAAAATGTCTCCGGCGAAGCCGGATTTCTTCATATAATGCTGGCTCGCTATCGCTCGCCAGGAAAAAATCGACACCTAGATGGGGATAAACGTCTTAAATTAGTTGGCAGAATTGGGGCCGAATGGATACAAGCCAGAGAAAAAGAGAAAAGGACAGAAATAACAAAAAGCAGATCTCCCCCCTTAAGTTACCTTTTCAAACGGACCAAGACTTTTAATTCAGTAACAATGTCTTAATTAACAATTTGAAAAGGGTAAAACCCTTCGTTATATTTGTTTAGTATTTCTTTCAGGCTAACGCAAAATGGGTTTACTTCACGTTTCTATGTGGGTGTGTGGGTGTATGTGGATGTATGCGTGTGCGTTTCTATGTGGGTGTGTACCTGTGTGTGGATGTATACGTGTGTGCGTTTCCACCTAAACGCTCACTTTACCGTTTCCGAGATTTGCCTACATGGTCACTAATTGTAGGATATATAACAGAGATTTGCCTACATGGTCACCAACTGTAGGATATATAACAGAGATTTGCCTACATGGTCACCAACTGTAGGATATATAACAGAGATTTGCCTACATGGTCACTAACTGTAGGATATATAACAGAGATTTGCCTACATGGTCACTAACTGTAGGATATATAACAGAGATTTGCCTACATGGTCACCAACTGTAGGATATATAACAGAGATTTGCCTACATGGTCACTAACTGTAGGATATATAACAGAGATTTGCCTACATGGTCACCAACTGTAGGATATATAACAGAGATTTGCCTACATGGTCACCAACTGTAGGATATATAACAGAGATTTGCCTACATGGTCACCAACTGTAGGATATATAACAGAGATTTGCCTACATGGTCACTAACTGTAGGATATATAACAGAGATTTGCCTACATGGTCACTAACTGTAGGATATATAACAGAGATTTGCCTACATGGTCACCAACTGTAGGATATATAACAGAGATTTGCCTACATGGTCACTAACTGTAGGATATATAACAGAGATTTGCCTACATGGTCACTAACTAGGATATATAACAGAGATTTGCCTACATGGTCACTAACTGTAGGATATATAACAGAGATTTGCCTACATGGTCACTAACTGTAGGATATATAACAGAGATTTGCCTACATGGTCACTAACTGTAGGATATATAACAGAGATTTGCCTACATGGTCACTAACTGTAGGATATATAACAGAGATTTGCCTACATGGTCACTAACTGTAGGATATATAACAGAGATTTGCCGACATGGTCACTAACTGTAGGATATATAACAGAGACTTGCCTACATGGTCACCAACTGTAGGATATATAACAGAGATTTGCCTACATGGTCACTAACTGTAGGATATATAACAGAGATTTGCCTACATCGTCACTAAACTGTAGGATATATAACAGAGATTTGCCTACATGGTCACCAACTGTAGGATATATAACAGAGATTTGCCTACATGGTCACTAACTGTAGGATATATAACAGAGATTTGCCTACATGGTCACTAACTAGGATATATAACAGAGATTTGCCTACATGCGTCACTAACTGTAGGATATATAACAGAGATATGCCTACATGGTCACTAACTGTAGGATATATAACAGAGATTTGCCTACATGGTCACTAACTGTAGGATATATAACAGAGATTTGCCTACATGGTCACTAACTGTAGGATATATAACAGAGATTTGCCTACATGGTCACTAACTGTAGGATATATAACAGAGATTTGCCTACATGGTCACTAACTGTAGGATATATAACAGAGATTTGCCGACATGGTCACTAACTGTAGGATATATAACAGAGACTTGCCTACATGGTCACCAACTGTAGGATATATAACAGAGATTTGCACATTACTGTAGGATATATAACAGAGATTTGCCTACATGGTCACTAACTGTAGGATATATAACAGAGATTTGCCTACATGGTCACTAACTGTAGGATATATAACAGAGATTTGCCTACATGGTCACTAACTGTAGGATATATAACAGAGATATCGGGAGATGTGTTTTGTTAAGGGGGGTGACCTGCTTTTTGTTATTTCTGCCCTTTTCTCTCTTTCTCTAGCTTGTATCCATTTGGCCCCATTCAGCCAACTATTTTAAGACGTTTATCCCTATCTAGGTGTCGATTTCTTCCTGGCGAGCGATAGCGAGCCAGCATTATATGAAGAAATCCGGCTTCGCCGGAGAAATTTTTCTATCGAAAAATGTACAAATTTAGCCTGCTGTCAAACAAAAATAAAAAATATGCTGGCTCGCTACCGCTCACCAGTAAAAAAATGATACCTGGATGGGGAAAAACGTCTTAAAACAGTAGGCTGAATGGGGCAAAATAGATACAAGCCAGAGAAACATAGAAAAGGACAGAACAAAAGCAGGTCACCCCCCCTAAATGAAGTGTTGCGTGTAGGGGTATACTGTATTGCAGTGTATTGTAGGCTGTATTGTTTATTGGCCTTGGTGGTGGTGGCGGTGGTGGTGGTGCTGGTGGTTGTGGTGGTGGTGGTGGTGGTTGTTAAAGGGCTTTATTTTATCACACACACTCTTTTATTCCAACTCTAACATTCACACTCTCTCTCTTTCTATCTATCCATCTATTTATCGATCTATCTATATACTTACCAATCTATTCTCTCTCTCTCTCTCTCTCTCTCTCTCTCTCTCTCTCTCTCTCTCTCTCTCTCTCTCTCTCTCTCAATGGTTGTATTTTAACACGCACACTTTCATTCTATCTTACTATCCTGCCTCTCTCATAGTCTCTCTCTCTCTCTCTCTCTCTCTCATAAGAAATGTGGGGTATGAACTGAAAAAAGGGAATAAATCTGAAGAGTTCATGGTACAACGAGAGAGAGAGAGAGAGAGAGAGAGAGAGAGAGAGAGAGAGAGAGAGAGAGAGAGAGAGAGAGAGAGAGAGTGAGTGAGAGAGAGAGAGAGACATTTAAAGGGGTCTGCTTACTAGTACAGACTAATAATAACCTTTAGCTTCGTTCGCGATACTTGTAATTTAACAACCATTCAACAACTATAATATTTACCCTGAGACGATTTTATACAGCTTAGGAAGGATCTGTGTGAATGCGAAAGACGAAGACTATATCTCAATTAACACTCTGACTTCCATACACCCATCCTAATCTGAATAGACTCGCCTTATTATAACCAAAACACAGAACAGAAATGCGTCATTGCATCTTGAAAGGGTTAGCAAACACAGTTCCGGTATCACGATTAAATAAATTAGCCAAAACTCTATCATTAACAAGGATAATACTACAATCTTGAGCAAAATAAAATGTATATATAATTTTTGATAATGCACACAAAACAGAATCATCACTTTGGGTAATAATAGACCAGCCAGACTACTACAGACTAGCTACAATTTGAAAAACAATACCCCCCCCCCCATCGAAAGGACAAAAACAAAATAACTTGTTGGATACTACCAACACACATACATACATACTGTACATACATACATACATAGGCCTACTGTACATACATAAATAAATATATATATATATATATATATATATATATATATATATATATATATATATATATATATATATATATATATATTATGCACAATCTTAAAAAAAAAAAATCCCTCTATTCCTTTTCAAGAAAATGTGTCCGACGAAGCCGGAATTCTCCATACAATGCTGGTTCGCTATTGCTCACCAGGAAGTAATCGAACACTGAATGGGGATAAACGTCTTACAACAGTAGGCTGAATGGGGCCGAATGGATACAAGCCCGAGAAAGAGAGAAACAAAAAGCAGGTGACCCCCCCTTAAGATAGTATGGTGGGGTTTGATGAGGGTTGTCTGCATGTTGTACCTAGTAGTGGAGGAGGAGGAAGGGGGTAAACAAATTAGTTGGGTGCCATCCAAACCCAGATATATGCCACTGATGTTGCTCTCTCTCTCTCTCTCTCTCTCTCTCTCTCTCTCTCTCTCTCTCTCTCTCTCTCTCTCTCTCTCTCTCTCTCTCTATCTCTCTCTCTCTCTCTCTCTCCTCCCCTTCCCTCTCTCTCTCTCCTCCCCTTCCCTCTCTCTCTCTTTCTTCTCTCTCTCGCTCTCTCTCTCTCTCTCTCTCTCTCTCTCTCTCTCTCGCTCTCTCTCCTCTCTCGTCTCTCTCTCTCTCATACACCACAAACACTGCACTCAAAATGCAAGGATTTTTTGTTTATATACAACCACGAATTATATATACCCGGTATATATATATATATATATATATATATATATATATATATATATATATATATATATATATATATATATATACACACACACACACACACGGCCACTTCCACATACGGACAAACACATTAGTGAAAGTGGTAAAAGTTCACAGTAAAAGCGGGTGTATATTAATGCGAGCACACACAAGCACGCACACGGCACATACCGTACACACATACACTTACACAGGCACAAACTGATATTTCACTCTCACACACGCAACAAATTTCACTTAGGCTATAAAGTTCAGCCAGATATATTCTATAGTATAACGAACATATACCACATTAACGGGATACATATTACTGAATAACAAAATGAATGATTAGTACCGTACATATTAATATCTTGTACAATATATATATACAGTATATATATGTGAGTGTGTGTGTGTGTTTAAGTGAGTATGTGTGTTATTCAGATTATATTTATAAAAACAGCGTGTGTTAGTATGTGCATATGTGTGTGTGTGTGTGTGTGTGTGTGTGTGTGTGTGTGTGTGTGTGTGTGTGTGTGTGTGTGTGTGTGTGTGTGTGTGTGTTACCGTTAGTAGTGGTGGTGGTGGTGGGTCGGGGTTTAGTACTATCAAGTTTATTTGGGGGAGACTATATGGTTGGTTGGCTGACTGAATACTCTACTGTACTCTCTCTCGTACTCTCTCTCTCTCTGACTTTTTCATATCTCCCTTGCCCTCTTGCTCTCGCTCTCTGGTTCTCTCACTTGCTCTATCTATTGTTCTCTCTCTCTCTCTCTCTCTCTCTCTCTCTCTCTCTCTCTCTCTCTCTCTCTCTCTCTCACCACATGAATTACTCCACACAAAACAAAACAAAAACACACACACACACACAATCCCCACCACCACCACACCAATACCACAAAACAAACTGGCGTCATCAGAGCTCCAACCAACCCAGCCACCCAAACCACCACACACCCGTAACTTTGCATATAATTCCCTATAACACAATCACCCTACAAATTCAAACACATCCATATTTCCATCACACCATGCCAAAAACTATGGTATGTTTTCCTTCCACATAACAAACTCAATTAATTTAACTCATTTTTAAGAGCCCCACAAATGTCAAAGTTACGTAATCATGCATCATGCCACATGACATACAGAATAGAATTTACCTCTGTATTTCAAAAACACAATTAAGGGGAGGTATTTAGTTTGTTCCCTAGACCTCCATCAAGTTTAAAATTACACCCCCTAGACCCCCTTTCAAGATAAATTTGTAAATTTTTCGGTAGAAAAATGTCCCGGCCGAAGGCCGATTCCTCTTAAATTACAGGCTCGCTACCGCTCGCCAGGATTTTTTTTACACCTATATGGCACGAAAGGTCTTAAAATTGACAGAAATGGGGTGAAAGTTCTTAAAAACACCAAACTACTGGGGCGAATGTCTTAAAATCTCAAAAGCAATGGGGCTAAACTCGAGGGAGAAAGGGGTCCCGAAAAAAATCCCTCAAGTGGAATTCTCCCCTTAAAAGTGCTTCCCTAAACGTTCAAAAAGAAACAGAAACAAATAGTAATCTTTCTGAAACTTATTACAATTAACTTGTATCACAAACTAACGCTCAGTTGTATTATCTTCGTTCGATATAGGGTTAGGAAAGCACTTAAATGTGGTTATAAAATACGAGGGTTACTAAGACCCTCTAAATAAAGACATTCCATATGCCACAATATTCAAAATCAAAATCACCACATACCTTTAACACTCCACAACACGCAATTTTAGGACCTTTTGTGCCGCAGTAAAGATTTATAAAAGAACTACATCCCACAGCCATTCCACGCAGCAATAACAAGAGCATGCAACTTAAAAACAACTACACTATGCTATCTCACAACACATCACATATTTACAATACACAGAACCGCAATTGTTCAAACTATTTCAAAACCACTACCTACAGCATTATACACTCTCAGTCTCTCTCTCTCTCTCTCTCTGTCACACACACGCACGCTCACATAAATAAACCTAATATTATTATTTTACACACACACACACACACACACACACACACACACACACACACACACCAAGCTCAAAATCATGACAGCACAACACCACACACATCATACCAAAATTACCACACCACTCACCAACACCATAGATTTATATCTCATTACGCTACACTGATATCCAAATACATCACACCACCACACAACTTACACGAAGATAACCACCGCCTACCACAACACCAAACCACAAAATACCAAGCCTAGAACACCATAATACCAAACAGCTACCACTACAAACACACCCCACAACCACATAGCTTAGAACAAAACAAATACACCATAGATTTCCCAGTAACCAACATTCCAAAGTTAAATACACCACCACACAATTCCAAAGCTAACTATACAACACCTATCACAAAATTGCAAAGCTAACTAAACTACAACACCTACCACATAACTCCAAAGCTAACTACACCACCGCACCTACCACAAAATACAAAGCTAACTGCACCACCACAACTACCACAGAACTTCTAAGCCAACTGCACCACCACAACTACCACAGAACTTCTAAGCCAACTAAACCACACCATCACACCTACCACATAATTCCAAAGCTACACCACACCATCACACCTACCACACATACCACACTACCACACCTACCACAAAATTCCAAAGCTACACCACACCTACCACCAAATTCGGCCCCAACCCCGTCCACCCCACCACCACCACCAAAGGGACCTCAGCACCACAAACAAGCAGCAAACGGCTCCATGCCACAGCTCAACCCCACGTTTTCAGCCAAATCTATTTTCATTTCCTGTTGGGGGGCGCAGCAAGGGGTGGGGGGGGGGGAGGGGGGGGGGCAGGAAGGGTGGAAGTGGGAGCAATGATTAGAGGAGGGGGGCTGGAGGTCATGGAAAGGGAGGGGAAGGGATATGGAAGGGTATACAGAGTACAGACTAAGGATGAAGGGAGGGGGAAGGGAGGAAAATGGAAGGGTATACAGAATAAGGATGAAGGGAGGGAGAGGGTAGAAGGGGAGGGAGGATATAACAGGATGAAGGAAAGGGATGGGAGGGGGGGGGGGGGGGACGGCAAGGAAAGGGAGACCATAGGAAAACGATACAGAATACGAATGAAGGGATAGGAGAGATAATGGATAAACGGTAGAATGGATGGGAAGGAAGGAATGAAAGGGCGAATAGAAGAGATTGAAGCACAACGAAGGAAGTAATATGAGATGGGAAAGGGTTGATGGAAGGGATAGAAAGGGGAAAGGACAGGAGAATAAAGAGGGCATAGAGAAAAATAATAAACAGATGGGCAAATGAGAGGAGAAATTTGAGATGGGAGGGTAAGGGGAGGGGTTGATTGAAAGGGGAGGAGGAGAATGGAAGGGCGTAGATACAAAATGGCGATGGAAAGGGAAGAGGAAAGGAGGGATGGAAGGGAGATGGAATGGTGGATAAAGGAAGACATAAAGGGTATCCATTGTTCCCTGGCTATTATTAGACGATTTTATTCAGCTAATGAAGGGTATGTGGAACTCAGAAGGTGAATTGAGATAGTCTTTACCTTTATCATGCCCACAGATCCTTCCTGAGCTGCATAAAATCGCCTAATGATAGCCAGAATAAACTGTCAAAATGCATCATAATCTTCACAGGGTTAGGGGGGAAAAGGACGAGGAAATAAATAGGAGAGAGAGAGAGAGAGAGAGAGAGAGAGAGAGAGAGAGAGAGAGAGAGAGAGAGAGAGAGAGAGAGAGAGAGAGAAAGAGAGAGAAATGGTGATAAAGTGGAACAGGAAAGGGGGGGCGGGTATGGAGAAGGGGGGGGGGGGGCGGGGGTATGGAGGCAGGGGAAGAGAGTGAGGGGGGAGGGGGTATGGAGGAAGGGGGGGGGGGAGGAGAGAAGAGGAGTGAGAGTAAATGGCTGGGAAGAAGGATTAATGGATACACAAATGAGAGAGAGAGAGAGAGAGAGAGAGAGAGAGAATCCATACACCAGTGACTGAGAAATATTTAATGCAGTAAAGAATTATCAAAGAGTAGGGGGGGAGGGGTTGGGAGGTGGGGGGACATGACGGGTTAAAAACTACTACCATACACAGTGAAATTCCCATGAACTGGAACTCCCTTTCTCCCTCATGTTTAGCCCCATTGTGTTTTGGGATTTTAAGACATTTGCCCCATTACAGTTTGGCGATTATTAGACCTTTAGGCTAGTGCCATTTAGGTGTCGATATTTTCCTGGCGAGCGATAGGAGCCTGCAATTTAGTAGAAAAAACAGGCCTTCAGCCGTGCAATTTTTCAACCGAAAAATGCACAAAATTATCTCGAAGGGGGTCTTGGAGGGTATTATTATAATTCTGCCAGAGGTCTAGGGAGGAAAGTTTAATAATAATACGATACTATTAATGATATAAATAATTATAGTAAAAGCACTTCTCCCCTAATTATGCAAAAATATAATAGATACAAGATTGAAATATATCAATAACAATAAGCATACAAACCAATAATAATGGAATGGGTGAGGGGATATATATAAAGAGAGGGAGGTAAGGATAAACTCGATAAAAGGTACACACAGTAAATGAATAATACAACATACAATAAGTAATACAAATACAATACAATATGAATAATACAACATACAATAAGTAATACAAATACAATACAATATGAATAATACAACATACAATAAGTAATACAAATACAATACAATATGAAAATAGGGGAATGGGAGAGGAGATGTGTAGAGAAATAGGGGTAGGGATTAAATCATGAAAGGTACACCGAGTAAATGAATAATTCCATATACAATAAGTAATAAATATACAATATAATATGAATAGGGGAATGGGAGAGGGGATAATTATGAATAGTGTATATGGAGGGGAAGGGAGGAAACACAATGAATGATACATATGGCTAGTAAATGAATATACACACATATACACACATATAGGAATGAATAATTATAAAGTAGGCATTTTGGCTCGAACGTCCCTTGATTTTGGCCCTGTCACTCTTTCAACTCAGGGGGAGGCACTCGCCACAGGCAATTCTGCCTTTTGTCTCCCTCATATACATATACAAAAATATATGTACAAATACCACACTATGGAAAAGGGAGAGAGGGGGAGTATGGAACGAGAGGTAGGGAGAAAAAAAAGAGATGAATAATATGTAAAGAAAGATCATGAATAACACACACAGAAAACGCGAATAATGCCTGTTGAAACGAAATGATAGACCAATGAAAATAATAATAGTAAAACCGGAAATGTATAGAGGGAGTGAGGGAGGAATAAACGATAAATAATGTATAAAGACATCGAATGAATAACACACATAGGAAACGTGAATAATGCCTGATGAAAGTCAATGATAAACAAATAAATATAATAACAGTAAAATGGGGATGCAGAGAGGGATGAATAAACGATGTATAATGTATAAACAAAACACATGAATAATACATAAAGAAAACGCGGATAATGCCTGACGAAAGTAAACAAACAAACAAATACAATAATAGGAGAATGGAGTAATGTATAGAGGGAGAGAGAGAGAGAGGAATAAGCGATGAATAATGCATAAACAAAGTGGATGAATAATACATAGAGGAAACGCGAATAATGCCCGGTGAAAGGAAGGGAGGAGAGGCATGCAGTCAAAATCCATCTATAGGAAGTATTGTGCCACTAGATTGTTTACAGTTGCCCTTTTGTCAACCTTACATTACGAAAAGCACACATCAATTAAGGGGAGATCTGCACTTGAGGGATTTTTTTCTTGACCCCTTTCTCCCTCATGTTTAGCCCCATTGCTTTTGATATTATAAAACGTTTGCCCGATTAGTTTAGCGATTTTAAGAACTGTCACCCCATATTAAGACCTTTCGTGCAATTCAGGTGTCGATTTTATCCTGGCGAACGATAGCGAGCCTGTAATTTAAGAGGAACCGGCCTTCGGCCGGGACATTTTTCTACCGAAAAATGTACAAATTTATCTTGAAAGGGACTCAAGGGGGTGTAATTTTAAGCTTGATGGACGTCTAGGGAACAAACTAAATACCTCCCCTTAAAGCACTGTTTATTATGTTGTGAATTTATATTGTTATCATTATTTACATATATAGTATTTAGTTTGCTTCATAGACTTCTATCAAGCTTTAAAAAAAACACCCTTAAGTTCCCCCTTCAAGATAAATTTGTACATTTTTCGGTAAAAATTGTTTCCAGCCGAAGGTCAGTTACGACTAAATTACCGGTACAAGCTCGCTATCTCTCACGAGGAAATAATCGACACCGAACTGGCACGAAAGGTCTTGATATTGACAAAGAAATTGGACTAAGGTCTTAAAATCGCCTAATAAATCGGGCGAACGAAATGATAATCATAAGCATACGGAAGAAGGGGGTCTAGAAAAAACTTAAGCCTATGCTCAGAGTAATATAGATTGTAGTATCCTGTTGAGAGACGACGAGACACCATACACTATGGAACCGGATGCCAAAATGTAAGCCGAACTGCCCCCATAGAAGACCGAGGCATGCAGAGAGAGGGACAGAGAGGGAGAGGAGAGGCAATTTGGCCGGGAAGGAGGGGAGAGAACCAAAGGGATGCAGAGTACGAGGGGGCCACCAAAAACCACACCTATCTTGGTCAACACAATATACTGTGTAGGTAGATGTAAAGGGTGTGTTTATTGGATGTGTTTATTATATACTTGCGTGGATGATAGCTAGCAACTCGTACAATATACAGTATAGATAGATGTAAGGGGATGTGTTTATTGTCAACACAATATACGGTATAGGTAGATGTAAAGGGTGTGTTTATTGTCAACATAATATGCGGTATAGGTAGATGTAAAGGGTGTGTTTATTGTCAACATAATATGCAGTATAGGTAGATGTAGGGGATGTGTTTATTGTCAACATAATATGCGGTATAGGTAGATGTAAAGGGTGTGTTTATTGTAAACATAATATGCGGTATAGGTAGATGTAGGGGATGTGTTTATTGTCAACATAATATGCGGTATAGGTAGATGTAGGGGATGTGTTTATTGTCAACACAATATACAATATAGGTAGATGTAGGGGATGTGTTTATTGTCAACACAATCAGGCGGTTAGTAGGTATATTGTAGGGGATGTGTTTATGGTCAACACCAAATATACAATATAGGTAGATGTAGGGGATGTGCTTTATTGTCAACCCCCACCCAATATGCAGTATAGGTAGATGTAGGGGATGTGTTTATGGTCAACACAATATACAATATAGGTAGATGTAGGGGATGTGTTTATTGTCAACACAATATGCGGTATAGGTAGATGTAGGGGATGTGTTTATGGTCAACACAATATACAATATAGGTAGATGTAGGGGATGTGTTTATTGTCAACACAATATGCGGTATAGGTAGATGTAGGGGATGTGTTTATGGTCAACACAATATACAATATAGGTAGATGTAGGGGATGTGTTTATTGTCAACATAATATACGGTATAGGTAGATGTAGGGGATGTGTTTATTGTCAACACAATATACAGTATAGGTAGATGTAGGGGATGTGTTTATTGTCAACATAATATACGGTATAGGTGTATGTAAAGGGTGTGTTTATTGGATGTGTTTATTATATACTCGCGCGGATGATAGCTAGCGACTACTGCGATAATCAGCTAGTTATACGGTATGTTTTACTTCAATGGATGAGCTGAAAATGGTATATATTCCAAAGGGTTCCTCTTCCTCTCCTCTCTATTACACACACACACACACACATATATATATATATATATATATATATATATATATATATATATATATATATATATATATATATATATATATATATATACCGGTATATATATAATCATAGCTCGAAATTTAATTTGAGTTTTTGTAGGGAGGGAGAGAGAGAGAGAGAGAGAGAGAGAGAGAGAGAGAGAGAGAGAGAGAGAGAGAGAGAGAGAGAGAGAGAGAGAGAGAGAGAGAGAGAGGAGAGAGAGAGAGAGAGAGAGAGAGAGAGAGAGAGAGAGAGAGACGGGGGTGAGGGGGAGACAAATGAGTTTACAGCTTCCATGGATAAGGGGGGGGGGGGGGGGGAGAGAGAGAGGAACAGTTCTAAAGGAGGACAGATGGAGGAAAAGATATAGGAAAAAGAGGAAAGTATATAGTATACAAATATATATAATAGTAAAAGAGGGCAGGAAGGAAAGAGGGCAGGAAGGAAAGAGGGCAGGAAGGAAAGAGGGCAGGAAGGAAAGAGGGCAGGAAGGAAAGAGGGCAGCAGGAAAGATGGCAGGAAGGAAAGAGGGCAGGAAGGCAAGAGGTGCAGAAAGGAAAGAGGGCAGGAAGGAAGAGGGAGGAAGGAAAGAGGGCAGGAAGGAAAGAGGGCAGGAAGGAAAGAGCGGGCAGGAAAGAAAGAGGGCAGGAAGGAAAAGAGGGCAGGGAAGGAAAGAGGTCAGGAAGGAAAGAGGAAGGAAGGAAGAAGGGCAGGAAGGAAAGAGGGCAGGACGAAAGAGGGCAGGAAGGAAAGAGGCAGGAAGGCAAAGCGGGCAGGAAAGAAAGAGGGCAGGAAGGAAAGAGGGCAGTAAGGAAAGAGGGCAGGAGGAAAGAGCGCAGGAAGGAAAGAGGCCAGCAAGGAAACAGGGCAGAAGGAAAGAGGGCAGGAAGGAAAGAGGGCAGGAAGGAAAGCGGGCAGGAAAGAAAGAGGGCAGGAAGGAAAGAGGGCAGGAAGGAAAGCGGGCAGGAAAGAAAGAGGGCAGGAAGGAAAGAGGGCAGGAAGGAAAGAGGGCAGGAAGGAAAGAGGGCAGGAAGGAAAGAGGGCAGGAAGGAAGCGGGCAGGAAAGAAAGAGTGCAGGAAGGAAAGGGGAAGGAAGGAAAGGGGCAGGAAGGAAAGGGGCAGGAAGGAAAGGGGCAGGAAGGAAAGGGGCAGGAAGGGGCAGGAAGGAAAGAGGGCAGGAAGGAAAGAGGGCAGGAAGGAAAGAGGGCAGGAAGGAAAGAGGGCAGGAAGGAAAGCGGGCAGGAAAGAAAGAGGGCAGGAAGGAAAGAGGGCAGGAAGGAAAGAGGGCAGGAAGGAAAGAGGGCAGGAAGGAAAGAGGGCAGGAAGGAAAGAGGGCAGGAAGGAAAGAGGGCAGGAAGGAAAGAGGGCAGGAAGGAAAGAGGGCAGGAAGGAAAGCAAATTGTCAACAATAATAAGGATACAACAGAAAGAAAGAAAGAAAACATCAGCAAACAGAAAAGAAGTAAGGGAAAATGCGAAATATGATAATGTGAGGTTCTTTACTCCGATGACACCGTGTTGAGGTGTCACTTGAGTAGGCCTCTCTGTGATGAATAATGTTTGTAGAAAACTGCCACCACTAATAGTTTATAGACATATTAGGAGTCTGGAATCAATCAACCCATGCGATCAGCCTTTCCTTGATTTGTTGTATAAGTATGCAAGAACACAGTCAGGAATCAAGTCAGGCGTGAAGTGATGAAATGGTGAGAATGGTGAAAGGGGTGTGTGAGAACGTGGTGAGTGGACCTCCGCCCTCGACTCGTGTTTGTCGAGTTCATCGCCGTCATGCCTAGGTTCAACCGCACCTCGCCTTCCGAGAATGCATAACCAATGATGAAAGCGTGAATAATCCTGAATGACGAGTGAATAACAATACATGACGAGTCAATAATCGTGCATAACTCCAGTCCAGGGGTCTCCTGGTGTTTAGGTTAGCAAGTCGTTAATATAGGAACGAAATGATTAATCAGCATGTTTACCTTAGCTATTGATAAGGACACCTGTGGTCTTGCCTCTGGACCACAGCTAACAGCTCCTTGTACAGGCATATACAAAAGTCGTGGCACAAGTATGAATTGAGTTATGAGTTGTCTAAATATGAGTGAAAGGATCGTATAACAATAATAATTATAAACAAAATGCGAAATATGATAATAATTATAAACAAAATGCGAAATATGATAATAATTATAAACAGAACTAAGATTGAATATGGTTGACCTGTAAAGGAATAACAGAGGGGAGAACTACATTGGAATAAATATATAATTTAATGAAAACAATAGATTCAATAAACATGCACTACCTATAATCCATTGTAAACAAATATTGTCTACTTGGCCAAGTGTTGATCATTTGTTCTTGAGAAGTAGCGGTAGAATCTTACGTGACGATACCGTAGATATATATTTAGCTTACACACACACACACACACGCACACACAAATCTCGCAATCATACACCCACCTCTTCTCTCTCTCTCTCTCTCTCTCTCTCTCTCTCTCTCTCTCTCTCTCTCTCTCTCTCTCTCTCTCACACACACACACACACACACAAACACACACACACACACACACACACAGCTAACCTTTACACAAATCACACCATCTGACCCTGACAAAATCCTAGCTTAAAACGTGCTTGCATTAATTTTCTGGCCAGGCAAGAAATCTATATTGCGGAGAGAGAGAGTGAGTGAGTGAGAGTGAGAGAGAACGTGGGGGAGGGGGGAGGGGGGAGGGAATGGAGAGAAGGAAGGAGAAGCATCGACAAACGAAAGAAAAGGAGATAAAGGAACTATGAAAGTATGCATGGTAAAGAAGGGAAGGATACAAGTTTTTAATCTAGAAAGGAAGTACAGTAATACAATGAAAACTAGAAGAAAATGAAAACGAGATGAAAGCATAAATGAAAAATACATGATAAAAGAAGAAAAAAAAACACAGGAGGAAATGAAAGAAGGAAGGAAGGAAGGAGGGAACGAGGAAGGAAGAAAGGAAGGAAAGATCGAGGTAGAAAGGAAAGAAGGATCGATAAAAAGAGGAAGGAAGGAAGGAAGGAAGGAAGGAAGGAAAGAAAAAACAAGATATATAGTCCGCTATTGTGTGTGTGTGTGTGTGTGTGTGTGCGTGGATTAAAGAGAGGAAGGGGAGGAAAGGAGAAGATGAAAAAAGGAATAGAGAGAACGATAAAAGAAACAAAGAAAGACCAATTGCAATAAAACAACAATAATACAGCAATGAAATAGAATAAATAAAGAACACTAGGAAAAAAAAAACAGGGCAGAGAGGGAAGGAAAAGAAGAAAAAAAAGAGAGAAGGCGGAAAGAAAGGAAGAAAAGAAAAGCAAGGAGAAAGAAAAAAATATAAGTGGAATACCCCAAGTAGGAAGACAACATAGAGAGGCGAGGAAGAACAAGACAACCAGAGAAAGAAGAGGAAGAATACAAAAAGAAAGACAAAAAGGAAGGAAGGAAGGAAGAATACAAATGGAAGGAAGGAATGAAGGAAAGAATGATACAGAAAGAAAAGGAAGAAGAAATATATAAACAAAGGAAGGAAGGAAGGAAGAATACAAATGAAAGGAAGGATGAAGGGAGTCGGTCAACGTGTGGGGATTAAATGCAGAAAGGGGAGGAAGGAAAATAAAAATAAAACGACAGAGAGAGAGAGAGAGAGAGAGAGAGAGAGAGAGAGAGAGAGAGAGAGAGAGAGAGAGAGAGAGAGAGAGAGAGAGAGAGAGAGAGAG
>CM064489.1:7822067-7830984 GCA_032716605.1 Paralithodes platypus
TGGATACCACTAACACGATCCCTTTTCCACTATCACCATCAATAACAATAATAACAATTCACTATCGTATGTAATTAGATTAAACAAATATAAGATAGTGAACAAATGTATGATATAGTGAGGTTCTAACACCATAATGTATGATATAGTGAGGTTCTAACACCATAATGTATGATATAGTGAGGTTCTAACACCATAATGTATGATATAGTGAGGTTCTAACACCATAATGTATGATATAGTGAGGTTCTAACACCATAATGTATGATATAGTGAGGTTCTAACACCATAATGTATGATATAGTGAGGTTCTAACACCATAATGTATGATATAGTGAGGTTCTAACACCATAATGTATGATATAGTGAGGTTCTAACACCATAATCACTAATCCCAAGTGAACCAAACACAAACGATTATACAGATTCCATCAATAACTCCACAATCACCATTAATTACATCACCACCATTCATAACACCAATATCACCAAGAACACCATAACCACCATCAATAACATCATCACTATCACCACCATTAACTCCACTAGCACCACCATAACATATCACCGCTATCACCACCAATTACATACCATACCACCATCACCACCGTACCACTATCACCACAATACGTCCCAACACTGTGCCAAAACTCCTGATTCACTACACCACCACCATTATCACCATTACACATGGTAATATTACAGACACTATGAATAACGGCACCACCACACAAGATAGTACTATACAGACACCATTAATAACGCCACTATCACCACCATTATCACTTACTCCATTATCATATGTCTCAGTGGTATCAGCATTGTTGTTGTTGTTGGGGAGAGAGAGAGAGAGAGAGAGAGAGAGAGAGAGAGAGAGAGAGAGAGAGAGAGAGAGAGAGAGAGAGAGAGAGAGAGAGAGAGAGAGAGAGAGAGAGAGAGGAAAAACACGATACAGTCTATGGGAAAACCAACCCACATTTCGCGGATACCAAACGATAACATCTAATGAATAGTTACGATAACTAATGCATAGCTCAGAATGCCATCACAAATGTATAAGTGGATAGTTATTGTTTATGAAAGTTAGTATTGTAAATAGTTAATGGGTGAATACGTCTTGTTATTGTTTACTACATGTTTTCTTGTTGCCTATACAGAAATTGTGTTGATGTTTTTGTTGTGAATGCAGTGACTGTTTGTTTAATATCATATTGTGTGTGAGTTTTCAGTACATTCAATAGTTTGCTAATACTGTTGCATTTCTTTTGTTATAATTGCATTCGGTACTGGTGCATTAATCGTTAATTCTATTGGTGTAATTGTATTAATTGTACTGCTTTAGTTATAAATTTATTGTCGATAGAGTTTCAAATAAATTACCCACAACCACACTATAATTGCTACACATATATTATAGAGTGTTTGTTTAGTGTAGTTGCTAATGTAGTTGCTGCCGTTGTTGGCGTTGTTTTGCTATGGTGGTTGTTGTTGTTGTTGTTGTCGTAACGTCTTTGGTAATGTCCACAACCCAGCACTATACTATTACCACACCTTGTAAATAATGGGCTACCCACCTAGTATCTCTCTCTCTCTCTCTCTCTCTCTCTCTCTCTCGATATTGCAGTTGTTAATTGCATTTTTATTGATTAATTTGTTGTTAATAATGTTGCTGTTATTGGTGGTGGTGGTGGTTATGTTGTCGGTGTTTTTGTTGTTTTTGTTGTTGTTGTTGTTGTTGTTGTTGTTGTTGTAGTTGTTGTAATAGGTTTGGTAATGTCCCCAAGTCAGCGCTACTATTACCACACCTTGTAAATAATGGCATCCGCCTCCAACTTAGTACGGGGGGGGGGGGGGGGGCAGAGGGGAGGAAAGGGAGGGGGCGTGGAGAGGGAGATGGGGGGGGGGGGGGGAAGGGGAAGGAAAGGGGCGTGGAGAGGGAGGGGGGGGGGGGGGGGGGCGGGGGGGCGGAGAGGGACGATGATGGGGGTCTGGAGTGGTGGGGGGGGGGGGGGCAGAGGGAGAGAGTGGAGGGGGAGGAAAGGAAAGTGGGGTCGTGGAGAGGAAGGGGGGAAGGCAGGGGGAGGGGGCGTGGAGAGGTGGAGGGGGGCCTGGAGTGGGGGAGGGGGAGTATGGTAGTATCATTATGAACAAATAGTTGCTATAACAATTAATATACAACGAAAGTAAGGGGAGAGAGTAGGAAGGGTCGTCAAAATGTACTAGTTTTCATAAGAAGTTACATTGTGCAAAATATCGAAGTGCATGCGGTAGAGTTTATTTCAGCGTAGAAGCTGGTGAGCGTACGAAGATTTGTACTACATTGCTTGCTTTCTCTTTCAAACCACTGTGCCTAGCCCTAGAGATTGTTGCCAGTTGAAAATATAGTGCAGTTTGTTTTGCAATTGCTTTATCAAATATTAGTCATTGTTATGCAGGCTTAAATAATGTAACTGTAATGGTGTGTGTGAGAGAGTACAAAGGAGTACAAAGGAAATCAAGCAACAACAGGTCTAGTGACCCTTCTAGGCTGCTTGTCCTCCAAAACACTGAGGATCAAGTGTCCAAACAGTGGTTTAGAGTGGGTAAGGGAACATTGGAAAGGGAACTACTGCCCTGGAACTAATGTCCGTGGCAGGATTAGGAAGTTAGTAGGGGACAGATGGGTTAGTAACTGAGGGGGGCATAAAATAAAGTTATTCATTTACAAACGCATTCAGTCGCGGGTTTGATGCGAGATATTTGTCTAGGCGAAGTTTAAATGAATCAACGGTGCTGCAGTCTATAACGTCTCGGGGAAGCCCATTCCACAAGTTGACAACTCGATTGAAGGAGAAATTCTTAGATTCGTGTGAGTTAAAAGATTTACCAATAATTTTGCAACCGTTTCCCCGCGTGTAATTAGATTGGTCGATAGTGAAGTACTTACTACAGTTCATATTGTCGATGCCTTTGATGATTTTGAACACCTGAATTAAGTCACCTCTTAATCTGCGCTGGGTTAAAGGAAATAGATTTAATTCTCTAAGACGCTCTTCGTATGGTTTGTTCTTTAGGCTAGGTATCATTTTGGTAACTCTACGTTGAACTCGTTTCTAGCTTGTTTATATCTTTTTTGGTAATAAGGGCACCAGGATTGAACGCAGTATTCCAGAAGAGGGCGGACTAAGGAATTGTACAGGGTTAGGATAACTTCTTTGGATTTATGCTCAAATGACCTGCCTATAAAGCCAATTATTTTGTTTGCCTTCTTAACAACTTCTGAACATTGTTGACTCGGTTTTAGGTTACTCGATATTGTTACTTCCCACACCGGTTTTTCTCTGTTTACATTCTTAAGCATTGTGCCATTTCATCGAATAGTTTGCTTTCCCCCATTTAGGTATCCGATATGTAGTACTTTACATTTATCCGCATTGAAACTCATTTGCCAAATTTGGGCCCAACATGACAATTTATCTAGATTGTGTTGCATATCGTCAACTTGTTCTTTTGAAGTACGCTATTTGCAATTTTTTGTATCGGTCCAGCAAATTTGAGATTGGTACAGGTGAGACCCTCATCTACTGTATGTCGTTGATGTAAATTAGAAAGAAAATTGGTCCTAGTACTGATCCCTGGGGTACCCCGCTACTTACATTGGTCCATTTAGATGCCTCTACCGTTTATGACTACTCTTTGCTTTCTGTCGCTGAGCCAATTTTCTATCCATTTCAACACACCGTCTTGTATTCCATGCGCTTTTAGTTTTAGCAGTAAACGTTTGTGGGGGAACTTTGTCAAAGGCCTTTTGAAAATCAAGGTATATAATATCTACAGCTTTACTCTCATCGTAGAGGTTGAGGATATCGTGGAAGAAGTCTAAGAGGGTTGTTAGACAGGAACGCTTTTTTACGAAAGCCGAGTTGACTATCTTTAGGTAAGTTATTTGCCTCTAAGTGATTTACGAGTCTGTCTCTTATGACCGTTTCTAGCATTTTACATACAATTGAGGTTAAGCTAATTGGACGATAGTTACTGGCTGCCTTTTTTTAATATCGGTGTTAGTTGGCCAGCTTCCACTGATCAGGCATAGTCCCAGACTGCAAGGATTCATTGAATAGCAATGTCAGTGGTTTGGAGAGCTCATCCTTAGCTTCCTTTAGAACTCTAGGCGAGATTGTATCAGGTCCAGGCGTTTTATTTTACCTTGAGTTTATCTAAAAACAATTCAATACTTCTCTCTCTGTAACGGTGGTATTGCTTAGAACATCTGAATTATCAAATCTGAATCGGCGATGGTGTAGAGAGAGAGAGAGAGAGAGAGAGAGAGAGAGAGAGAGAGAGGTGGGGGGGGGGAGTGAGGGAAAAAAGGGGGGGGAGGGGGTATTGATTTGCCCTCTGTCTCAGGTAACTAATGTCTGGGAGGGGAAGGGAAAGGGGTAAGGAGAGAGGGGAGGGGAGAGGGGAAAACAGAAGGGAGGAAGACGGGTAAGTGGAGACGGGGAGAGGGGAAACAAGGAGAGGGGAAGTGGAAAGGGAAGACAGAAAACGAGGAAATTGGAAAGGAAATAAGAGAATCAGAGAGGGGGGGGGGGTGAAGGAGGGGGAGAAGAGAGAGGTAAAATAGGGGGAGGGGGAAGGAAGAAGAGCAAAAAGGAGGAAAGAATAAAAGTGTGGACAGGAGAGAAAAGGAGAAGAGAGAATGGAGGGAAGAAAGGAGGGTAGGGAAGAAAAGAGAAGAGAGAGGGTGGGTGAAGAGGGAAGAAGGGGGCGTAGGGAACAGGGGAGAAGGGGGGTGAAGGGAAGAAAGGGGGTGTAGGGAAGAGGGGAGAAGAGAGAAGGGGGTGACATTGGATGAAGAAAAGGAAGGGAGGAAAGAGGGGAAAGGGAAGGGTAACAGCAATAATAGTGTGTGAAAATAAGAGGGGAAAGGGTTAGACAGGTTGTAAACGGTATGTGTGGGGGAGAAAGCAATACAATGAGAGAAGGTAGGTGGCGTAAAGAACAGAACAATGGGAAAATAACACATACAAAAATATAATAAGGAACATAATAGAAATATAAAACAATGCAAGAGATGGTTGTGCGATTTTAAAATGCGATAATAGAAAAAGTGAAAAAGCAATGAAAAGACTAGAGAAAGATGTTTCTTAAAATACCTATACCAAGAAACGAAAATATATTTAAACATATATATAATATATATATATATATATAACACTACACAAAACAAAATACGGATAAAATACAACAATGAAACAAAATTTACTAAACAAACCCATCTCACTCATCAAAATAAAGCCTCCATCACCCTCAACACATAAATTGCAAAACAAAGCATGCATAAATACAACAAATAAAACTAAAATCACTAAAAAACAAGAACATATATAAAGCCATCTCACCCATCAAAACCCTCCCTCCACCACCCCATCATTATATCACTTTCATGACCATTAAATCAACCACATTATATTCCACATTAGCTAATCCCTCCATGCACTTACTAAAATCAGATTACATTCCGGTAATTATATGTAACCGATGTGTCATTTAATTTGATGTATTTGGTATAGAATAAATTAAAATGTAAATGGTATGTAAGCTTAATCATCTATATCGTATCTATCTATACAAATAGTTTTTGTAGTGGCTATCGAGTAACGTACTTTTGTTTATCATTTGTATAATATGTAGTATAGCTATAAAATTAAAAGACGGGGTGATATAGAAAGGATATTTGTTTACGTTTATTAATGTATTATAGAATGGTATATTAAAATACATGCGTGGGAGATACAAATATAACAAGTGGCTACATGAATAAATTGCAAAAACTCAATTGCGAAATAATTTAGAGAAAAATATTTACTAAAGCAAATACACATAATCTAACAGCGAGAGAGAGAGAGAGAGAGAGAGAGAGGTGGTAAAAGAGAGCAAGAAGTAGGAAGCTGATAAGGGATAAATGTAAGAGGTAATAACGTCTCTCTCTCTCTCTCTCTCTCTCTCTCTCTCTCTCTCTCTCTCTCTCTCTCTCTCTCTCTCTCTCTCTCTCCCCCCCTTCGTTCTTTTTCTTTACACATTATTCCCCCTTTTTAAGTCTTCCCACAATTCAACCGTTTTGTTTTGTTTTTTTTTTGGTTTTTTTTTTTGTTTTTTTTTTTTTTTTTTGTTTTTTTTTTTTTTTTTTGTTTTTATTTTTCGTTTTTATTTATTTTTTATTTTTTTTTTTTTTTATTTTTTATTGTTAATTTTTTTTTTTTTTTTTTTTTTTTTTCTAAATATATATTTGTTTTTTTTTTTGTTTTTGTTTTTTTTTTTTGTTTTTTTTTTGGGGTTTTTTTTTGTTTTTTTTTTCTTTTTTTTTTTTGTTGTGTGTGTTTATACAGGTTTCCCATTTGTTTTTTTTTTTTTTAAGTCTTCCCACAATTCAACCTATCCCTCCCTTTATACATGTTATCCCATCCCTAATCATCACCTCTTTATCACCCAATCCCTACAACTCCCAACCTCAAAATTACTCTATCCCAATTCCATCCCTCATATTATTCATCCCATCCATCTATCTATCTGTCCACCGTTCTATCTATCCATCCATCCATCCATTCATTTAACCAGCTCCCATTTCCCAAACAGGCCAATACCGCAGGCCAAACCACGCAAACGATACTCGGCTCTTTGTCCACTTAAATTAATGTCGATTTTACTCTACCCCCACCCCCCTGATATGAGTGAAAAAAGAGGAGGCTGGGGGGAGGGGTGGGGGGAGGGAGGAGGGAGGGAGGGGTGGGAGAGGGGGGGGAGAGTGGATGGGATTGAGGGAGGAGGGAGGGGGTATAGAGGTTATGTGCAGAGGGTTGATAGAGGAAGTAGGGGGTTAGAAGGAGAGGGGGAAGAAGGAAGTGGGATGAGAAAGAGAGGGGGCAAAGGAAAGAAGGAAGAGGGGAATGGGGAGGGTAAGGGGTGGGGGAGAAGCTTGGAGTGGAAGAGAGGGGTGAGGGGAGAGACAGAGTGAGAGAGGGGAGAGGAGGGGAGGGAGGCAGAAGGGGAGGGAGGTGGTAGGGGAGGACAGGGGGGCCAGTTGATTGCAATTATGACCCCCAATTGAAATGCTATGGGATTTTGAGCTCTGTGGAGGGTGTGTTTAGGGGCGAGAGTGGGTGCGTGTGGTTTGCGTACACTGTTGGGAGGGCAAACTGTACTTAAAAACGAGATGTGCTTGCCTGCTTACGGTGTGTTTTGTTTTTTGTTGTTTGTTTGTTTGTTTGGCTTTTTACGGGTGAAGGGAAAAGGAGGATTGGAGTTTGTGTGTACTGTGTGTGTGTGTGTGTGTGTGTGTGTGTGTGTGTGTGTGTGTGTGTGTGTGTGTGTGCAAGGATTGGGTTGAGTGTGTTTGCGTGTTGTGTGTTGTGGGTGTTAAGGTGTGTTTTTATCAAACCATGTAGGTGCGAGTGTGTGGGTGTGTGAGTTTAAATCGAGAGGAGAGAAGAGAGCAAGAGAGAAGAGAAGAGAGAGAGAGAGAGAGAGAGAGGAGAGAGAGAGAGAGAGAGAGGGGGGGGGTGTACAAGGAGGTAGGACATCATCATTGATCAGCGCTAAAGGATTACAGTCGGGAGAGGAATGGGAGGAATTAGGGAGAAGAGGGGGGGGAGTTTGGAAAACCAAGAGAGTGGGAGGGAGGCGAGATTAGTACTAAATGGGAGGGAAATTAGGGGGAAAGGGGGGCGGCGGGGGGAACTAAAGAGGGGGTCGGGAGATTAGGGAGAATAGAGGGAAGGAGGAGGAAGGGAGGAAGTAAAGAGGAGGTGGAAGAAATGGAAGAGGAAAGAGGAAGACAAGGAGAGAAAAGAGGAAAGACAGGTAGAAACAGAGGAGAGAGAAAGAGGTAGAAGAAGAGAAGAGAAGTAGAAAGAAAATAAAGAAAAAGGAGGAAAAGAGGAAGTGGAAGAAGCGAAAAGTAGAAAAAAATAAAGAAACATGAAGAAGAGTGTATATTAGAAATACTAAAGAGTAAAGAGAAGAGGGATGAAAAGAAGGAGAGAAGTATGACGAAGGATAAGTTGAATTAAGCTGATGTGAAATGAAGGGAAAGGTACAAGACGTTAAGGAAAATTATTGTAAAACTATAAGAGAGAAGAGGAGATAGAGAGAAAGATATTATATATAATATAGATCGAGATATGAATAGAGGACGAGGGGACACACAGAGGGGAAATATTAATCATTTATGAGATAATTACAATCGTTCATCATTTCATTATTAGGTATGAATATGGCACTTCTGTGTAATTAATGCTGCTGTGTGTACGACGTGTGTGCGTGTGTGTACCTGTGTCAGTATGTGTACGTGTGTGTGTGCGTTTGTCTTTTCTTTCAAATGCGTTTTATGTGTACCTGTGTTCGTCTGTGTGTGTGTGTGTGTGTCTTTGAGAGAGAGAGAGAGAGAGAGAGAGAGAGAGAGAGAGAGAGAGAGAGAGAGAGAGAGTACGTGTGTGTGTGCTGTTGTATGTAGTACCGGTATGTATGGTATATGTGTGTTTGTGTGCTTGTGAAGTTTGGTGGGTGTGTGTGTGGTGTGGTGTATTATCATGATATGTCTGTGAATGTGTATAATACTTTCTACCATAGGCCTATTTAGATTGGTGATATTACATACAGTATTGCGGTGAAGGGTGGAGAATAGGAGGAACGGTGACTAAAAAGTGTCATGATTACTGAGATCAAAGAGTGTTTGTGTCAGAAGAAGAGAGAGAGAGAGAGAGAAAGAAGAGAGAGAGAGAGATGGAGAGAGAGAGAAGAGAGAGAAAGAGAGAGAGATAAGTGCAAAGGAGAGAGATAATAGAGGGAGAGATTGTGCAATGTATCAAGCTTGATAAAAAAATGAGACAATGTTTAGCTAAAATATGTCCCGAGAACTTTTGTGTGTGTGTGTTTT
>CM064489.1:7831084-7863584 GCA_032716605.1 Paralithodes platypus
GATTTAAAGGGAAGTTTTGGGGTTTTCTGGACAGTGTGGACACCCTTCTCGCTCATGTTTAGCCCTATTAGTTTTGAGATTTTATGACGGTTGCTCCATTAGTTTGGCGATTTGAAGACTTTTCGCCTCATTTCTTAGCCAATAAGATCATTCATGCCATTTAGGTGTCGATTTTATCCTGGCGAACGATAGCGAGATTGTAATTTAGGAGGTATTGGCCATCGGGCGGGACATTTACAAAAAAAATTAAAAATATTTTATATTAGAAAAATCATGCAGCAGAACATCCATGTAACTGGCTTGTATTTATAAATCACACGGAGTAATATCCGTAGACTAATAGGCGTTGGTTCGGAAATGAAACAATTGTCTACTTCAACATTTTGCCGTCCATTATTTTGGGAAACTGAATCTTGATATCATATGTAATACATCGGTATTAAGTAATAACGCAAACCCTAAAAAATATAATATAAATTAAATACAACAATATTTATATACAGTATACTGCATATACAGTATACCTGTATATATATATATATATATATATATATATATATATATATATATATATATATATATATATATATATATATATATATTATGTTATAAGGTACCAGAATATGATCAAATTCGCCATTAAACGTGGTAGTGTAGCTCCAGCTTTAGAGGGTAGCATAAGGGGAATTCCCTAACGTATCGGGGTCTAGCATCTTCTACTCTCTCTCCCACACATCTACCTCAGTTCTACCGTCTACTACCGTCCCAGGTGGTAGGTGCATCCTGTCTATCATCATCTACCGTCTACTCTATACTCGATAACCCTACTCTCCTTTCCCCCCTTTCACTCACTCTCACTCACACACACACACGTAGTCACGCAGACTACGAGGTCAGCTCATTGAAGTTTTTAAAATACTTAATGGGTTTGGCATTGTGGATTATAGCAAAATGTGTAGCCATAATATAGAATACAACACGCAACCATGGCTGGAAGTTAGAATTGAAAAAGTTCAACACTAGTATTTCTAAAAATCTTCTTCCATATAAGATCTGTTCTACCTGAAATAGACTTCCCTCAAAGTTGTAAACTGTTTTACAGTAGAGCAGTTCAAGAAGAGAGTAAATAGTTGTTGCACACTCTGTAATAAGTGTAGTGCACTAAACAGTCTCTCTCCTTCCACTTCGAGTATCTCCCCGGAGTGGACCACAAGGCCTTTGAGATACTATTCCATGTAACTCCTTGTAACTCATCTACATAAGCCTCCCTCTTTTTCTACCCCTCTTCTTTTTTACCCCACAACCTGTCCATCATCAGAACCAAATGAACCATGCATTGACTCTCTCTCTCTCTCTCTCTATATATATATATATATATATATATATATATATATATCTCTCTCATCAATTATTGGATTTCATCTTCTCTATTACCCTTTCCTTCTCTACCTTTACCTTACGTCTCTTCTCTTTTCTCCTATTCGCTCTCTTCCCTTTTCATATTTTCCTCTCATCTCCCCTGTTTCTATCGGTCCACCACTTCCTCTCATATCCCTTCTTCATTCTCTTCCCTTCTATATATACCTTCACAACTCCTCTTTAACCTCTCTTCTCTCTTTTCCTCGTCTCTCTTCTCACCTATTCTTCCCTGTCTTCTCACTAAGTTTCCCTCTCTTCTCTTCTCTTCTCTTCTCTTCTCTTCTCTTCTCTTCTCTTCTCTTCTCTTCTCTCCTCTCCTCTCTCCCATCTTGTTCTCTCTTCCCCTCCCCTCATGTCTCTACTCTCACCCACTTATATTTCTCCACTCGTCTCCTCTCCTATTCCGTCTCATAGCTCCCTGATACATCATCCCTTCTCTTCTCCCCCCTCCCTCCCTCTATCAATCTCTCTTGTCTACTCTTTTGTTCTTCCCCCCCCCTCCTTCACTTTCACTCCCTCTCTCTCTCTCTTGCCTACTCGTTTTCTCCCCTCTCCTCTTGTCCTCCTCACTCTCACTCACCATTTTCTCTTGCCTACTCTTTTTCCTCTCTCTCTCTCTCCTTCCCCCCCCCCTCTCTCTCTCTTCCACCACACAACAGACCAGCCCTCACCTAACCCCTCTCCTACACTTCTCCACGCAGATAAAAGCATGCTGTCCATCATCATCAGCACAACCCCTATGATGCACATGACCACTCACCCCCCCCCCCCTCTCTCTCTCTCTCTCTCTCTCTCTCTCTCTCTCTCTCTCTCTCTCTCTCTCTGTTCCCCACTGACTCACTCGCTCTATCTCCTAATTCATTCCGATGCTATTCAGTATCATACAAATCATTCAATCATATAGACATTTAACGACGAATTAAGCGACTTCATAATTCTCTGAACCAATGTTATATAACAACATCTACAGTAGTCTACTATTTCCAATACCGTAAGCAGATGTCACACGAGCACTTTAGTGGGGTATGAATCGGAGCTACAGTATCCGAGTCAAAAATAGCTGAGATCCAGTCTACTATCAGATAATTGTCGATTTCATTATAGCCGTTTTTCATCTTAGAGCTACTAATCGTGTACACTTCAGTTTAACAAAAAAAAAAAAAAAAAAAAAATCAATAAATCAATAAATATAACAAAACAGCAACATCAATAAATATAACAAAACAGCAACATCAATAAATATAACAAAACAGCAACATCAATTTAATTACTATGATATCTTGTATCGGATTCAAGGCTCCGATATATAGAGTGGTGCCGGCTTTAGTTCATCTTTATACATTATATACTTCACTTCATCCATAAACCTATTTTTATATTATCTGTTCAAAATATACAGACCAACGATTGAACCTATCCTTGACATTAACAGGAACTATACTATTGGTCCCTTTCCCTTAATATACTCTCTCTCTCTCTCTCTCTCTCTCTCTCTCTCGCTCCCCTCCCCCCCTCTCTCACTCACTCTCTCTCTCACCATACTTCTGACAACGCCCCAAAAAATACCACACGGAAATTCACCTCCCCAAAACTTCATCGTGCCTATCAGAATTCTTGACACTATGGCGGTTCGGTGGTGAATGTTCTCTCTCTCTCTCTCTCTCTACCACCTGAAATGTTTTAGCTTCCATTAGGTTTCATTCTCAGGAGGGTACAGCTAGTGCCAGTTGAAGCGCTACATATTTCATCGACCATTTTATCACGTTGAACTGAAAATATTGACTATACCTTGAGCTGTATAAACCGAATCGGCTTTTTATTTAACCTTTCCTCTGGTATGAGGCTTAACATATTCATAAATGTATATAATAAACTATCTTGTTTTTTCTGTAATCCTTTTGTTTGTCTAATTGTTATCTTAATTTCCACACACATCTAAAAACAATGTCATTACTTTCGCAGAGGAAAACCATATACAGTATCATTATCTTCCATTATCTTCTTCCCACAGGCAAGAGTTTCAACGTGGTCGTCAATATGTTGCATATTTTCCTCATTACTTTGTTTATTCTCAACGTTTTAAATATTATCTTCAAAATGTCTAATAATTACCCCAACAGTATTATCTAACCTCCTTTCTCTTGTTCCTCCAGGCAAGAATTTCAACCTGTCCATCAATACATGTAATGAATGTCTTCTCAATATTGATATACGATCATTATTAACCGCTTCAGTACGATGACGTCTTGTTTTCTTTGATTTTGGCTCAAAGTATACGATTATGTGCAGTTTAAAAAAGCCTACGCTATTCAGAGGAGGTATTGAGATCGTATTTACCCCCTTGAGATTTAGAAGTAGATTATACACTAAAGAAAATCGTCTGATGGTAGTCCCAATATGATGAAAATCACATCATCGTGTTGAAGGCGTTAAATTCAAATTACCCTTCTATAATACTGTACCACAAACGTCCTATCTAATCTAATCTCTCTCTCTCTCTCTTCTCTCCCGCAGGCAAGAGTTTCAACCTGTCCATCATCATCAGTTCGGCGCCCATGCAAATGACCACCCTGACGAAGGCCATCAAGGTCACTGTGGATGGGCCTAGGGAGCCCAGAAACAAGTCACGTGAGTGGATTGTTGGTAGGTCGAATGGATGGAAGTGTGGAGGTGTGTGGGTGGACGTAAGTAAATGTGTTGTTCTGGATGGATGTGGAAGGCTTGTGGATGTTTAGATAAGGTTGTGAGTGAGGTTACTCTGAGTGGATGGGCGTGTTGAGGTGTGTGGGTGCTTGGGTGAGTGGACGAGATAATTGTTGTTGGCTGATATGGGAGCTGTGTGAATGTTTGCATGCGCCTGTAAGTGAGATTGCTGGAGTGGATGAACGTGTGGAGGTGTGTGGGTGGACGTAAGTAATAATGTTGCTGTGGCTGGATGTGGAAGGCTTGTGGATGTTTGGATAAGGCTGAGAGTGAAGTTACTTTGAGTGAATGGAAGTGTGTGAGTGGACGGAAGTATGTTGCTGTGGGTGGATGTGAGAGGCTTGTATGTGGATGATAAGGTGATAGTGGGTGAGTGTACTTGGATGAGTGGTTGTATGGATGAACGTATGCGAGGTGTGTGTGTGTGTGTGTTTTTTTTTTTTTTTTTTGAGTGTAGAAATATACTGGAAAAACTTACAATAACTACACCAGCAAACGGACATACGACGCCAACAATGACAAGAGAAAACGGACGAAAATACAAACAAGGACATGGGAAAGACGATGACGGATAAACATAAAATAAACAGTAATAACAAGGAACGGAAGGATCAACACAACAACAACAACAACTAAGAAAGAACACAGCCATACTAACTTACAATAACGACAGTAAACGGAGGAATGAACGAACAAGATGGGATGAAAAAAGGATAATATTATAGACAATAACAACACGCTAACGGACGAAAACAATAAACGTACGAACAAATAAAAAATAAATAGCGACAACGAACAACACACGGAAACAAGAACAATAAACTGTGACGGACGGATGTATGGACGGACGGACGGACGTACGCACGTACGTACGTACGTACGTGTGTACGTGTGTGTGTGTGTGTGTGTGTGTGTGTGTGAGAGTGAGAGAGAGAGAGAGGTTGTGTGTGTGTGTGTATGCATGTATGTGTCTGAGTGCATGTGAAATTGTGAATAGTCTATGTATGTGACTGCAACGTGTAAAATGCCTTAGTATGTGTGTGTCAGTTCCTGTGTGTGTTTGTGTGTACGTAGGTGCCGTATGTGTGTGTGTGCGTAGGTGCCGTGTATGTATGTATGTGTGTGTGTGTGTGTGTGTGTAGGATCAATTAAGTACACAGGGAGCCACATGTCTGAATGACGGCAGATCAGTCACCCCGGCCGCTCCTGCCTTTGTCACCCCTCACCCCCAGCGATCATCTACCCTCCCCTCACTCTCACTCACCCCTCGGATCACCCCTCACTTAACCCCTCTTATGACTTCTCCCACCTCACCCCTCACCCCAATGATCATCTACCCTCCCTCACTCTCACTCACCCCTCTTTCCCCTCTTATGACTTCTCACCCCTCACCCCAACGATCATCTACCCTCCCCTCACCCTCACTCACTCCTCAGATCACCCCTCACTTAACCCCTCTTATGACTTCTCCCCCTCACCCCTCACACAAATGATCATCTACCCTCCCCTCACCCTCACTCACCCCTCACTTAACCCCTCTTTCCCCTCCTATGACTTCTACTCCCCTTCACCCCTCACCCAATGTAAGTAGCGGGGTACCCCAGGGATCGGTACTAGGACCAATTCTCTTTCTAATTTACATCAACGACATAGATGAGGGTCTCACCTGTACAATCTCAAAATTTGCTGACGATACAAAAATTGCAAATAGCGTACTCTCAAAAGATCAAGTTGACGATATGCAACACAATCTAGATAAATTGTCACATTGGGCCCAAATTTGGCAAATGAGTTTCAATGCGGATAAATGTAAAGTACTACATATCGGATACCTAAATGAGAAAGCAAACTATTCGATGAATGGCATTCAGCTTAAGAATGTATTAAACAGAGAAACCGATCTGGGAGTAACAATATCGAGTAACCTAAAACCGAGTCAACAATGTTCAGAAGTTGTTAAGAAGGCAAACAAAATAATTGGCTTTATAGGTAGGTCATTTGAGCATAAATCCAAAGACGTTATCCTAACCCTTTACAATTCCTTAGTCCGCCCTCTTCTGGAATACTGCGTTCAATGCTGGTGCCCTTATTACCAAAAAGACATAAACAAGCTAGAACGAGTTCAACGTAGAGTTACCAAAATTATACCTAGCCTAAAGAACAAACCATACGAAAGAGCGTCTTAGAGAATTAAATCTATTTCCTTTAACCCAGCGCAGATTAAGAGGTGACTTAATTCAAGTGTTCAAAATCATCAAAGGCATCGACAATATGAACTGTAGTAAGTACTTCACTATCGACCAATCTAATTACACGCGGGGAAACGGTTGCAAAATTATTGGTAAATCTTTTAACTCACACGAATCTAAGAATTTCTTCTTCAATCGAGTTGTCAACTTGTGGAATGGGCTTCCCCGAGACGTTATAGACTGCAGCACCGTTGATTCATTTAAACTCCGCCTAGACAAATATCTCGCATCAAACCCGCGACTGACTGCGTTTGTAAATGAATAACTTTATTTTATCCTCCCCTCAGTTACTAACCCATATGTCCCCTACTAACTTCCTAGTCCTGCCACAGACATTAGTTCCAGGGCAGTAGTTCCCTTACCCACTCTAAACCACTGTTTGGACACTTGATCCTCAGTGTTTTGGAGGACAAGCAGCCTAGAAGGGTCACTAGACCTGTTGTTGCTTGATTTCCTTTGTACTCCTTTGTACCCCAACGATCATTTACCCTTCCCCTCACCCTCACTCAACCCCTCTTTCCCCTCCGATGACCCCTCACCTCTCGTTCTGATCTTTTCAATTCTCACTCCAACGATAACCTTTTCACCCCACTTCCGGAACCCTCTTACCCCTCGGATCAACTCTCACCCTAACCCTTTTTTCCTCGTCATGTATCACGCCTGGAATGACCTCTCCACCTCTCACCCTCACCCCTCTCATTGTTCATATAACCTCCCTTAACCCTTCTCTCCCCTCGGATCAACCCACTCCAGGACCCCTCTTTAATCTCTAAGCTACCTTTCACCTCTCGCATGACCTCTCCACCCCCGTCACCTCTGACACCACTCATATCTACTCTCATGACCCCTCAAATGACCTCTCCATCTCTCACATTCACCCCTCTTATCACCTTCCATGACACCAGTCCTCTCATATATCCCCCCCCCCCCCACCCGCCCTCAATTATCCGGTACCCTTTCACCCCTAATTACAAACACACACACACACACTAACACAAACCCCTCACAGTCTGTCAAATGGTCAACCCACATCATTCACATCCATCCCTCTCAATTTGCTATCCACACCCCTCGATAAGTACTATTCATTGACGTTTAACCATAACACCCTCACACTCACCCATCCCATATTGTCCCGTCATCCCTCACCCCTCATTAACACCCTTTTACCGACCTTTCACCCGTAATCACTGTCAAATCCACCCCTCTCAATTAGTCACCCTCCCTCTCCCATCTATCATGTTCACCCCTCTGATAACCTTTCACCCCTCACACCCAAACACTCACCCATCCCATGTTGTCACCTGTCATTCCTCACCCCTTATTAACACCCTTTTACTAACCTTTCACCCATAATCACTGTCGCATCCACCCCTCTCAAATAGTCACCCCTCACCCACTCATCCACCACTTTCATCCCTCTGATAACCTTTCACCCCTCATACCCTCACACTCGCCCATCTCATCCTGCCAACCATCACGCTCTCTCCTCCCTTATATTGAACTTTCACCCTTAAGGGAAGGTTTTTGTTTTATAACTCCCTCCTCTCTACTGTTTAGCCCCATTAGTTTTATATCAAAAGACGCTAACCCCATTAGTTTGGCGATTTTAAGGTCTTTCGCCCCATTCTGTGTCAATATTTAGACCTTTCGTGCAATTTAGGTGACGAGTTTTTCCTGGCGATCGATAGCGAGCCTATATTATAGGAGGAACCGGCCTCTGGCCGGGATTTGTTTTCTACCTAAAACATTACAAATCTATCTCGGAGGAGGGTCTTGGGGGTATATATATTTGTGTTAAAGCTTGATAGAGGTCTAGGGAACAACAATAAAAAATAACACCTATAATCACCCCTCTCAATTTGTCATCCTCACCTCCCCTTTCAATCCCAATACTCTTCTCCCCTCAACAGCCCTCCCCCTCTCTCACTCAACTTGATCCCCTATCTCATTCTCCCCTCACTCTCACACACACTCACTCTAACCAAACTCTCTCTCTCAAATGTATCAACCCCTCTTCCATCGCCAACCCCTTATTGCAATCACACACACTCACTCTCTCTCTCTCTCATGTATCAACCCCCCTCCCTTCTCCAACCCCTCATCTACTATCACACACACACACACATTCTCTCTCTCTCTCTCTCGTTCCTTACCCACAATCTATACTATCCCTAGCTTCATCTATTCATTCCCCTCACATAACTTCCCCCTTGCCTTCCCCTAATTTAGTCCTCTAGTTACCCCTCATCTTAAGTGCACATACTATTTCCCCTCACCCAAGATCCCCCTCCCCCTTACCGCTCTACCCCATTCACCTCACATAAGATCACATCCTTTTGCCCTCTCACCTCCTTTCACGTTTCCCCTCACCTCATCTTTTCCCCTGCCTCACTACCGGTACCCTTTTCCCCTAACCTAAGTCCACCTCTCCTTCCCCATTACCTCACTGCCCGCTTTTCCCCTCATCTAAGATCACCTCCCCTTTCCCTTTACCTTACTACCCCTTCCCCCCCCCCCTAAGTCCACCTCTCCTTCCCCCTTACCTCACTACCCCTTTTCCCCCCACCTAAGTTCACTTCCCCTTCCCCCTTACCTCACTAACACCTTTTCCCCTCATCTAAGTCCACCTCCCTTTTTCCCCCTCACCTAACGATCTACGCCACACTCTCCCCCCTCTTGCGTCACTAACCCTCCCTCACTCCCCCTCCCCTCCCTTCTCCCATCAGTATCTATTTTCACCCCCTCTCTTTGTCACCTTTCCCCTCCCTCATCCCCTTACCTGACGATCTATCTTCCTTTCACCCTTAATTGCCCACCCTCCCCTCAACACACACACACGGGTTTCATCCCTATCCCCTCGCCCCCTACCCCTCTCCCCTTCTTCAATATGTGGTCATCCCCTCTTTCTGAATCCCCTACTATCCCAATCCCTCACACTATCTAGCATCTATCACCCCACCTTTCACATTATAGACATTCGTAACCCCCTCCCACTCTGCATAGAATAGTTACTCAAATTTGCAAAGGAGGGAATGGGAGAGAATATTGTGGTCATTAGTTTGTATCTAAGGATAATGATGATAATGATGAGAGAGCGAGAGAATGTGTGTGTGTGTGTGTGTGTGTGTGTGTGTGTGTGTGTGTGTGTGTGTGTGTGTGTGTGTGTGTGTGTGTGTGTGTGTGACAGCGTGAGAGACTGGGGGGGGGGGGAGAACATTATGGGGAATTAGGGTGAGTGTGTATGTAAGGATGAGAAGGCATTTTCTCCGCTGTGTACATATGGGTCAGTAATCGTAGGTCGTGGTGAGAGAGAGAGAGAGAGAGAGAGAGAGAGAGAGAGAGAGAGAGAGAGAGAGAGAGAGAGAGAGAGAATGTATCTTGTTGTGTGTGTGTGTTTGTGTACGAATTATTGTATATAAGTTAATATATGTTATGTGTGTGTGTTCCTGCATTTGTGTCTGTATGTGTATTTGTGACTGTTTGTGTAATCGTATGTTTGTAACTGTGTGCGTGTGTTTGTGAGTAGAGTATGTATTTGTGTACGTGCGTGTAGATATATTACCCGTGTGTACATGAATTGTGCACACCGCCACACAGGTTCTTTTTCAGTTCTTTCAAATATTAGTTCGTAAGTTCATTTAAACTCATTTATGTTCATGAATAATATATTTAATTAATTTCATGTATATTTGTCTTTTGTATCCATTATAATAAGTTATTTCTGTGATATATGATCTGTTCTTTTCCATTAAATGCATCCTAGTTCCAGCCTCCCTCAAGACACTTTTGATTTCTAGAACGCCTACTATTATTCTACCTATATTCCTATGATATATTTTTACTTATACTATTACTATTTACTTTAACTTACTTTTACAGGCAAGTTATACTAATTCTATTAATACCGTTCGAACTAGCTCACACAGTATATATATTCAGCAATTACAAAATACAATCACCAACATGTAATCTCTCTCTCTCTCTCTCTCTCTCTCTCTCTCTCTCTCTCTCTCTCTCTCTCTCTCTCATTCTCCACTAATTTGCCCGGAATCACTTGATTAACAACATTTCGCCGATAGTTTCTTCAGGTCACTTAACCATACACAAACCACAACCTAAAGAAGCTATCTACGAAAACGGGGTTGTCAATAAAGTGCTCCTCCTCAAATGGTGTTTCTATTCATTCTGCCAACATATTAAAGTTCAATGTTTACCCTGATATGACCTTCAGTATAGCTTTCCCACACAACACATCTCCTTCCACTCTCTTTCTAGTATTTTCTTTTGTATTCCTCGTGATTGAAGGGGAGGCAGTTGATTTTTCGAGTCCTCTTCCACCCTCATGTTTAGCCCTATTAGTTAGGAGATTTCAAGACATTCGCCCCATTAGTTTGGCGTTTTCAGACCTTTTGCCCCATTGTTTGCCAATATTAAGACTTCGTGCCATTTACGTGTCAATTTTTTTCCAGGCGAGCGATAGCGAGCCTGTATTTGAAGAGGAATCGGCCTAGGGCCGGGACATTTTTCTACCGAAAAATGTACAAGTTTATGTCGAAAGGGGGTCTTGTGGGTGTTTTTTTAAGTTTGATAGAGGTTTAGAGAACAAACTAAACCCCCTCCTTACATCATTGAGCCGAACCAGTAAATTATGCTGCACAATACCGCCTGAGCTCCCTTAAGACCGCTTCTTTGTTTATTTATTTTCCGCCACTTCATTAATCCTCTAACCCCTTCCCCATTAACCTGTATATTACTTCTTCCTTTCACACTTTGTCATTTAGTCCGTTTTTTGTTCTATTTGTTTTGTTTTTCCTCCAATTCAAGAAGCCTCTAACCCCTTCCCCATTAACCTGTATATTTGTGTTTCCCCCAAGGTCATCCAGGCTGGGGGTTCCCGTTGGGCTACCACCCCTGGCTAGACTCCCACCTATCAGCACTGGGGTACAACCTGGGGCTCACCGCCTTCAGTCCCCTAGCACACACCAAGGCACTCGAACTGGCTCGCGGTAAGTTGGAACAGACAGCTTTACAGTTGAGGACATTTTGTCTTAACCATGTGATTATGTAATTTGAGGTGTTCATCGAGGTCATCTAAAAGCTTACTTTTGCCGATTAAGGCCATTCAAAATCAACAAGTGGAACTGTAAAATGTATGTATGTGATGGGTCCAGACAAGAATTTTGCTTGTCAAGCCATCTTTCACTCGATTCGGAGAGGATATCGGGTATCAGGCTGACCCAACAGGTCACTTATAGTTAAATAGAAGTTTTGTTGCTGAAATGATTAAGCAGTTGATTGTCATTACAAACATGACATGATATTGACTCATCTGAATTATTATGCTGTGTTCAAGTTGATGGTCACCTAATAGAATTCGGTTAAAATTCAATGCGGTGTTACTTTTCTGCATTAGTTAATAAAAAATAAAAATTATATATATATATATATATATATATATATATATATATATATATATATATATATATATATATATATATATAATATATATATATATATATACATACTGTATATATATATATATATATAATCTAAACTATTATAATGTAAGGTAATACATAACCTAACTTAACCGATCTCTCTCTTCCCCAGTTGGCGGCAATGGTTGGCTGGATGCGTGGCGGGGGGCGTCAGCGGGTCTGGTGGGGGGGCTGGGGGGTATTGGGGCGGGCTCCCACCTCCCCGGGTCCGCCCTCTCTACCCTCTCCGCCGCCCACTCCCTCCCCGCCCTCCCTGCCCACTCCCACTCCGCCCTCGCCTCCATCACCAACCAAGAGATCCCTAGACCGCTTTTATCAGGTGAGACCCAGAGTTTTAACCCTTTCAAGATCCAATAAGCATTTTTTCCGTTTTCCGGCAATTATTAGACGATTGTATTCATATTACTTAAGAAGCGTGTGCGGAGTTACATGGAGGGATAGACAGACTAATGAAGAAGTAAGAAGGAGGTGTGGTGTGGAGGTAGATGTGCTGGAAAGTGTGAAAAGGAACAACTTGAGATGGTTCGGCCATATGGAACGTATGGAAACCGAGAGAATGACTAAGAGGGTGTACGAGAGCGAGGTGGAGGGACAGAGAGGGAGAGGTAGACCGAAGGAGAGGTGGAAGGATGGAGTGAGGAAGTATATGAACGAAGGCAGTGCTGGTTGGGGGGAGGGGCGTCGACTGACTGGGGAACAGAGGTGCAAGGGGGCGGTTCGTTCGTGGCCACCCCTTCGGGAATCACGGCGTCAGGCAATAGATAGATAGATAGATAGACTAATATTACAAAGGGCATATGGAAGTCAGAGAGTTGATTAAGATAGTATTTACCCTTTTAATTCCCACATATCCTTCCTAAGCTCTATAAAATCGTTTAATGATGGCCAGAATAAACTGATAAAATGCGTCATGATACTCAAAGGGTTAATGTACAATCAAATAAAACTAAACTATACTAATTTATCCCACAAATCTAATCCCATTTTTAACAGTTGAGGGTAAAATATTGAATGTACAAGTAAAAAGATTGAATGAAATGTTTTGTGTTCGCTTATTTAACATGAACATATATATAAAATATACCATCTATACCGTAAGTTTAATTGGTTATAATGGCAGACTTATTAATTACAGGTACCGGTATATCGGTATATCGTGTACTTGCTCCCTCTTATTGTTCATTTTTGTATAGTTGGTCCCATTCTAAAATTTCCAGATTAGGCAATGATTGACCGTAGAGTCTATTGTATACTAATCATCTCTTCGTCTTCGTCTCCTTCAGGCGGTGCCGATTCCCGGTGCCTGAGGTGTCGCGGGTGTGAATCCGGTGGGGCCTGTACCCTCCACCCCCACCCCCCATCCAGCCACGCCACCCCCACCCCTCCCTCCACCTCCCCAGCCGCCGTCTCCTCCTCCCCCTCCACCTCCACCACCAGCAGCAACACCACCAACAACAACAACACCAGCACCACCAACAATAACAACAATAACAGCCCCAGCCACAACAACAGCAACAGCGGGGTGGTCAGCACGAACGGGGGGCTTACCATTCGGCCGCCTCCTTTAGCCCCCCTCGGAGGTCTCAGCGCCTTCTCTATCCCACGAACCCTAGGAGCCGCGAAGACCATGACCTTTTCGCGGGAGTCTTCGTTCCAGCCGGTCAAGCCGTCTAGTGATCGAAGTCCGGAGATCAAGGTGTGGCGGCCGTACTGAAATTCGGCCCTCTTCCTGGCCTCTAACCTCTATCGTGACTTTCCCTCTCATCAGTGCCCTCCAGACCTCCAGATCCTGAGGTCCCGGTTAGCGCTGGGGTCTCCGGAGGTTCGTAGTAGCGCCCTCGAGACCTCATGACCTCTATGTTCCGGTCAATATGGAGGTCCTGTGACAGTGCCCTCGCCAGTTCCGGTCAGTAAGTGGGTGTCTCAAGGGGTCTCGTGACTTTACAATACAGACATAAAACATGGGGGCCTCTGGAAACGAAAGACAATACATAAACCTCACAACCCCCATAAACTATACTGTTTCTACGAGTTTCTAAATAACCCTATGATCCCCGTATCTCCACAATCCCCAAGTGATTATAAAAAACAAAGACTATATACACACAAACCTAGAAAAAAGAAAAAAAAGAGTCCCGATTTCAAGCCCCCGTCAAACCCTGGTGCCAAAAGCTGCAGTGCCATGGAAGTACAGTCAGCATATATATCCGGTTCGAAAACCCAGCAACCATGGCGTGGCGCCCCCTCCCCCCCCCCCCCCCCTCCCTCCTTCCCTCTCCCAGCCCCCTCTGCTGAAAACTCGGGAGCAGCCAATCGCCCCCGGTGTGAAATATTCAGCTACATACCGCATGTTCCTCGTGAGCGGGAAAAAGTGGGATTTCACGAGATCTGACTGCTGGACGCTGCAGCCTTCAAAGTGTCGAGTGTTTTGCTGTGTCGGAGAGAGGGTTGACCGCAGGGGAGGGGTCTGACGGGGGAGGGGGGGGGGAGGGGGAAGGGGAAAGGTCAAAGAGGGGTTGGGGTGATTGGAGTGGATTTAAAGAGGAGTTGGGGTGACTGGAGTGGAGTTAAAGAGGGGTTGGGTGATTGGGGTGAAACTCAAAGAGGGGTTGGGGTGGAGTTTTAGAAGGGTTGGGTTGAGGTTCAAGTGACATAACCCCACCTGACTTCCAATTAATTGCTCCACATTTCCTTCCATTTCCTTCCCCTAATTTCTATCCTTTCTATGGGATCCTAATGTATTTATGTCCTGAGCGTCACAACATAATTATTATTTCTCACATTTATCCAACGTTCATAATCCTAAACACCGTCACAGTTAACTATCCAATCTTATTATGCTATATAAAGTTCGATTATATCCTTTACTCTTCCTTCACAAACCCGTCTATTTCCTATCCACTTCCCCTGCTAACCCCTCCCAAAACTCCCCCAGCAAGCCCCAACAATTTCCCAGCCCCCTGATCCCCCTTCAACTCCCCCAAAAAAACTCCAAATCCAATCCAATGCCCTGTCGAGGGAAAATATATAGAAAAAAGAGAAATGGAAAAAGAGAGTGCTAGGACAAGTGTGAGGGACGCTTAAACCATAAAAAAGGAGAGAGAGTGAACAAAAAAATATGAGGGATATGTATTTTACTTTTTTGTGATTCTTTTTTCTAGTGCGTGTGCGTGTGATGGTGTTGCTATCGAGTGCAGTAGTGTGTGTGTGTGCGTGAGCGAAGGGGACACATAAATAAATATATATATATATACACAGCACGTTAATTTTGTATTGAGTGTTTGCGTGAAGAAAATAACAAACTTCAGACTCACGCACTGGACAGACGAAAATGAATTCCATGAACAGACAGTTTCGATAAAGAACACTTTACAAGAAAGCGTTTTGAAAAGTAAATTAGAAAAGTGAAAACGGAACCACGTCTTACAATTAACTTTAATCAACATCGCAGTGGAAATATAAACAATAATGTGTACAATAATGTGTACAATAAAAGAAACTCCAAATGAAAAAGACGACATGAGATTTCGAATAGTGTACCTTTCTGGGGTTTTTTTTTACCATGAACAGAGCGCTGGGTATGAGCTCAATGACAAAAGAACAACAGCAGAAAAACACACACGAAGAAAAACAAATAAACAAATACGACAATAAGAGACCTAAGAATCTTCAAAGTGTCTTTCTAACTGGGATAAATAAAAACAAATATTGTATAAATTTGAGTTTCGTATAAATTGATGGTTTGGAAATATGAACCCCTAACTCGTTTCACAATTCCTCCACTTTTTTGTTTCTTGTGTGTGTGTGTGAGAAAGGAGTCAATGTGGAACCCAGGAAACCAAAATTGGAACCTGGGAAGTAGTGGTTCAATGGGGGGGCTCGGATTAGGTGGTTCAGGGTTCGAATCGGGTTTGTTCAGGGTCCGAAGACACCGTAGGAGGGGGAAGTGGTAATTCTAATGCTATATAATGGGTTTGTATTACTAGTTTGACCTGCCACATCACTTCAAATGACTCTCGTGACCTTTGACCTGACCCTAATCTGACTTGACATGAGTGGGTTGCTAATTTGAAGAAAACAAATATATATAAATATATAAATAAAATGTTAGAGCCAATTATATAGCCTAATCAGTGGTGTTCTAAGCTTCATGGAGGTCTAGCGAGTCAACTCAAAAATGAATTAATAGACCAAAAAACCAGCCACTGACCCCTTAATCAGTTCGAGGCTTCAGAATATATCCGAAATTATGACTCCCACTGTACAGTGCTCTTACATGGGGCTTTATATAGAAGAGTAATTGATTCAGGAAGCTTTTGCCCGGGACTGTACAATAGAAGCGACCCACTCAACTGACAGACAGACATCAGGGAATGCCAAAGAGATAGACAGACCTCACCGCTGACAGAGGGACTTGATGGGGACCTAGACAGGGCTCTTTAGCGATACACAACACGAGAATAGCCACCAAAGAGAGACAGAACAATAGATCTACTCACCAATACAGACAGACAGACACACAGACAAATATACAGACAGGGTGACATATAGACACTTAAGGATACCAAAGAATGACAATTAAATACCCCCTGTTTTAAAGACAAGTTTACGACGCTATACAAAACGAATCATTTTAATGAGATGGGAATTCATCAACAATTACAACACACTGATTAGAGCTAAATTTAGACAAATTAAACTTAAAGCCAATAAAACTTCAATATACCGGTACCTAAAAACCGAGCAACTACTGTATGATGCTGACAAAGGATTAACATAGTCATAAATTGAAGAACATATTGCAACTCTAGACAGAAGGCATAGACAGAATGGCAGATTTATAGGGAGAAAGATATAAACAGGATAAACGATGACAGGAAACCACACTGAATAGGTGACAGACAGCTAAGACAAAGACAAATAATATAAATAGGTGTGCCACGAGTGAAAGAGAATGGGGATATGAAACCACACTGACTTCACAAGCTAGTCCAACAGAAGTTACACTGACTAGACATATTACAGACAGAGTGACGGATTTAAAGAGACAGAAGACAGGCAGACAGACAGGGTATTTTAAAGAGTCAGGCAGGGTATAAGCAGGGGTGGCAAAGGGTGTTGGAAAGAGCGACAGGGTACCACCATTTCATCACCTTTATGTTGGCTGCACTCTAAAATTCCTGTGTGAAAAAATTGAAGACCATAATCTATAACAAATCTGCTACGCATACTCCATGTGTACTTACAGTTTGGCGTAAAGATTCGAACACTGTATATATATATATATATATATATATATATATATTCTATTTTTTATTAACTTCACCACAACACCAAACACCTCCAATTAAATTAATGAAAGCACACGTATTTATTTATTTTGAGGCATTTGGAGCATAATATTAATGTCTTTTATAATGATGATGATGATAAATGTGTTCTATAATGAACGCCATTTATTTGTTTGCATAATCATAATGCCTATTATATATGTGAAATATAATAAAAACCAGGATAATGGAGCTTTCTAAAAAAACAAATGGAGTTCAGATTAATGCTCCTAAAATGTGTAATAGATTTGTTACAGTTCATGACGTGTTCTATGCACACACACATATTTTAAAGCGTAGGTTTCTTCACTGGGAGAGGCGGCACAGTCACCAGCCAAATTTCGTGTCTACCTCAGAGCAAGGGTGAGCAGGGACTTTAGCTTCTGACTGTACCTGTGTGGCCAGCGAGCGACTCTACTTGGGTTCACCATACGTACTTGAGACCCCCCTTACAATTAGACACAGAAAATGGTCATCGGTCCCCCAGCGCAAATTCAAAGTTAATTGGATTCTGAATATAATTATAATTGAATATATGTGTATTGGGCCCCAAGCTATACTTATGTTTTCAAACATTCCTCCATAGAATTACTTAACAAAAAAAGGGCGTTTCAGATCTCAAAATTAAAATGTACTTGTAATTGGTTTCCTCATTACATAAACATTCCAAGTAATGCCATACATTAAGCATAAATAAGTTTGTTCTTACGTAAAGTTGATATTAGTGATACAAGCCACTGTTGTATTTCAAAGATAAAGACATCACTTGATTCCATATATTTGTTTCAAATTATATTCACATGCATCACCAATATCCCTTTCCTATCTTCTTCATGTTCAATTCTGCTCCAGTATCATCTTCATTCTCATATTCTGTATCTTTTATCACCAAACATTATCTTATTACACAAGCACTGCCACCAAGTTTCTTTTAATTAATATCTATACATTTTATATTCTTTCTTTCTCTTCCTTCTTATTTATGTGATCTCCCACTTCTTCCTTTCTTATTTACTTCTCCTCTTCCACCTCTTACTCTTCCACATCCTCTCCTCCACCTGTCCCACATTAATAACAACCCCCTTCCACCCCCCCTCCTTCTCAAGGCCCCGCCCCCTCCTAGCTGCTAATTGGATGAGAGGGCCCCCGTGTCTCTTTGTTATGAGTGTCCGGCTCGCTCATTGGTCAAACAAAGTGTCCCCTTCTAAATCACGCGCGCCAATTGGTTCGGCCCGTTTTCGTTTACCCTTGCCTAGCCTAGATATCTTGTGTTTATCTTTATCTCCCTGCCTAGCCTGTGTATCTTGTTAGGCTTTAGTATCTTTGGCTTCCAGACTATCCTTTAGCTATATATGTTTTGTGTTTATCTTCATCTTCCTGCCTAGCCTGTATCTTGTTTGACTTAAATATAATTACTTGAGTTCCTGCTAAATCACGCTCGTCAATCGGTTCATCCCGTTTTCATTTACCTTCGCTTGGCCTAGATATTATGTCTATCTTCCTCGCCTAGCCTCTATCTTGATTATCTTAACTTTCTTGCAGATCACCTTTCTTGTTAAGCTTTATCATTAACTACCGGCCTATCCAAAATAATTTTATGTTTAGTTATCATACCTCATGCCTATCGTAATCTAGTCACGTATTATAATCTTGCTCATCTCTCTACCTATCATCCACCTCGTTAGTTTTATCATTAACGTTTTGCCTACCCTTTATTATATCAAGTTTTAATTTCTCATAAACTTGATCTATAACGTCTTGTTTATTTCTCTATTTTGACAAGTGTTATATTTCCCTAAATTATTTTCCTAGTGTTGATATGTTCAACCTATTATTGCCCTGTTGTCTTTCTATTATTTACACATTTTTGTTCACTCTTCGAATGATCTCAGTTAATACTGGACAAATACTCGCCTAGCTCTCTCTCTCTCTCCTTTGTTCACCTATTGGCATCTGTTCTGACCCCTTAAACCCCCCTCCTCCACCTCCCCCCCTCCAAACATCACCCCAATTAGGCCTGAGTGAGGTTATGCGGCCCCCCCCCCCCCCCAATACCGCCCCCCAAACCAATACACTCCCCCCCCCCCCCCCCCCGGTCTACAGAAAGAGGAGGGAGGGGGGGGGGGGGTTCTCAAGTACGTGTCTATGTGAAAACCAGACTCAGCTCAAAAAATAATTCTCTGTATATAAACGTAGGGGCATTTCTTTCTCGTCTTGCCCCCCACCACCCATCCAAAAATCCCCCTTCAAAAAAATAAATACCCCCCAACCCCCCACAAAACCCACCTCAAGTCTTTGTACATATAATAAAATGATAAAACATGAACAGGGAATTGTAAGATTTTTTATTTATTTATTATTAAGCAGAAGGAAAAAAAACACGTAACGAGAAACAAAGGGTTATTTCTCTACGGTCTTCGAGATAGATTTTATTCCACTCCCTCAAAAAATATTCCCCATGCCCCCCCCCCCCCCCCCCTCAAAATTAAATATATATTACACACAAAAAAAAAAATCACCCCGGTTTGTATCTCACACACTTCCCGTCTACTTTACAGGGCACGGTGTTATATTTTATTTAAGGGCGCCCACCTTATTTTTTTATCTCTCTCCCTTTCTCTCTAGGTTGTATCCATTCGGCCCCACTCAGCCTACTGTTTTAAGACGTTTATCCCCATCCAGGTGTCGATTTTTTCCTGACGAGTGGTAGCGAACCAGCATGTTATTAAATATATCTTTGACAGCAGGCTAAATTTGTACATTTTTCGATAGAAAAATTTCTCCGGCGAAGCCGGATTTCTTCATATATTGCTGGCACGCTATCGCTCGCCAGTAAGAAATCAACACCTGGATGGGGATAAACGTCTTAAAACAGTTGGCTGAATGGGACCGAATGGATACAACTCAAAGAAAGAGAGAAAAGGAGAGACAACATTAAGAAGGACGGCCCCCTTAATATATTTATGTTTATGCCAGGCTGGTTTATCTGCAGGTGTGTCACGTGTTGGGCAGGTATGTTTATCTGCAGGTGTGTCACGTGTTGGGCAGGTATGTTTATCTTGGGTCAATAATATACAATGCACAGGTATATCCTAAACATGACAGGTGGAACGGGATGGTATTTGTGATGCAACGCTATAGAAATATACACTGTATTTGAAGTGTCAACAACTTTGGTACAGATATCATGAACTTCAGGTTGTTTATGTATTAAGCATTGATTGAACATAAATACTTGCATTAATGTATTTATCAACTGTAAACTGTTTGCGTTTACCTTAAATTATTCAAAATACTGTTCCCAGTTACATTACAGGGCATTTGACTGCTTCAAATATGTACAACAGTAAATATTTTGTATCCCCTCAAATGGAAACCTATATTTCTAATAAACATTTGTTAACATAAACTGAATATGTGTGATTATAATGATATGTATAATATACTGTACCTTGTTCCAAGTAGGTAGGACAAAACTATTGTACATCAACTTCTATAAATCGTCAATCATGAAAGTCGAATAAACAAATAAAATCGCCACCTGAATGAGAGGAATAATAATGAACGTGGAAAATCACCTGTCAAAAAGAACAATACATATCCTGCCCACGTGGCCCACCTTGACAAATATCTAGCCCGCGAAGATACCAGGTGTGTAGCAGTCAGCCCTATAAACCCCCCTCCCTCCCTCCCCCCTTACACTTTGTACATACTTGTATACAAATAAATGTTTCGAAATACACTGATTGAATTGTCTTTGTCCCCCCATTTGCATTATGTGTGTGTGTGTGTGTGTGTGTGAGAGAGAGAAATGTCTGTGGTTAAAATTATACGCCAATGTTACTGGGTGTGTGTGATTGTGTGTGTGTGTGTGTGTGTGTGTGTGTGATTGGAATAATAATAGCCAAACAAATAATTAAAATTATGCAAAACAAAACAATAATAAAAATGTGAACACAATGTATGCTAAACTACCACTATTACTACTACTACTACTACTACTACTACTACTAATAATAATAATAATAACTCAAATAATGATAATATACTAATAATAATAAGTGATGGTAATGCAAAAGGCTGATAATCCGTAATTGTGCGTTTAAGATTGATATTCAAGCTAATCAATTGACAAGTATTGAGTACATTGATAGCATTCATCTGCTAAACTTATCTTCCATACAATTCAAACCTCCCAAGAAAAAATAAATATATATATAATTTCATCCTCTCAAAATAATAACTACATTAACCGACACATTAACAACAGACAATCGGGATGTTGGAATGTTTAAGTTCGGAAGCTACAGAATAAAAGTATTTGGTGTTAAGGAGGAGGTAGTCGCTTTTTCTGGACCTCCTTCTCCCTCATGTTTAGCATAATAGTTTTTGAGATTTTAAGACACTTGTTACCTTAGTTTGGCGATTTTGAGACCATTCGTGCCATGTAGGTGTCGATTTTTTCCTGGCGAGCGGAAGCGAGCCTGTAATTTTAGAAGGAACCGGCCTCCTTCGGCCGGGACATTTTTCTACCGAACAATAAACACATGTATCCTGGAAGGGGGTGTAGGGGGTACTTTAAAAAAAAAATAAAAAAAAAAATGGAGGTCTACCGAGGAAACTCAAAAATATATTACTAAATAAATATATATAGGCCAAAAAACAAGCACTACCCTCTTAAAGTTAATTATTGTCCATAACATTCAAACCTCTTAAGTACTAATACAAACAACCTCTAAGCATAACAGATATAAACAAAATCAAATCAAATATAATATAATCATGGTCACAGAAAATCAGAAAGTTGGAATGCAAGTTAGAGAGCTAGAAATGAAAAATGTAAATATTTTGTAATGAAAAATAACATCACGCTTTGCCACCGGAAAAAACAAAAACATATAGACTTCTTGCTTTGAACAGTTTCCCTTCCTTTGAAAATTCAGTACAGGAGTCAATTAAAATGATCAAACATAAGAATTTTACCAGGTTCTTCTTACCTTCTTTTTCCATTTTAAATCTCTTCACGAAAAAAAGGCACGCACGAACTATTAAGCCACATTCTTTCACTCGTACACAAAGGCACATCAAAAACTGCTTCATAGGTACGGTGGCGCTAATAAGTTATGTCTCAGCTGTCTCTACGTGTGGCTCGCTCTGTGCTGTATTAGTGTCTGTCAGGTGTTGAAAAGGGTGGGTAAGTGTAGGAACATTTTTGCATATCTCACCCAAAAACAAGACACCATGTGTAAATATTGCCGATACCAATTATTGATCAAAAGATAATTGGTGCCGAGACGTCACTTATTAACCCGACTGTACAAGCACTGAAGAAAAAGCAAGCTATTTATTAATTGTACAACGCTACATGCACAAACCGTCCAACATTTATTAATTGTACAACGCTACATGCACAAACCGTCCAACATTTTCTCTAGTCAATAGGCTCATAAGATTATATATACTGTATAGTTACAGTATATATATATTTTTTTAAAGTGAAAACCGATGCGTAAATACCTAAGAGTGTTGTTCATTAGGTTTTTGTTTACATTTTGTCTGAATTTTTACGCTCCCCAATAAATCGTGATATATTTTTACGCTCCCCAATAAATCGTGATATATTTCGGCAATAAACAAGTCAATCTTTTCAGTAGACCGTGACACACTCTTTCATTTTGTTTATGCTCTTTGTTTGCTCTCATAGCGTTCTCAAATTAACCCTCTGTGTACCGGTGCCATCCTTTTAACCCTTTGAGTACCAGCGACGAGTCTTATAGTATATTCTAGTTATATTTAGACGATATTATGCAGCTTAAGAAGGATCTGTGGTAGTTAAAAGGGTTGGTAGAGATAGTTTGAAGCCTTATTATTGCTATAGGTCCTTCCTAAACTGAATTAAATCGTCTAATAGTTGCCAGAATATGATGAAAAGGACGTCCCTGGTACTGGATGGGTTAAATCAATTCTGGTTACTATCAGACGCTTATATTCAGTTGAAAAAGGGCCTCCAGCAATTAACAGGCTTCGAACTATCTCACCTAACCCTTTTTACCACCACAGATCCTTCTTAAGCTGCACAAAATTATCTAGATATAGGCAGAGTAAAAATAAAAAGCGGTCGCCGGTACATAATGGGTTAAGGGGAGATTTCCACTCGAGGATTTTTTTCTATGGACCCCTTTCTCCCTCACGTTTAGCCCCATTTATTTTGAGACTAGAAGACGTTCGCCCCATTAGTTTGGCGATTTTAAGAACTTTCGCCCCATTTATGTCAATTTTAAGACCTTTCGTGCCATTTAAGTGTCGATTATTTTACTGGCGAGCGCAGCTAGCGAGTTTCTAATTTAAAGGGAACCGGCCTTCGGCCGGAGCAATTTTTCTATTAAAAAAATAAAAAATTGATCTTGAAAGGGGGTCTAGGGGATGTTTATTACAGCTTGATGGAGGCCTAGGGAGGAAACTTTAAAAAAAAAAAAAAAAAAAAAAAAAAAAAAAAAAAAAAAAAAAAAACACTACTACAAAAGAGCGCATCCCCTCTTAAGGCACGTCTCTTCAGCGTTTACAATATGCCATCAGTATCGTCGGCTACCTGGCTCACTCGGTATAATGTAAACACTAATAATAATCTACACCTACTGCCAAGGGATTAATCTGTTGACCTACCTCGACGCTATCAACGGAGCACTGCAGAGTCTGCGGGTCCAGCACCACTCCTCTCATAAACCTCACCTCTGAAACAAATATAAAAGATAAACAAATAAGTAAAGTCAAACATAAATAAAAGATATAAAAATATACTCAAAAGATAAAAGTCAAGATAAGATTGATTCGTTAATAATCGTTATAATAAAGATCAGCTCAGTTAAGTAGATCAGCTCAGTTAAGTAGATCTTCCGGCAATATGGCTAAACCTTGCCACGGTCGACGAAATAATTACAAATATGTCGTTATCTACAAACACTGCCAATGCAAATCAGGCTCGCTATCACTTGACATGAACAAATATGCAAATTTATTTCAAAAGAGGGTCTTGGGCTTTTTTGTTTGTTTACGGTACCTAATTGGCATGAAAGGTCTTAAAATCTCTAAACTAATTTGACGAATGTCTCAAATTCTTAAAACTAATGGGGCTAAGCATGAGGGAGAAAGGGCCCAGAAACCCCCCCCCCCCCCCCTTAATATTGACAGATAAATGGGGCCAAGTATCTTAAAGAGTCGCCAAACAAATTACGAATTGCAATCCGAAAAGTAATGGGACTTAACATGAAGGAGAAGGGGTCCAGATAACGCCCTATTAGGAATGAGTCCCTTAGGCTGTGGGACATAGCATCGCGGGTTCGACTCCCAAGGTTTGCACCAGAGTTGGTTGCACAAACAACAACCCTACCATCAACATCAATTTGAAACAATATAAAAATTACGCTGGCGTTAAAAATTGGAGATCCTTACTACTTGAAATCTAGTGACCACAACATAGGTCCTATACCATCTCTGTATTTACTGAGTAGATATATTATAACTATATATATATATATATATATATATATATATATATATTGAAGCGGTGGGGGTGCACCATGTAAAGGTGAAAGATTAAGTTAGTCAATACAGGAACACTGACACCAACACACTCACACTCACACAATACATCAATCATTAAACAAGTCATTTATCTGATTAATTAGTTTTATGATAACAATCAATCAGACAAATAAAGTCAACATACTGATTTAGGTAGTTGGGTTATGTTTGCATTTGAAGCTCAATAAACATAAACATCTTCATTAAATATTGCATTGTATATAACAAATCTAAATGCTTTTGATTCTGGCTAAAATTAGATAAATGTATGCAGCTTAAAAGGGACCTGTGTTACTAAAGAGGGTTTATTGAGATCGTATTTACCCATTTGAGTCACATAGGTAGATTACAAATTAAAGAAAATCGTCTAATTGTAACCAGAATATGATGACAATTAAATATAGGTGGTGAAGGGGTTAAGCTAAAGATACATTAACGATATATTAGAGATAATAATATTCTCTCTAAGACACACTATACAGTAAGTGGAAACGTTGACAATAGTAAAGATGTTCGTGATCACCCTGGTCCTCCGATACAGTAAAGTTAACAAGCAAATTTTGATGTAATAATCATGGATTTAGTAAACTAACATGCACACGCGCAAATATTACCATAGATCGTTGTACAACTATATTTACACTGATCAACTTTAAATTTAGGTTTTGTTAAGAAATATACACATCTTGCAGTACATACAGTATCTCTTGTCCCATTCGTATGTAAAGAGCATGTAGAGATTTCGCGTGTGTATGTGTATGTGTATGTGTGTGTGTGTAATATATATATTATACAGCACATAAAGATTGCCCTGGCATTAATGCCCAAACCTTCCCCTGGAGCCGACAATCCAAACACAGTAACCCAAATAATTAAAGGTGTACATGTTCCGGGCAGGTACCTGGACTGTCCACCAACGCACACAACAATTGAACCAGAATTTACAATGTCCGAACAATGCATAGGTAAAGGACTTATTTTATCCGCCACGAAACCGCTAAATGATTCGCACAATTTAACGGCCTGATCGCGACTAACATGAGAACACATCACGACGCTGACATAACATAACATTGCATAATGATAACTGACAAAACATAGCATAACATTACATAATTATAAATTATCAAACACATTACATAATTATAGCAGATCTGATATTGCATTACGTAACTATAAATGAAAACATAAACTAACATTACATAATAAACATTGTATGAAATAACATAGATAGATAGATAGATAGACATAATTATTTATGATGAAACAAACTATAATCACATAATTATAAATGTTATATGGCATAACATTACATAATTATATACGATAAAACATAACAATACGTAATTATATTTGATACGACGTAACATAACATTACAACATTATAAATGATAAAACATAACATTACATAATTATAAATGATAACAACATAACATTACATTACATAAATATAAATGATACAACATAACAAAACATTACATAATGGTAAAATATACAACATATAATAACATGGATAGATTGTAATCTATCGGGGTCATTCTAAATCCTAATCCTAATTATTCCTTGATGTCATAAAATATCATCCAAACGTATTTTGTTTCTGTTTTTAGTTTGCTCCAAAGACCTCTATTAAAAAAAAAAAAAAAAAAAACATACATACACACACCAAGGATCCCCCCCCCCCCCCCCCCTTCGATATAATTTAGTAATTTTTTCGGTAGACAAATGACTCGGAGGCTAATTCGTCCTGAATTACAGGCTCACGAAAAACAATAGACACGTAAACGGCTCGAAAGGTCTTAATATTGGCAAATAAATGGGGCGAAAAGTCTTGAAGTCGGCAAACTAATGGGACAAGCGTCTTATTATTTAAAAACTAATGGGGCTAAACATGAGGGAGACGGGGTGGGAGGGACAGAATAAATTCCCCTGAATGCTAAGTCAGATACTCGCTCTATGTATTACAATACAGCTGAGTACAGTACACAGCAATACTATGGTACAGTACCTGTTTTCATATAAAATGGACAACAATGCAATACATATTAATTTAATGACATATATATATACTATGCAACACATTTAAATTATATATATATATATATATAAAAAACCAATTTTATTCAATAGCTATAATTCATACAACCGCATTTCCCCAGTTTCTATTTCAAGTTCCGTTCTAGCTACCAGTGAAAACAACAGTGCACACTAGAAAGCAGGTCTGGGCTCTATTTGGTGAATATGTTTTAATATATTAATGTCATGTACATGTTGTGGGATCAAGGTACATTCCAGCCATTGGGTAAACAAAAATAATAGAAATATATATACTGGTACATATATATACTGGTACACATATATATATATATATATATATATATATATATATATATATATATATATATATATATATACAGTATATATATATATATATATATATATATATATATATATATATATATATATTATATATATATATATATATATATATATATATATATATATATATATATAATATATATATATAAAAGCCGATAAATACACCCATCCCTCCTTAAGCTGTCGATGCATTGTACCCATGAATCTAGCATTTCTTGCACACACACACACACACACACACACACACACACACACACACACACACACACACACACACACACGTACAGTCGCCCACGTAAGTTCTGTTCCTCGTCGTGATCTTAGAAATGAAATTAAAATTAGCATGATAAGCCTCAATTATTATCAGTTGGCTAGCCAGATGAGTTAACCACTGCATAAGAAACTACACTAGTAATTCAGTGATGCGCATTATATTTCCACGTATATAATCACGGAGAGGAACAGAACTTATGTGGACAACTGTACATGCGACAAAAATAGATAGATAGATAGATAGATGTTGATTTATTGATTAATTGATTGATTGACTGATTGATTGATAGATAGATAGATAAATAGATAGATATAGATACTTTATTGACCACGGCAAAATATAAAAATAACAAAATACATGAACAGAACTTATGTGGGCGACTGAACACGAGACAAACAAACACACACACAAGAGATTCACACAAACACACCAGTTCTCATGTAGGTAGTCAGCTCCAATGACACACACATCACACCCAGGGACAGTTACACACATACACGTACACAGACAGACGCACACACCACGACAGACAACACATCAATATACCAGTGCACACAAATACATAAGCAACACATCGGGAGGGCTATTGAGACACAAACACAGACATGAACAAACACACACACACACACGGACAGGGGCAAACACACTCATTCGCCCAAACACATAAGACAGACAGACAGACAGACAGACAGACAGACAGACAGACAGACAGACAGACAGACAGACAGACACACAGACACACAGACACACACACACACACACACACACACACACACACACACACACACACACACACACACACACACGTAGAATATATGCTAACTAGAAGGCCACTCAGTAGAGCGCATACCTCCGCACACGCCGGCTGGTTCTTTATCATTAAACTCATAGGCATAATTTTTCTTCTGGATCTGGGTTCCAGGATATGATCCGGATCCCGTCCTAAATTGAATCACTTCTTCCTTGGTAAATAGCCTATCTGCCCACCAAGTTTCGTGAGAATCTCCGGATCGCATCCTAAATTATATATCTTCTCCCTTGGCGCATATCCTATCTGCTCACCAAATTTCGTTCATACTCAGTTCATAACTTTGTGAGATAGACCCACCAAATGTCGTGAAAATCTGTGGATCACATCCTATATTGAATTACTTCGTAGTTGGCACATATTAATTATCTGCTCACCAAATTTCGTGAAAATTCATTCATACCTTTATGAGCTACCTTGTTTAAAGACAAACAGACAAACAAACGGAGGTGAACACAATCCTCTGTCCAACTTCGTTGACGGAGGTAATGAATGGGATACTGGCTACAAATAGCCTCGAAAGGATCAGAATAATTGTTATTGCCTATTTGCTTCCATATCCTGAACTTATTCTGACTATCACTATCTCTCTCTCTCTCTCTCTCTCTCTCTCTCTCTCTCTCTCTCTCTCTCTCTCTCTCTCCTTCCCTATAGTAATTTCCACTCCACTCCACCATTTATTATATACTGCGCGGGCTCAACTCCACCATTTATTATATACTGCGCGGGCTCAACTCCACCATTTATTATATACTGCGCGGGCTCAACTCCACCATTTATTATATACTGCGCGGGCTCAACTCCACCATTTATTATATACTGCGCGGGCTCAACTCCACCATTTATTATATACTGCGCGGGCTCAACTCCACCATTTATTATATACTGCGCGGGCTCAACTCCACCATTTATTATATACTGCTCGGGCTCAACTCCACCATTTATTATATACTGCGCGGGCTCAACTCCACCATTTATTATATACTGCGCGGGCTCAACTCCACCATTTATTATATACTGCGCGGGCTCAACTCCACCATTTATTATATACTGCGCGGGCTCAACTCCACCATTTATTATATACTGCGCGGGCTCAACTCCACCATTTATTATATACTGCGCGGGCTCAACTCCACCATTTATTATATACTGCGCGGGCTCAACTCCACCATTTATTATATACTGCGCGGGCTCAACTCCACCATTTATTATATACTGCGCGGGCTCAACTCCACCATTTATTATATACTGCGCGGGCTCAACTCCACCATTAGGGGTTTGTTTTGTTTTTTCAGCACCCCTTCTTCCTCATTATTAGCCAAATTAGTTTTGGGAGTTTTAAGACATTCGCCCCATTATTGTGGCGATTTTAAGACCTTTCGCCCCATTTCTTTGTCAACCTAGCATGCTATTTAGGTGCTGAAATTTTCCAGGAGAGCAATAGCTAGCCTGCAATTTAGGAGGAACCAGCCTTCGGCCTGGATATTTTTCTAAACCGGCCTTTGGCAGGAACATATTTCTTCCGAAAAAAATGGCAACTTTATCTTAGAGGTTCAAGATGGGTGGAGTGGGGTGCGGGGAAGGTTTAAGAGGCACACTTAAGGGGAGGTTTCCACTTGAGGGATTTTTTTCCGAACTTCCTTCTCCCTCACGTTTAGCCCCATTGCTTTTGATATTTTAAGACGTTTGCCCCATTAGTTTGGCAATTTTAATAACTGTCGCCCCATTTGTCAATTTTAAAACCTTTCGTGCCATTTAGGTGTCGATTTTTCCTGGCGAGCGATAGCGAGCCTGTAACTTAAGAGGAATCGGCCTTCGGCCGGGACATTTTTCTACCAAAAAATGTACACATTTATCTTGAAAGGGGGTCTAGGGGATGTAATTTTATGCTTGCTGGAGGTCTAAGCAACACACTAGAAACCTCCCCTTAAACAAATGATAGAACATTGCCAAAAAATAAACAAATACACAAACAAACAAATACAATAAATAAATACATACAATAATTAAATACATTAAACAAATAAATAAATACAGAATACAAATAATAATAAACGATCAACATTCTCATGACTATATACTTTTTACTCCTACATAGCCTACTGAATAACACATGAATACCTGTTATACCTGTTCTTTTAACCCATCATCAGAGTATAAACACCTTGATCCCTCTTCATATACATTGTAACATTTATACTCGGGTCTAAAAAAAAGGTGGTTGTGTGTGTGTGTGTTTAATATATTGCGATCTATCTCCTCTGCTCCCTCTAATACTCTAGCTTAGCCTCTGTATCTATCGGGGGAGCTGTCTGGCTATCTATTTGTCTATCCTTACTACCCCCCCCCCCATCCCCCACCCACCCACTCTCTCTCTCTCTCTCGCTCTGTCTGTCTCGTTATCTCTTTCTCTTTAATCCGGGGTCAGCTCTCTCTCTCTCTCTCTCTCTCTCTCTCTCTCCTCTCTCCTCTCTCTCTCTCTCTCTCTCTCTCTCTCTGCCCCCCCCCCCCCCCCCGGGGCTGATCCTCTAACCCTCTCAGTCTCGCGATCATCCCCCGCTCAGAAGGGACGTACATACATAAGCACATACATACAGTACACGGATAACCATAATCCATCATATACTAACATAAGCCCTCATAGACAAGCATATACATACAAGGGAACGTATAGGTTAGGTGGTATGTATACGTAAAACACATACCCATACAAGATACATACATTATTCTACATATACTGTACATACATAATGCTACATACACAATTATACAGGGGAACAGGTAAGCTCAGTGCCGTGTACATAAAACATACGTACATACAATATTATCCATGATTCTACATATACACACACACTTTCATATGGTGATAGGTTAGCTCAGTGCTGTGTACGCTAAAGATACAACTGTGCATACAAGGCTATACGTATGAGTTCATATACAGTATGTATAGGCAAGAGAGTACGCAAGATTAATACCACATAAGAACAATAAATATACGTACCCAGTACTACATACAGGATATCCATAATTCCTCATATATTTAAGTAAACCTTCATATACATACAGTACATACATACATACATACATATATACAGGGGAACGATAAGAGAAGGGTATACAAAGTGTACAAAATGATCAACCCTTATATGATATCTTATACCAGTTAGAAAGGTAAATCACTATCAATACACTCAACGAGCTTATAAACCTTGTTCATACCCTTACTTAACCCTAGATTTTTAACAGTGAAGACATATATTGTACAGTTGGTCACATAAATCTACATCTACTGTGAAATTGTATGTATGAAAATATATAGAACATGGATGACTACAGGTATACTTTGACATTTCTGTTATTTGAACAAATGTATTATTCATTGTATTAACTAGTGCATAAGAATCTACACTTCTAATACAATCATATTATTTCTCCTTCGACACAGGTAAGTACTGAACGGATCCAAATTAATGTGACCAACTATACGTGGAAGGTTACACACACAAACTATATACCCTTAGTAGACTTGATAAATTATATATAAACGTATGCCGAAGAGAGGTTGAACGAGCTTAAGAAAATAGTGTTGATATAATATTCGATTCACTTTTATGGTACCTTAAGTGATTAAATAGATCTAGTCGATAGATAACCAGAATTTTAATTGTCGAGGCATTACACAATTTATGAACACTATTGCGTTCAACTTTAACAAAAAAAAACGTAGCCACAAATGAGTAATGATTGGTAATGTGTTCGGACAGGTGCATGTAGACTAATTAACACACTTTTAGGTGCATTATTTTCGTAACATTCATGCAATTAACATTAACATTAAAGGCTAAACTCTAACCTATTTTATACCGGTATGCCTATTCTCATTTCTAAATATGTGGTCCTACCTAAGCTGAATAACAATCTCAATAATTACAATATAACACAATGCAATGAACATAATGAAAGGTTCAACATACCACAAATACACGGCACAAACACAAATATATATATATACAGTAAATATATATATATATATATATATATATATATATATATATATATATATACTGTATATATATAAAATTAAATACATAAATACAAAAATAACATTTAAATAAACCCATTAACCCCTTCTGAAGCAGCGATTTTAGACGATTTTGTGCAGTTTATGAAGAATTGTTGGTAGTAAAAACGTTTGAAGGAGATGGTTCGAAGCCTGTTAATTGCTGGAGGCTCTTTTTAACCCTTTCACGTTTTTA
>CM064489.1:7866084-7884265 GCA_032716605.1 Paralithodes platypus
TTAGCATAAAATATTGTTTTTTAGTAACTTAGGATCATTCTTTCTGTGTCGAGTCCAATTTAGCATGTAGTGTTTGTTTTCTTCACTCTCATAAATAAATAAAGGTTACATCAAATTTGGACAACAAGTAAATGTATAGAAAATAAGACCCCAGTAAGAAGATGAAGAAATAATACATCTACAGTGAAGAAAGAAGACTGGGGAAGGTGTAAGAAGACAACGAGGGGCTGATACTTAAGGGGAGGTTTTTAGTGCGTTTCCTAGACTTCCATCGAGCTTGAAATTACTCCCCCTTGACCCCCTTTCAAGATAAATTTGTACATTTTTCGGTAGAAAAATGTCCCGGCCGAAGGCCGGTTCCTCTTAAATTACAGGCTCGCTATCGCTCGCCAGGAAAAAATCGACACCTAAATGGGACGAAAGGTTTTAAAAGTGACAAATGGGGTGAAAGTTCTTAACATCGCCAAACTAATGGGGCGAACGTCTTAGAATATCAAAAGCAATGGGACTAAACATGAGATAGAAAGGGATCCAGAAAAAAATCCCTCAAGTGGAAATCTCCCCTTAAGGCTATCCCTCAACATCATCGCATGCATCATAAACTCACTCTGTTCCTGCACTTACACTTTACACTTTATATTTTGTTTATAGTTTATTAATACTTTTAATTTCCAACACTTAAATTTTATCGAGTTCCTTAGCATAAATATGAAAGGTCTCATTTTCATACAGAACGGTTAGCACTACAATACCTTCAATTTTAGTTATTTGTAGTATCGTTAACCCTTTGAAAATGATGACGCATTTTGACAGTACGTTCTGGCTATCATTAGACGATATTATACAGTTTAGGAATATATGTTGGAATTATAAGGGTACAGACGATCTAAATTAATCCTCTGACTTCCATATACCCCTCCTAATCTATATATAATGTTCTAACAATATATCCAGAAAAAGGAAAAGAAACGCGCAACAGTATCTCGAAAGGGTTAAGAACATACGCCATCAAATTATGCCCCCCCCCCCCCTCCCCCCAGTCTCTCAATTTATCCCTTGCAATACCACAGTCAAACCAACAACTATCTTCACTCCTCGATATTCACGACCGAGCCCTGTACACTCGCATGCCATATATAAATAAAACAAAATAAAATAGGGGGTTCATGAATTCTGATTAGCGGGCTAGAGACTAAGACATCCGAGTGTACAGTTGCCACATAAGTTCTGTTCCTCGTCGTGATCTTATGTATGAAAGTAAAATAGTATGAATGAATTGACAGTGTGGTTTCTTTTAATTATCAGTCGACTAATTAGATGAGTTAACCACTGTATAAGAAACAACACCCGTAATTCAATCATGCGTATTATATTTCTATGCACAAGATGACGGAGAGGAATAAAACTCATATAGGCAACTGTACAGTGGCGCTAATAAGTCATGTCTCAGCTGTCATTACGTTTGGCTCGCTCTGTGCTGTATTAATGTCTGCCAGATGTTGAATAGGGTGGGTAAGTGTAGAAACATACTTGTATATCTCACTCGAAACGAATAAATCAAGTTTTAAACATTGCTGATACCAATTACTGATCAAAATATACTTGGTGCCGAGACATCACTTATTAGGCCGACTGTGCATACCAGGTATATATCTATCTATAAACACATCTATCTATCAGGGAATCTACAGTGCCTATCAATCACATACACGCAATATACAAATAGGTACTGTGTGTGTGTGTGTGTGTGTGTGTGTGTGTGTGTGTGTGTGTGTGTGTGTGTGTGTGTGTGTGTGTGTGTGTGTGTGTGTGTGTGTGTGTGTGTGTGTGTGTGTGTGTGTGTGTGTGTGTGTGTGTGTGTGTGTGTGTGTGTGTGTGTGTTGCTCTGGAAGGTACACACAGAGCCACTCAATAAAGCAAAACGACCATACACAGATTTTTAGACGTGTAGGGATATTTTCATGTACACGTTGACGACACACACACAGGCTGGTCACTCGAACTAGAATACACAGTAACACACGCACAGACACACACACACACACACACACACACACACACACACACACATGCATACAAGCACACAAACACAATCAAATACACTACACACACATATACAAACACATAATACACTACACACACATAATACACTACACACACATATAAAAACACATAATACACTACACACACATATAAAAACACATAATACACTACACACATATACAAACACACAAGTAAACACGCTAAGCACATACAAGTGGAAACAAACACATGGACACACATAATCATACATCACATATATAAAAAACACTTACAAACGTGATTACAGTTGAATGCAGAAGTACTTCTCTCCTTCACATACACACATCACTTAAATACGTACACACGTATTGGTTCATACACATATGGGTAAACAAATACACACGCACGCACGCACACACACACATATATGGATAACAGACAAGACAGACACACATATACACATGGGTAACACACACACACACACACACACACACACACACACACACACACACACACACACACATACATATGGATAACAGACAAGACAGACACACACATACCCATGGGTAACACACACACACACACACACACACACACACACACACACACACACACATGCACAATCCCACCTCAAAATTGAAAACATGAAATATAGATGCATTTTTTTTTTTTTTTTTTTTTATTATTATTACTTTTTTTCATAGAGCCAGCGCCGGGTAACTTTCGTGTTGGGTGTGCTCGGGCGGTTTAGTTTAGTTTGTGTTTTATTCCGTCAGTTCGGGGAGCGCGCGGGAGGGGGGTTTATATACCTTTATTAGTAGTCATTCATTTATTAGTAGCTGTGGGTTTAATGTTTTATTTAGTTAGGTAATGTTTGTCGTTGCTTTTTGTTATTGGTATTTTCATTATTATTGATGATGATGATGTTGTTGTTGTAGTTGTTGTTATTATGGCATTATTATTATTATTATTATTATTATTATTATTATTATTATTATTATCATCATTATTATTGTTAGTCATTACTATTATGGTTATTATTACTGTTATTGACTATTGTTGTTGTTGTTATTGCTGTTGTTGTTGTCGCTTTATTCAATTACTTTGAGTTACTGACATAATGCAATATTGAAATTCGCTTGTCATGAGTGGAACCAGTCTCAAAATTCGTCTATAGAAATTCAAAAGAGGCGCATAAAACAATGTAGAATTATTTTGTTTTCATATTGTGTGAGTCATTAAAATATTATCAGATATTACATGATACTCGTTACTATACCCGGTTCCAAATAAACAGGGCAAAACTCCTGAACATTAACCCCTATAACTCCCAAACGACTTTAGTAATCGAGCTAATATTGCTACCATTTGGGAAGGGTCAGTCAAGGAATAGATGGGGAAATTTACAGCCCATATGATCTAGCCCTTTTTGAGTTCACGATTTCTGGCCCACCAATTTGAAACAGGGTATAGTATCGTTCACATAAACTAAAGCCAACAATATTTACGCTCACGACAGTATCTACACATCTACCTACATATCTATATTAACCCCTTCTGTACCGGCGACATATTTTTTTACTGTATTCTAGCTACATTTTGACGATTATATAGAGGCTTTGCACTATCTTAATTAACCCTTTTTACTACCACAGCTCTTCTTAACCCTTTCGCTGCGGGTGACGTTCCGGAACGCCCTGGCAAGTTACAGCAATTTCCAGGCTTTAAAAGCCTGTAAAAACCGTAAAAATTGTGTGTCAGTGGGCGGGAGCGTAAGGGGCCCACCTCCGATCCTCAGAGCAGAGCGGCTCACTGATGTTGAGTGTGTCTCGCGCGGGCCTCTCTCTGTCTCTCTCAACAGTGTAGCCATGCGAGCGAATGTTACATAATAGCGGGTTTCCCGCGTTTCACTGGCACCACTGCGGGTGAACCAGACAACGTACGGGGCCCGTTCTGGTGTAATTTTAAAGCTATTATCGCCTAGTTTTCGGCAGAATACACTTCATTTAATGCAGATGCTTGATTTATCATTCAGGAGTGCCTGAATATGCCCTAAATAGCCCAAAATAGGCCGCAGTCAAAGGGTTAAGCTGCAGAAAATCGCCTAAATATAGCTAGAATAAGATAAAAAAGACGTCACCGGTGCAGAAGGGGTTAAATACCTACCAGTTTACCTATATAGCTTTCTACCTACCTACCTGCTCCCATACCTACCAGTCCACCTACTACCCTACTTACCATTCTACTTACTTACCTACCTACTCCCCTATCTACCATTCAATTTATCTATCATTCTACCTACTTACCTACATGGATATCTACCTACCACCCTACTTACAATTCTACCACCCTACTTACAATACTACCTACTCTCCTTTCTACCTACCTACTTACCATAGTAAGTCTCTCCTACTTACCACACATACCTATTCTCCTATCTACCTACCTACTTATCAGTCTCTACTTACTCTCCTACCTACCTACCATTATACCTACTCTCCTGCCAAACAACCTACCTACCTACTTACCATTCTACCTACCAGTCTACCAACTCTCTTACATACCTACCCTTCCACCTACTCTCCTACCTACGTACTCACCATTCCAGCTACTCTCCTTCCTACCTACCTACCTACCTACCTATCAACTATCTGAGGGACCTTTTTTCCAGATTCTGAATACATATTTGTGCGTGCATACATAATGGTGAGGTACTTGGCTGACTTGTATCTCTATATTCTTCCTCTTCTTTCTTCCCTCTATCCTTCCTAGCTTTAAATATTTCACCAATACTATCAAGAGAAAGGAATGAAATAATACATTATACTTACAATATGTTCGTTCCTACATTCCTTCCTTTTCTTCCTTCATGTATTACTCGCTGTATTCCCTCCTTCCTTTCCTTCCTTCGTTCCTACATCCATCCTTTATTCGTTCCTTCTCCCACCATCCTTAACATTTCGACTTCCGTACCCTTATCCTCCCTCACATTTCTCTTCCTTCCTTCCTACATTCCTCATTTTCATTCCTTCCTTCCTTCCTTCCTTCCTTCCTTCTTCGTTCTATTCACAGCTCTCTTCCTTCCTTCCTTCATTCCTCCTTCCTCCCCCCCTTCCTTCACATATTCCATTCCTTCTCTCCTTCCTTCCTGGCAGTGAATATTTCAGCAGTACTCTCAAGAGGGTACTCTCCGAGGCTAGTGTGGGATATCGTGTGCTTGTGAGAGAGAGGGAGGGAGATAGGGAGGGGAGGGACGGAAGGGAGGGAAGGGAGGGGGGGAGAGAGAGAGATAGATAGATAGATAGATAGATAGATATATAGACAGACAGATAGACAGACAGATAGATAGCTTAAGAACGACCTGTGGGAGCTGAAAGGCATACATGAGAGACTCGGAGGTCTTTTAGTTGTTGTTGTTGTTGTTGTTTTTCCCCAAGCTGCCTGGCCGAACAGCCCCAAGGCCCCGAGCAAGGCCAAGGCCATAACCGAGCGCCCCCACAGAACCCTCCCTGCCGACCACAATAAAGCCTGGGTGACCGAAGCCACTCCATGGCGGGGAGCTGAGGAGGGTGCGGAAACGCCCGGGAAACCAAAACCCCACCCAGGGCCCTGTGCCCCTCAGCAATTATGAAGAGAAAGTTGAGGGGCAAAGGAAAGATGTGACGCTTTGGCTTCCAATCTTGGTAGATTGGGAGGTCAATCCACGCAAGAGACGACGTCACTTGAGATCTAGAAAATATATAAGTAAAAGGAACAGTCAGAGTAAGCTATGGGTATGTAACAGGTCTTTTAGTTACAAGACGTACTTCCTAACCATAATAAAATCTTCTAATAGGTGCCTGAACATAATGAAAAGGACATCACCGGTACCGAAAGGATTAAGGGGAGATTTCCACCTGGAAGATTTTTTTCTGAACCTCTTTCTCCCTCATGTTTAGCCCCATTGCTTGTGAGATTTAAAGACGCTTGCCCCATTAGTTTGGCGATTTTAAGAACCCTCGCCCCATTTCTGTCAATTTTAAAACCATTCGTGCCATTTAGGTGTCGATTTTTTTCCTGGCGAGCGATAGCGAGCCTGTAAGTTAAGGGGAACCGGCCTTCGGCCGGGAAATTTTTCTACCGAAAAATGTACAAATTTATCTTGAAAGGGGGTCAAGGGGGAGTAATTTTAAGCTTGATGGAAGTCTAGGGAATCAACTAAAAACCTCCCCTTAATGTACACTGCGAACAGGGAACACCTAACCATAACACTAGCATACCCATCCTAAAGGGGACGTTTATTTCTGGACCCCTTTCTCCCTCGTGCTTAGTCCCATTATTTGTTTAAGTTTTATGACGTTCGCCCCATGAATGTTGGCAGCTTTTATACTTTTTGTCCCATATATTTGCCAATATTAAGAGATTTCGTACCAATTGCGTGTCGATACTTTCCTGGCGAGCCTGTTTATATATAACAGATGTCTATATAAGAGGTATGTATATATAAAACAGTTGTATATATAACAGGTGTCTATATAACAGGTGAATACCGGTATGTAATTGTGCCGCCTCTCCACATCTTTTCCCGTAGAACTAGGGCAGCTGAGAGCCCCCATAAAGTTACACTTTCTCCTCCACAATGCAGAACTTCTGCTTATCAAAATTCATTTATCCCTAGAACTACTACTCTTTGGAATTCACTTCCCTCGAGTTGCTTTCCACAAACTTACAATCTACAAAAGTTTAAATCCAGTTGTTACAAACATTTTATGAATGGAGGATGCCTTTAGGCACATGGACCTTTTTGTTTTATCTGTGTTTTTCCTTCCTCCGTTCATTGTCTCTTTAAAAAAAAAAAATATATATATATATATATATATATATATATATATATATATATATATATACAGTATAAGTGATTATTGACTATTTGGAGTTATTTTCTGGGTTGGTTTTACGAAATAATTCTGGTGCCGGGCACAATTCAAAACCCATTGTCATATATATATTATAGCTGTTATGTATATATATTACAAATGCCTCTATTAAAACATTTGTGACTAATCATCACACTTCAGACAAAATATTTATTCTAATAATAATAATAATAATAATAATAATAATAATAAATAATTATATTAAATATAATATTTGCACTGGAATTTTATCTTTGTAAATAACTCGAACGAAAGATGTGTTTGAAAAAATAGTCAAGTGTATCATATTTAGTTAAAACGAATTAAGGAAAGTTGTGTGACATATTCAATTGCTGGTCATGGGTACGATTATTTGTCCTAATAATCGGTCGTTAACATCCAATTCCCTTCCATACCCTGCATGATCCGCGGCAATTAGAGGGTGGTCGGGCCCTCACGGAAAACAAAACGCTTGGAAAAATAAATATAAAAATAGGAAAAGCAAGTTGACAAAGTAGCGCAGGTAAACAGAAGCGGCGAGGGGGAGGGAAAGAATAGTAAAGAACTGAAATAGAATAAATGAAATGTAAACAAAGATGGCTGGGTGCATGTAATATAGATAGATAGATAGAGAGAGAGAGAGAGAGAGAGAGAGAGAGAGAGAGAGAGAGAGAGAGAGAGAGAGAGAGAGAGAGAGAGAGATGAGACAGAGGCATGGAAGAAAGTAGAAAAGAAGTTTTTGAATAGCTAGTTTCTCCCAGGAGGTCTGGATGCGACAGGGGCATGACTGGATAATAGGGGGTGGTGAACCATGCTGAACCATGCTGAACCATGCTGGTTCAAATGACGTCATGCGCACCAAATCCGAAGAGTTGATGGAGAAATATCGCAAGATGATCCAGCACTACAAAAACAAGTCAAGGCATATCATCATCTCAGGCATTCTCCCCAAGATCGACGCACCTGACCAATTCTACGACAAGGCTTTCAGCACAAATAGCCGACTAAAACATTTGTGTCTGAGGGAAGAAGTTGAATTCATCAACCTCTGGAAACAACTTCTACAACCAGCCTACTCTGTTCCGCAAGGATGGCACTCATCTAAACCCTGTGGGTTCAGCACGCATGGGTCGTCTCCTACAACTAAGCAGTCCGCAGCCATGGATCAGAACAAAACGCCATCCGAGAAGAAGCAGCAGTGACATAAATCATCCAACGCCAAGAAAAAAACAGAGGCAACCGAGGACCACCAGCGATAAGGACCGAAGACAGCGAGGACCGAGGACAGCCATGAACATAAATGTAGATCCGACAAGAACCAAAAATATTATTAAAGAGCGTTCCGTGAGTTCTAAAATAACAAATTTAAAGGTTTTCTATGCAAACGCTCGTAGCATACGCAATAAATTTTCAGATTTAGAGGAGCTAGTGTTTACAGAAAATTATGATGTGATTGGCATAACAGAATCTTGGCTCAATACAGAAGATAGAGACTTTTTAGCAGAGTAATCACTTCCCGGTTATGTAATGTTTGAGAAAAGCCGAATAAATCGAAATGGAGTTGGCGTTTTACTTTATATCAAAGAAAGTCTTAACCCTACCCTCTTGTCAAAACCTCAAATTGTGAACGTCGACGCATCTTTTGTGCTAATAAAGAATAATAAAGGTACCAAAATAATACTTGCATTAATATACAGACCTCCAGCTCAATCAGTGCAAACTGACCGAGAAATTTTACGAACAAATTGCAGATGTAAGTAACTCACAAGATACCGTAATTTTTGGTGACTTTAATTTACCTGTGACCAAGTGGGGCGATACTCTTACTTCACACTCCGGACATGACTTGTATACGAACTTGCAAGAGAGTTCGCTTTATCAATTTGTTGGAACGCCGACCCGTGGTAATAACGTTCTTGACATTGTACTTGCAACAAAAGAGGAATTAATAGAGAATTTGAAATGTTGGTGATGAATTCAGTAACAGCGACCATCGTACGATAACTTTCACTTTAAAGTTTACTAGTAACGCACCAAATAGTAGCATCGAAAAAGTCCCTAATTTCAAGAAAGCAAACTTCCATAAACTAGAGCTATGTTTAAAGAAACTGACTGGAGCTTTTTAATTCACAATAACGACATAAATACATCTTGGAAGTTATTCGAAGCCACTTACCTAAAAGCAGTGCAAGACTGCATACCATCGAAAACTCGGCGTCCAGGCCATAATAATAAGCCCAAATGGTGGAATAAAGATATTTCAAACTGCCTGCTTGCTAAAAAATTTGCTAATGATAGATTAAAATCCTCACAAAATGACGAAGAAACGGCTGAAATTTGTAGAGCTACGACGCAAAGCCAAAAAGTTAATTAAGCAAAGTAAAAAGACCTTAGAGTTACATATTGCGAATCAAAGTAAAACAAACCCGAAAGAATTCTATAGTTATATCAGAAAGAAAAAGTCGTTACTTCAACTGTTGGACCGTTAGTCGATGAAAATGGAGAATACACCAAAGACGAAGAACAAATGAGTAATGCCCTCAATACCTTCTTTGCATCAGTTTTTACAACAGAAGACCTCAGTGATATCCCTACACCATCGCCGATTCAGATTGATAATTCAGATGTTCTTAGCAATATCACCGTTACAGAGAGAGAAGTATTGAATTGTTTAGATAAACTCAAGGTAAATAAAACGCCAGGACCTGATACATCTCGCCTAGAGTTCTAAAGGAAGCTAAGGATGAGCTCTCTAAACCACTGACATTACTATTCAATAAATCCTTGCAGTCTGAAACTATGCCCGATCAGTGGAAGCTAGCCAACGTAACACCGATATTTCAAAAAAGGCAGCAAATCCCTACCCAGTAACTATCGTCCAATTAGCTTAACCTCAGTTGTATGTAAAATGCTAGAAACGGTCCATACGATACAGACTCGTAAATCACTTAGAGGAAAATAACATACTTAAAGATACTCAACACGGCTTTCGTAAAAACGTTCCTGTTTAACAAACGCTCTTAGACTTCTTCCACGATATCCTCAACCTCTACGATGAGAGTAAAGCTTGTAGATATTATATACCTTGATTTTCAAAAGGCCTTTGACAAGTTCCCCACAAACGTTTACTGCTAAAACTAAAAGCGCATGGAATACAAGACGGTGTGTTGAAATGGATAGAAAATTGGCTCATCGACAGAAAGCAAAGAGTATTCATAAACGGTAAGGCATCAAAATGGACCAATGTAAGTAGCGGGGTACCCCAGGGATCGGTACTAGGACCAATTCTCTTTCTAATTTACATCAACGACATAGATGAGGGTCTCACCTGTACAATCTCAAAATTTGCTGACGATACAAAAATTGCAAATAGCGTACTCTCAAAAGAACAAGTTGACGATATGCAACACAATCTAGATAAATTGTCATGTTGGGTCCCAAATTTGGCAAATGAGTTTCAATGCGGATAAATGTAAAGTACTACATATCGGATACCTAAATGATAAAGCAAACTATTCGATGAATGGCACTCAGCTTAAGAATGTAAAACAGAGAAACCGATCTGGGAGTAACAATATCGAGTAACCTAAAACCGAGTCAACAATGTTCAGAAGTTGTTAAGAAGGCAAACAAAATAATTGGCTTTATAGGCAGGTCATTTGAGCATAAATCCAAAGAAGTGATCCTAACCCTTTACAATTCCTTAGTCCGCCCTCTTCTGGAATACTGCGTTCAATCCTGGTGCCCTTATTACCAAAAGATATAAACACGCTAGAACGAGTTCAACGTAGAGTTACCAAAATGATACCTAGCCTAAAGAACAAACCATACGAAGAGCGTCCTTAGAGAATTAAATCTATTTCCTTTAACCCAGCGCAGATTAAGAGGTGACTTAATTCAAGTGTTCAAAATCATCAAAGGCATCGACAATATGAACTGTAGTAAGTACTTCACTATCGACCAATCTAATTACACGCGGGGAAACCGTTGCAAAATTATTGGTAAATCTTTTAACTCACACGAATCTAAGAATTTCTTCTTCAATCGAGTTGTCAACTTGTGGAATGGGCTTCCCCGAAACGTTATAGACTGCATCACCGTTGATTCATTTAAACTCCGCCTAGACAAATATCTCGCATCTCGCATCAAACCCGCGACTGACTGCGTTTGTAAATGAATAACTTTATTTTATCCCCCCCTCAGTTACTAACCCATCTGTCCCCTACTAACTTCCTAATCCTGCCACGGACATTAGTTCCAGGGCAGTAATTCCCTTTCCAATGTTCCCTTACCTACTCTAAACCACTGTTTGGACACTTGATCCTCAGTGTTTTGGAGGACAAGCAACCTAGAAGGGTCACTAGATCTGTTGTTGCTTGATTTCCTTTGTACTCCTTTGTACTCCTTTGTAGACAGGAAAGATCTGGGGTGGGGGGGAGAGTATTTGGAAGATAATTTTCGGTGGAAGGAGGAAGGAAGGTGTTTTCCAGTAGGGAAAGGAGAGGAAGAGAGGTGGGGAGGTGGGGAGAGAGAGAGAGAGAGAGAGAGAGAGAGAGGGAGAGTACAAAGGAGTACAAAGGAAATCAAGCAACAACAGGTCTAGTGACCCTTCTAGGCTGCTTGTCCTCCAAAACACTGAGGATCAAGTGTCCAAACAGTGGTTTAGAGTGGGTATGGGAACATTGGAAAGGGAACTACTGCCCTGCCACTAATGTGGCAGGACTAGGAAGTTAGTAGGGGACATATGGGTTAGTAACTGAGGGGAGGATAAAATAAAGTTATTCATTTACAAACGCAGTCAGTCGCGGGTTTGATGCGAGATATTTGTCTAGGCGGAATTTAAATAAATCAACAGTGCTGCAGTCTATAACGTCTCGGGGAAGCCCATTCCACAAGTTGACAACTCGATTGAAGAAGAAATTCTTAGATTCGTGCGAGTTAAAAGATTTACCAATAATTTTGCAACCGTTTCCCCGCGTGTAATTAGATTGTCGATAGTGAAGTACTTACTACAGTTCATATTGTCGATGCCTTTGATGATTTTGAACACTTGAATTAAGTCACCTCTTAATCTGCGCTGGGTTAAAGGAAATAGATTTAATTCTCTAAGACGCTCTTCGTATGGTTTGTTTCTTTAGGCTAGGTATCATTTTGGTAACTCTACGTTGAACTCGTTCTAGCTTGTTTATGTCTTTTTGGTAATAAGGGCACCAGCATTGAACGCAGTATTCCAGAAGAGGGCGGACTAAGGAATTGTAAAGGGTTAGGATTACGTCTTAGGATTTATGCTCAAATGACTTGCCTATAAAGCCAATTATTTTTGTTTGCCTTCTTAACAACTTCTGAACATTGTTGACTCGGTTTTAGGTTACTCGATATTGTTACTCCCAGATCGGTTTCTCTGTTTACATTCTTAAGCTGAGTGCCATTCATCGAATAGTTTGCTTTCCTCATTTAGGTATCCGATATGTAGTACTTTACATTTATCCGCATTGAAACTCATTTGCCAAATTTGGGCCCAATGTGACAATTTATCTAGATTGTTTTGCATATCGTCAACTTGATCTTTTGAGAGTACGCTATTTGCAATTTTTGTATCGTCAGCAAATTTTGAGATTGTACAGGTGAGACCCTCATCTATGTCGTTATGTAAATTAGAAGAGAATTGGTCCTAGTACCGATCCCTGGGGTACCCCGCTACTTACATTGGTCCATTTAGATGCCTTACCGTTTATGACTACTCTTTGCTTTCTGTCGCTGAGCCAATTTTCTATCCATTTCAACACACCGTCTTGTATTCCATGCGCTTTTAGTTTTAGCAGTAAACGTTTGTGGGGAACTTTGTCAAAGGCCTTTTGAAAATCAAGGTATATAATATCTACAGCTTTACTCTCATCGTAGAGGTTGAGGATATCGTGGAAGAAGTCTAAGAGGTTTGTTAAACAGGAACGTTTTTTACGAAAGCCGTGTTGAGTATCTTTAAGTATGTTATTTTCCTCTAAGCGATTTACGAGTCTGTCTCTTATGACCGTTTCTAGCATTTTACATACAACTGAGGTTAAGCTAATTGGACGATAGTTACTGGGTAGGGATTTGCTGCCTTTTTTTTAATATCGGTGTTACGTTGGCTATCTTCCACTGATCAGGCATAGTTCCAGTGGCATAAGTGTAGTGGGGAAGCAGAGATAAAAGGGGCAGGGTGGAAAGTGGAAATAGGGAGGGAAGTGGGGAGAGAAGAGCATAGATTGGGATTGGTAGGGAGGGAGGGAGAGGGGAGGTAGGTGGTATGGAGAGAGCAGAGAGGGAGGAAGAGGGGAGGTAAAAAGAGACAGAGTTTGAGGGCAAGGAAAGGTAAATGAATGAAGGGGACGCAGTGGGGAATAACAGAAAGTAAGGAATTATTATGTTACCTCCACCAACCGACTTTACTCATAAACTCAATTAATGAAATCAACAAATACCTGTGGCAGTCCAGGGATTCGAACCTAGGATGCTCACACCGAGATTCAGTGCATTTATCCATTGAGCTACGAAGACGGAGATAAAGGAAGGGATTAGAGATGGGAAGAGAGTAAGAGACAGATACATAGATTAGGGGGCATAGGAGGATGTCAGGTATATACAGAGAAAATATACAAACATGCGTACACACATTAGGGGACGAGGCGAATGCAAGAAGGTTGTATAAGAGAGTGGTGATATTATATAGTATAGTTTCCTGTGAAAGGGTGTAATTTCTCTCAGGAGATCTGGAAGGGACATGAGGGGATGGTAAAGAGCGATGGAGGGGGATAGGGAATGGGTGGCAAAGATGAGGTAGGTAGGATAGAGAGGTAGGAAATGGGGAGGTAAAGAGGGAGGGGGTGGAGAGGGATTGTGATGGGAGAGAGACGATAGAGAGGGAAGAGGATGAAGAGGTAGAGAGGGAGGGGAGAGGGATTGTGATGGAGAGGGTCGATAGAGAGGGAGGAGGATGGGGAGGTAGAGAGGGAGTGAGATGGGAGAGGGACGATAGGGAGGGAGGAGGATGGGGACGCAAGGGAATTATGTACAGGGAGAAGAGGGAAGAGATAGGAATATATTAGAATATAAAGGGAGATAAAAGAACAGAGCCAAATAGAGATTAGGGGCAAAGAGGAATGGAAATAGAATAAGATTAACTGATATAGTGTACTCTAGTTTTTGGTGGGGGGTGTTGTCTTTCCCACGAGGTTTGGATGGGACAGGGAAATAACGAGGAGACGTGGGGAATGGAGGGTAGTGGTGGGGGTGCGAGGGAAAGGGGAGGGGCGATTGAGAGGGAGGGGGCAAGAAGGGATTGGAGAGACAGGGGCGAGGCAAACGGATGGAGATGAGAGGGGGCAGTAGAACACAATAGAGATAGGAGGTGGGTAGTAGGGAGGAATAGGAGGGAAATACAGAGAGATATACACACATTAACCCTTCCTGTACCAGAGGCGTCCATTATATTATATTCTAGTTATATATAGACGATATGTTGCAGCTTGAGAAGGATATATGGTGGCTGTAAGGATTAATTGAGACAGTGTGTAGCCTATTAATGCGTAGATGTCCTTCCTAAGCTGAATTAAATCGTCTTATAGTTGCCAGAATATAATGAAAAGGATGTCACCGGTACTACATGGGTTGAGGGGAAGGCGAATGGAGGAGGATAGAATACGAGAGTGATATTATAATTATATATACTATGGTTCCCGGCGGGAGGGTGTTGTCTGTCCCAGGAGGTCTGGATGGGACATGGGCATGGGGAAAGGGTTGGCTTGGGGAGGAGAGGGGACGGTGTGAGAGGGATGGGGCCGTTGAGGGATAGGAGTGTGAGAGGGAGAGGGCAAGGTAGAGAAGGAGAGGAGATGGGTTAAGGGGAGATGGGTCGTTTTTCTAGATCCCCCTCTCCCTCATGTTAAGCCCCATTAGTTTTCAGATATTGTGATGTTTGCTCCATTAGTTTGTCGATTTTTAGACGTTCCGCCCCATTTCCTTGTCCATATCAAGACTTGTCATGCTATTTAGGAGTCGATTTTATTCCTGGCGAACGATAGTGAGCCTGTAATTTGAAAAAACGGCCTTTGGACGGGACATTTTTCTGCCGAAAAATGTACAAATTAATCTAGAAAGGGGATCTAATGGATGTGTTTTTGTTTATGTTTGATGGAGGTCTAGGGAGGAAACTAGAACAATAATGAATACATGAAAGAAATAGACCAAAAAGTTAACCATTCGAGTTAAGCGAGAGGAGAGAGAAACGGTGGGTAGGAGAAACGAAATGAATGGGAGAGACAGGGAGAGAGAGATGGGGGAAAGGGGATGGAGATGAGGAGTGGGAGGGAGGAAGGGAAAGTAGAGTGGGAGTCATGGGAGGTAGAAAGAGAGAGAGAGAGAGAGAGAGAGAGAGAGCGAGAGAGAGAGCGAGAGAGCGAGAGAGAGAGAGAGCGAGAGAGAGAGAGAGAGCGAGAGCGAGAGAGAGAAGTAAGAGGGGGCGTGAGGATAGAGAAATGCTTAGAAGAGGGAACAGGGAGAACTTAAAAGGGAAGAGGGGGGAGGAGGATAGAGATATAGAGAAATCAGGAAGGGTGAGAACAGCCGTAGGTGAGGCAGAGAAGGTGACAACTTGAAGGGTGAATCTAGGGAGAACCAGTAAGGGTGAACACAGCTGTAGGGTAACTCGGGTGAACCATAAGTGAGGGTGACAAATGTATAACATCAAACTAGTTAAGGGTGTTATATGGCGAGACGGTATAACTGTAGGGTGAAAAAGGGAGGGTGACAACATCTAGAGTGAACTAAGGAAGAGGGGTGACACAATATAACATCACACTAGCTAAGGGTGATAGTATATAGGGTGACAATAGGAAAGAAGGGTGACACGATATAGCATCACAGGAACTAAGGGTGATATAGGGTGACAATATCTAGGGTGGCAGAAAAGAAGAGGGGTGACTAAATACATAACACCACACTAGTTAAGGGTGATCTAGGGTGACAGTATCTAGGGTGAACTAAGGAAGAGGGGTTACACAATATAGTATCACAGTAACTAAGGGTGATCTAGGGTGACAGTATCTAGGGTGAACTAGAGAAGAGGGTTGACACAATAATAACATGACAGTAACTAGGGGTGATATTGGGTGACAATATCTAGGGTGACAGTAAGGAAGAGGGGTGACACACTATAGCATCCCACTAGTGAAGGGTGATACAGGGTGACACTATCTAGGGTGAACTAAGAAAGAGGGGTGACACAATATAGACAAGGGTGATCTAGGGTGAAGTAAGAAAGAGGGGTGACACTAGTTAAGGGTGATATAGGGTGACAGTAGGGAAGAGGGGTGACACAATATAGACAAGGGTGATCTAGGGTGAAGTAAGAAAGAGGGGTGAACTAGTTAAGGGTGATATAGGGTGACAGTAGGGAAGAGGGGTGCCACAATATAGTAACTAAGGGTGATCTGTCTTCATTACTGGCAGCCCCACTGACCGACCAGCTCACAGTCCCATTACTGTGATTGTCTACACCATCACCATCGCAGTCTCCATCTCCACTACCACACTGAACGTCTCCAGCATCACCATAATTAGTATCACCATCATCGCTGTCTCCACTACCACCACCAACACCACCACCACTGTCACCACAAATACCAGCACAACCACCACCACCACTACCACCACCACCACCACCACTACCACCACCACCACCACCACCACCATTATCATCACCATCATCACCACCACCACCACCACCATCGCCTGAGGGTAAGCAGAAAGGGGAACTGCCAAATGGCGAGGGGAAGGGCACGGTAGCAGGGAGATAACTGAAAGGCGGACTGAGAAAGGGGAGAGAGAGAGAGAGAGAGAGAGAGAGAGAGAGAGAGAGAGAGAGAGAGAGAGAGAGAGAGAGAGAGAGAGAGAGAGAGAGAGAGAGAGAGAGAGAGAGAGAGAAAGAAGGTGGACGAACTGGAAAAGAAAGGGGAAAAATGGGAGGGCAAAGAAGCACAGAAGAAAACTGAAAAACATATTGAGAAGGGGAAGTAGAGTGGGCACAGAGAAGAGGGAAGATAAAGAGGAGATAGAGAGGGAGGAAAGAAGGAAGAAAACAAAGAGAGAAAGGGAAGGATATGCAAGAAAGTGGGGACAGGAGAGAAACTAAGATAGAAAACAATGCACAGGGGAAACATATACATGGAAACAATGCACAGGAGAAACATATACATGGAAACAATGCACAGGGGAAACATATACATGGAAACAATGCACAGGAGAAACATATACATGGAAACAATGCACAGGAGAAACATATACATGGAAACAATGCACAGGAGAAACATATACATGGAAACAATGCACAGGAGAAACATATACATGGAAACAATGCACAGGAGAAACATATACATGGAAACAATGCACAGGAGAAACATATACATGGAAACAATGCACAGGAGAAACATATACATGGAAACAATGCACAGGGGAAACATATACATGGAAACAATGCACAGGAGAAACATATACATGGAAACAATGCACAGGAGAAACATATACATGGAAACAATGCACAGGAGAAACATATACATGGAAACTAGGGAGAAAAGTGGGGAAGAAGTGGAAACCCAAGAAACGAATATAAGGAAGAATGGGCTTGGTAAGTTAATAGGGAAAAAACGAAAAGTGGATGAAATTAAAAAGAAAATAGACTGTGAACGGATAACCTGTAATTTTAGAAGGAACCGGCCTTCGGCTGGGAAATTTTTCTACCGAAAAATGTACAAATATATCTTGAAAGGGGGTGTATGGGGTGTTTGTTAAAGCTTGATGAAGGTCTAGCGAGGAAACTAAAAAATTAAGTTAATAAATAAATATATAGACCAAAAAACAAGTAGTGGATTAACCCAATAAATATACGGCCAACGACGATATACAGAAGATTAATGAAATGGGATACCCAGGGATTAATGTACAAATGAAAATATAGGAGAGGGAGAGAGAGAGAGAGAGAGAGAGAGAGAGAGAGAGAGAGAGAGAGAGAGAGAGAGAGAGAGAGAGAGAGAGAGAGAGAGAGAGAGAGAGAGAGAGAGAGAGAGAGAGAGAGAGAGAGATGAAAAAGAAAGAGTTGGGTGTAGATAGATGTAGATAAATGAGATATAAAGAGTTTAGTATAGATTGTTAAACACAGAGAGAGAGAGAGAGAGAGAGAGAGAGAGAGAGAGAGAGAGAGAGAGAGAGAGAGAGAGAGAGAGAGAGGTCAC
>CM064489.1:7884365-7904365 GCA_032716605.1 Paralithodes platypus
TTTGGACACTTGATCCTCAGTGTTTTGGAGGACAAGCAACCTAGAAGGGTCACTAGACCTGTTGTTGCTTGATTTCCTTTGTACGTTCTTTGTCTCTCTCTCTGTCTCTCTCTCTCTTCTCTGTCTCTCTCTCTCTCTCTCTCTCTCTCTCTCTCTCTCTCTCTCTCTCTCTCTCTCTCTCTCTCTCTCAAAGGAATTAAATACTAATCCGTCAAGAACCGCGAATTTGGATAAAGCTCCACCAACACGACCCAAATTCAAAACCGTCAGGGATAAACGACCGAGGACCGAGGACAGCCATGAATGTAAATGTAGATCCGACCAGAACCAAAAATTCGATGAAAGAACGATCTGCGAGTTCTAAAACCGCAACTTTAAAGGTTTTCTATGCAAACGCCTGTAGCATACGCAATAAATTTTCAGATTTAGAGGAACTAGTGTTTACAGAAAATTATGATGTGATTGGCATAACAGAATCTTGGCTCAATACACAAGATAGAGACTTTTTAGCAGAGTATTCACTTCCCGGTTATGTAATGTTTGAGAACAGCCGAATAAATAAAAATGGAGGTGGCGTTTTATTTTATATCAAAGAAAGTCTTAACCCGACCCTCGTGTCAAAACCTCAAATTGTGAACGTCGACACATCTTTTGTGCTAATAAAGAATAATAAAGGTACAAAAATAATACTTGCGTTAATATACAGACCTCCAGCTCAATCAGTGCAAACTGACCGAGAAATTTACGAACAAATTGCAGATGTAAGTAACTCACAAGATACCGTAATTTTTGGCGACTTTAATTTACCTGTGACCAAGTGGGGCGATACTCTTACTTCACACTCCGGACATGACTTGTATACGAACTTGCAAGAGAGTTCGCTTTATCAATTTGTTCGAATGCCGACCCGTGGTAATAACGTTCTTGACATTGTACTTGCAACAAAAGAAGAATTGATAGAGAATTTGAATGTTGGTGATGAATTCAGTAACAGCGACCATCGTACGATAACTTTCACTTTAAAGTTTACTAGTAACGAACCAAATAGTAGCATCGAAAAAGTCCCTAATTTCAAGAAAGCAAACTTCCATAAACTTAGAGCTATGTTTAAAGAAACTGACTGGAGCTTTTTAATTAACAATAACGACATAAATACATCTTGGAAGTTATTCGAAACCACTTACCTAAAAGCAGTGCAAGACTGCATACCATCGAAAATACGGCGTCCAGGCCATAATAATAAGCCCAAATGGTGGAATAAAGATATTTCAAACTGCCTGCTTGCTAAAAAATTTGCTAATGATAGATTAAAATCCTCACAAAATGACGAAGAACGGGTGAAATTTGTAGAGCTACGACGCAAAGCCAAAAAGCTAATTAAGCAAAGTAAAAAGACCTTAGAGTTACATATTGCGAATCAAAGTAAAACAAACCCGAAAGAATTCTATAGTTATATCAGAAAGAAAAAAGTAGTTACTTCAACTGTTGGACCGTTAGTCGATGAAAAAGGAGAATACACCAAAGACGAAGTACAAATGAGTAATGCCCTCAATACCTTCTTTGCATCAGTTTTTACAACAGTAGACCTCAGTGATATCCCTACACCATCGCCGATTCAGATTGATAATTCAGATGTTTAAGCAATATCACCGTTACAGAGAGAGAAGTATTGAATTGTTTAGATAAACTCAAGGTAAATAAAACGCCAGGACCTGATACAATCTCGCCTAGAGTTCTAAAGGAAGCTAAGAATGAGCTCTCCAAACCACTGACATTACTATTCAATAAATCCTTGCAGTCTGGAACTATGCCTGATCAGTGGAAGCTAGCCAACGTAACACCGATATTCAAAAAAGGCAGCAAATCCCTACCCAGTAACTATCGTCCAATTAGCTTAACCTCAGTTGTATGTAAAATGCTAGAAACGGTTCATACGAGACAGACTCGTAAATCACTTAGGAGGAAAATAACATACTTAAAGATACTCAACACGGCTTTCGTAAAAAACGTTCCTGTTTAACAAACCTCTTAGACTTCTTCCATGATATCCTCAACCTCTACGATGAGAGTAAAGCTGTAGATATTATATACCTTGATTTTCAAAAGGCCTTTGACAAAGTTCCCCACAAACGTTTACTGCTAAAACTCAAAGCGCATGGAATACAAGACGGTGTGTTGAAATGGATAGAAAATTGGCTCAGCAACAGAAAGCAAAGGGTAGTCATAAACGGTAAGGCATCTAAATGGACCAATGTAAGTAGCGGGGTACCCCAGGGATCGGTACTAGGACCAATTCTCTTTCTAATTACATCAACGACATAGATGAGGGTCTCACCTGCACAATCTCAAAATTTGCTGACGATACAAAAATTGCAAATAGCGTACTCTCAAAAGAACAAGTTGACGATATGCAACACAATCTAGATAAATTGTCATGTTGGGCCCAAATTTGGCAAATGAGTTTCAATGCGGATAAAGGTAAAGTACTACATGTCGGATACCTAAATGAGAAAGCAAACTATTCGATGAATGGCACCCAGCCTTAGAATGTAAACAGAGAAACTGATCTGGGAGTAACAATATCGAGTAACCTAAAACCGAGTCAACAATGTTCAGAAGTTGTTAAGAAGGCAAACAAAATAATTGGCTTTATAGGCAGGTCATTTGAGCATAAATCCCAAGAAGTTATCCTAACCCTTTACAATTCCTTAGTCCGCCCTCTTCTGGAATACTGCGTTCAATCCTGGTCCCTTATTACCAAAAAGATATAAACAAGCTAGAACGAGTTCAACGTAGAGTTACCAAAATGATACCTAGCCTAAAGAACAAACCATACGAAGAGCGTTGAGAATTAAATCTATTTCCTTTAACCCAGCGCAGATTAAGAGGCGACTTAATTCAAGTGTTCAAAATCATCAAAGGCATCGACAATATGAACTGTAGTAAGTACTTCACTATCGACCAATCTAATTACACGCGGGGAAACGGTTGCAAAATAATTGGTAAATCTTTTAACTCGCACGAATCTAAGAATTTCTTATTCAATCGAGGTGTCAACTTGTGGAATGGGCTTCCCCGAGACGTTATAGACTGCAGCACCGTTGATTCATTTAAATTCCGCCTAGACAAATAGCTCGCATCAAACCCGCGACTGACTGCGTTTGTAAATGAATAACTTTATCCTCCCCTCAGTTACTAACCCATATGTCCCCTACTAACGTCCTAGTACTGCCACGTTAGTGGCAGGGCAGTAGTTTCCTTTCCAATGTTCCCTTACCCACTCTAAACCACTGTTTGGACACTGATCCTCAGTGTTTTGGAGGACAAGCAACCTAGAAGGGTCACTAGATCTGTTGTTGCTTGATTTCCTTTGTACTCCTTTGTACTCCTTTTACCTAGCATTAATTTATAAATAGGAACGAGTATAAGGGACGATTGTGACGTACCCCTCTGGGCGTTGGTGGTTTGTGAAAACCTAGGTAAGACGGGTATCGTATAGGTCAAACAGCCTTCGATTTCGAGTCCCAATGATAATTACAGATCTACACTCTTATCCACAGCCATCCGATACCGTAACAACCCATGGTCATGCACTTCACGCCCCCCCCCCATGGTCATTCCCAGGTTTTAAGGAGGGCGACGATAATGCTGAGCTGAATCCGCATTGTGTGGAATCCCTTTGAAACAAACAAGGTCGTGAATAACACAAACACACCACACAACAGACTCTCTACTCTCGTCCCGCTCTCTCATCAAATCTGTCGTCTTCTCTTCTTTCAGTTAGAGCAGATTCAATAAGAGAATATAGCTCTAGTATATTTTGCACACTCTGTAATGATTGTAGTGCACTAAACAGTCTCTCTCCTTTCACTTGTCTTCTACAATTCCAGGTTTGTAATTCTGCGGCAGGGGAGTACTCTCCCGGATAATGATGAAACCGCAAGGTGGCCTGAAGCTACTAAATATTCCTTTGTACTCATTGTTAACTCGCATCTCTCTCTCCCCCCCCCCCCCATTGTGTACCATCACCACATAGATTAGATAGCGCCTCCACGAGTACACACACTGGGGAGAGAATCGATAGATCTTCTCCCCCCCCCATCTCTCTGTTTTGATTTAACCCTCCCATGCACCCCAATTCTTCTACCGGAACTCATTCTCTCTCTCTCTCTCTCTCCTCTCTCCCCTCTCGGTCGAGGTCTCTCTCTCCATCTCGCTCTTCTCTCTCATATGCTCTTCACACATTAACACCCATACACCCATACACACACACACACACACACACACACACACACACACACACACACACACACACACACGACACTGCCTGGAACAATCTCCTCTTCCATCTAGAATAATAAAGTCTCCTTGGAATGACCCGCAAGGTGTTTGTGATACTATCCATTCCATAAAATCCTATATAGCTCATCTCATATTTGTTTGTGATCTCGTATTGACATTTATGAATAAGTTTGTGAAATATCGGCGATAGTAATTTAAAGTAGTTTCCCAATCACTTCTTGATTTGCCAGTCTGTCACATTACTACTGAGTGGTTTTATAGTTTTAGTTATTAACCCTTTCAAATCAAGAATACTATGACGGACGAATTTGTTTTGGTCGCTGGTAATGTTTTCGGTTTACTTTATTACACGATTTTGATTCAGAATTAGGAAAGGGTGTATGAAATTTCAAAAGGGTAATTTTTCAATAAGGACACATTAGCTCTGTTTGTTGTTGCTAAAAATTTTCTCTTCCTTTTATACTTATTACGCCAGTTGAATTTATGTGTCTTTTATACTTTTTCCACCTATTACTCCGTTTAATTACAAGTTAGTATTTTACACAGTTTCATTTTAAACCATCGACTTTCCTTCTCTAAACATTTTCGTTTCATTAGATCTTCTCCGTGTTCCCTTCAGTGTTATATTTTTGTCCTTTTATCCTGTCAGGTTAGAGGTAGCTTAGCAGAGTCCAGAGGAGCGATTAGCGATTAAGACAGAGGAGCGAATGACAGAGTATTGTCTGACAGATGTAGGTGGGATTTTTAATTTGTGTTGCGTTCTTTCACTTTGTCTTCAAATTATTGGTCTGGCGTGTATCAATAGTTTACTATATATTGTTTTGCCATGAACACCGTTCTTTGTTATCTAATATTACCTTTATTTTTAACAGATCTTTGCACTGTTATCCAATCGTGACAATATGAATTTAGCCATTACATTTTTTTAATTTAATTATTTGGCAGGGAGGATAGAGAGGAGGAGGAAAGGGGGAACAATTAATTGACATTGACCACTTGCGAGAGGAGTTATTCGATGGATATGTTCAGGGGTGGGCTACATAAGGATAAGAGGAAGAAGATGGCCCTCCGCCGGTCGCCGCGTTTTGGCGCCGTAAAACATCGGAATATTAACAGAATGCATAATGCAGTTTTCTGGATACATAAATGGTATGTTGAATTTGGTTCTATGTATTTATAAATGTACTGCAACCGTATTTGATCTGGTAATTATGTTTAATATCGTTGTCTACAGCTCCAACTTCCTTATAGAACGAAACTCGCAAGTCGGCAATACAGTTAATAGGTCGTTCTCTGAGTTTAAGTCGAGAAAGTAGGAAGACCAATAGTTAGAGATCATCTATTATCGTCCTTATCACCAATAACTCCCAATTAAATTAATTAAAGCCTATGATCTACCGGGGAATCGAACCCAGGACACCACCTACAGAAATTACACTCTTTAAACATTATACCACCAAGACAGTTACAGATTATTTGATTGAATACAAGAACGACTATTACCAGTAGATCGACGTCGAGAAACCCATATTGACACTCATGGGGACTTTGTATGTAAAAATCACCAGTAGAATGCCCCTTGACGATTTTATTCAGCTTAGGAAGGACGTCTACCCTTTACAAGGCTACAGACTATCTCGATTAATCCTTTTTCTATTATATCCTTCAAAGCTTCCATAAAATCGTCTAAGTATAGCTAGAATAAAACATCAAAGACGTCCCCGGTACAGAAAGGGTTAAAGAGACGAACAGAAGTAGCATATACACACAATAATTCCTCGAGGAACACTTCAAGTACCGGTATCCATATTGACTATCTGAACTATACTCTGTTTCTTTTCAGCTGACGATAAATTGAATCCCTTAGCAGCTAATTTATCGATATTTAATGGAACAAATATGAAAGTACTACGTTTCTGCATCATATTAAGATCAAGTTGATTGAATTAGCACTATAATTAATTACACAATCTTCAAAATGACTGACAAATCTGATGGAATCTTTGCAATTTACCGCCAATTGAAAAGAAACAGAGTATAGGATGTGGGGAGTGAGATGTTTATAGGGTGTGGGGAGTGAGATGTTTATAGGGTGTGGGGAGTGAGATGTTTATAGGGTGTGGGGAGTGAGATGTTTATAGGGTGTGGGGAGTCAAATGTTTATAGGGTGTGGGGAGTGAGATGGTAGCGGACAAAGGAGTACAAAAGAAATCAAGCAACAACAGATCTAGTGACCCTTCTAGGTTCTTGTCCTCCAAAAACTGAGGATCAAGTGCCCAAACAGTGGTTTAGAGTGGGTAAGGGAACATTGGAAAGGGAACTACTGCCCTGCCACTAATGTGGCAGGACTAGGAAGGGTGTGGGGAGTGAGATGTTTATAGGGTGTGGGGAGTGAGATGTTTATAGGGTGTGGGGAGTGAGATGTTTATAGGGTGTGGGGAGTGAGATGTTTATAGGGTGTGGGGAGTGAGATGTTATAGGATGTGGGAGTGAGATGTTTATAAGGTGTGGGGAATGAGATGTTTATAGGGTGTGGGGAGTGAGATGTTTATAGTGGGGAGGTGAGAGGTTTATAGGTGTGGGGAAGTGAGAGTTTATAGGGTGTGGGGAGTGAGATGTTATAGGATGTGGGGAGTGAGATTTATAGGGTGGCTGTTTATAGGGTGTGGGGAGTGAGATGTTTATAGGGGTGGGGAGTGTGAGGTTATAGGGGGTGGGGAGGAGATGTTATAGGGTGTGGGGAGTGAGATGTTTATAGGGTGTGGGGAGTGAGATGTTTATAGGGTGTGGGGAGTGAGATGTTTATAGGGTGTGGGGAGTGAGATGTTTATAGGGTGTGGGGAGTGAGATGTTTATAGGGTGTGGGGAGTGAGATGTTTATAGGGTGTGAGGAGTGAGATGTTTATTGAAAAAGAATAAAGCCGGCGTCATACGAACACTTCTAGCGGTGGATGTAGCGGAGGATATATATACTGAAAATAAAATCAAGTATTCGATTATTCTCACTTCTTTTATGACGAAGTGTTGATAAAGTGGCTCCTAAATTTATTTTAATCGGCATAGTAAATAAAATAAATAGGACAAATCCCCTAAAACAACATGGAATCCTGTTATGGATTCCAGATATAACGCCAATATAACTGTACGTGTGACACCTACTTTAAAGCGTGGGTAAAAATAGACTTAATCACTTTAGAGCAGGAAGGCGTTAAAGCTTTGGACCATTGTGTAAGAAGGTTGAGGGCGGTCACTTTTCTCCCTCGTGTTAAGCCCCATTTGTTTTGAGATTATAAGACGTTCGGCCCATTAGTTTGGCGATTTTAACAACTTTCGCCCCATTTCGTTATCAATGTTAAGACCTTTCGTGCCAATTAGGTGTCGATTTTTTCCTGGCGAGCGATAGCAAGCCTGAAATTTTAAGAGTACGGCCGGGACCTTTTTCTACCGAAAAATGTACAAATTTATCTTGAAGGGGGGGTCTAGGATTTTTTTTTTTTTAAAGCTTGATGGAGGTCTAGGGAGGAAACTAGACAAATAATGAATACATGCAAAAATCGCTCAAAAAGTGAACCATCCCCCCTTAACTCACTTTAGAGCAGGAAGGCGTTAAAGCTTTGGACCATTGTGTAAGAAGGTGGAGGGCGGTCATCTTTTTTCCCCAAGACAGTGGAAAGAAGGCAGACTTACTTTTATCTCTCTTGCTTTCTTGTTCTTCCTTGAGGCCCTGAAGAAAACAAAGTATTGTAATACCGGTCTTCTGTTACCTGTAAAAGTCACTCAAGGGTATTATACTGTATCCATGGAAACCTATATATTGGGTTACTCTCTCTCCCTCTCCCTCTCCCTCTCCCTCTCCCTCTCCCTCTCCCTCTCTCTCTCTCTCTCTCTCTCTCTCTCCTCTCTCTCCTCTCTCTCTCTCTCTCTCTCTCTCTCCTCTCCTTCCCCCTCCCCTCCTCCTCTCTCTCTCTCTCTCTCTCTCTCTCTCTCTCTCTCTCTCTCTCTCTCTCTCTCTCTCTCTCTCTCTCTCAGACAGCTGAACGAAGCCTTTTAGTTTTTTTGTGGTTTACATTTCCTCCTTATATCAGTGTGTTTTTCGGTTATTTTCCCATTTCTTATTCTTAATACATCCCTTCCTTATTCTTTACTCCTTTGTTAATCCTTTTAATTACATGACGTATTTTTGTTTACTAGTACTTGACGATTATATACAACTTTATACAAATCATCGTATAAAATCGTCTAGTTACAGCCAAAACCTAACGGACAAAAGATCTAATAACTTTAAAGAAGGAAGGTGAGAGAACTATGGACTATTGTGGGTGGAGAACGGTCACCTTTCTCCGGGACAGGTTGAAAGAGGCTAGACTTACTTTTATATCTCTCTCTCTCTCTTTCTCTCTCTCGCTCTCACTGTCACTCTCGCTCTCACTCTCTCTTGATCTTCTTTACCTTTTTGTATTTATATATACATTTGTTCTGTTCTTCCTCCTGTTATTGGGGTTCTCTTTTACTTGTTCAAACATTATATTCCTGAGTATATCCCGTATTTCCTGTTTTGCTCTTGTTTGTGTTTGTTTATTTTCTGTTTATCACATGACATATCTGTTACTATAGTCTATTCGCTGTAAGTAGGAGATAAATCATGACCTTTAACCTTTGTAACTCAAAAAGGTATATTATCTCTATCTTACCTATTCTTTCCGTCACACTACCAATCCATCTTCTTGTCTCATATTGTCCTACTTTCTTTTCCTCTTGGGAGAGAGTTCGGAGTTTCTCCTTGCCGTAGTGCTTCAGAAAAAAGGCAATTTGGACTGATGATGATTTATTGGCTCCTGAGATCGTGAGAAGAGGGAAATTCTGTTGATGATGTTGATGATGATGATGATGATGAGAGAGCGAGTGTGTGAGAGAGAGAGGGTGTGTGTGAGTGTGTGTGTGAGTGAGAGAGAGAGGGAGTGTGTGTGTGTGAGTGAGAGAGAGAGAGAGAGAGTGAGTGAGTGTGTGTGTGTGAGAGAGAGAGAGAGCACGGACGTAAACACAATTATTATCAGCTTGGAGTGAGAGTAATGTATAATGTTTCCTTGGTAGTGTGTTGTTGGGGGATAGTAACACTGATGATGATGTATTATTATTGTTGACTCGTGGGCTACTACAGGGAGGGGCGGAACAACAAGACATAATACTGATGGTGGAGATGAGAAAGAGAGAGAGAGAGAGAGAGAGAGAGAGAGAGAGCACGGAGGTAAACACAATGATTCTCAGCTAGGAATGAGAGTAATGTATATTGTATCCTTGGTAGTGTTGTAGGGGGATACAAACACTGATGATGATTAATTATTATTGAATCGTAGGCTACAGGGAAGGTCGGAACAACAAGACTTAATACTGATGGTGGAGATGAGAGAGAGAGAGAGAGAGAGAGAGAGAGAGAGAGAGAGAGAGAGAGAGAGAGAGAGAGAGAGAGAGAGAGAGAGAGACTATATAGTGTTAAAATGACCTTGTTTGAAACGAGGGGCAATGTGTAATTAATTTTGTAGTGGGTACTACAGCAGATGAAATGATATATTGGCCTGGGGTAGAAAGTTGGTCAGGCAAGAAAAGGGGAATGATGATGATGATGATGAGAGAGGGAGAGAGAGAGAGAGAGAGCAATATACAGGTATATATTTCCTTTCCGACAGTATACCATGGAGTGACTTATCCACAGATCCCTGGCGGCCAGTAATACGATAGCTTTTCTTCAGGAGGGCTTTATTGGGACAAGTTAAGTTAATAACATACGAACAATTGTAGCGGCGAACAGGAGAGAGAGAGAGAGAGAGAGAGAGAGAGAGAGAGAGAGAGAGAGAGAGAGAGAGAGAGAGAGAGATCGTATTACCCAATATATAGGTTTCCATGGATACACTATATACACTCTTGAGTGACTTTTACAGGTAACCGAAGGCCTGAAATGCGATACTATATTTTTTCTTTTTCTTGAAGGCCTTTATCGGGAGAATTCTGGGGCGGGATCACACGGACATTTATCGTAGCGGTGGATTGGCTCGGAGTAATAAAATCCAATTAAGGGGGAGGCAGTTGCTCCTTTTTCTGGACCCCCTTCTCCCTCATGTTGAGCCCCATTAGTTTTGAGATTTAAAGACGTTCGCCCCATTTTTCTGGCAATTTTAAGACCTTTAGTGTAATTTAAGCTTCGAGCGAGAGCAAATTACCAATAGGTTTTCTCCGTCTGTTAGAGATGACAGACAGGTCAAAGGTAAAAATGCTATTACCTTGAAGAAATAACGATAGTAGAGATTGGAGTCGTCAGCATTTGGGTGGGTAGACATTAGTACAACGATATATTTTGTTTACACACATACACACACCAATTTACTCTTATCTATCTCTGTCTCGCTCTCCAGGTCTCATTACTCTCTACACTCCCCCTGTCATCAATTTCTCGATCTTTCCTAACCAGTGTTGACCTCGAAGATTAATGTTTATGGGACTTTCTAAGGACATTCGCAAGCTTCAGTTCGTACACGTTGGCCCCTTCTAGCTGGTGAACATGTTAAGCCTATTAATTTCAGCACTTTTTAGAGAGTTATACAAATTTGACATTTAAAATAGAACACATTTTTATCTAGAGGGACACTCGGTAGAGCGCATTCCTCCACTTACGCTGACTTAGTAGCTAAATATACTTCAATGCACAACAATGACACCAGTGTGTGATTGCCTCCTGAATTGAATCACTTCTTCCTCGGCGTATATCCCACCAAATTTCATGAGCATTGGTTCATAACTTTGTGAGATATCTTGTTTGTAGACAAACAGACGGACACACAAACGGAGGCGAAAATATAACCGCCATCCATCTTCGTTGGCGGAAGTAGCAACCATAATAATGAGTCTAATGCTATATCTCTGGCTATATATATAGGAAATCTGAAACCTATTACTGTATATGCCGTAATTCTATATGACCCAGGGGGAAAGGGGGCCTTCATCTAATGGTGGAAGAAAAAAAAATATTATGCCTCATGCATCCTACTGCGTGTGTGTCGTACAAGGCGACTAATAGGGGGGATGGCGATAGACTTGTGGACCAACAGCCCTTACTATGCAATAGAGTCTTATCTTAGCACTGTCTTGGTATGGCACTGCCGAGGCTGGTGGGGTGTGGATAGGTGCCACAGGGGACTGACTCTTACCTGGGCGCTGTTTGGCACCATACCTGTGTCGGCAACAGTGTTTGCATGTTGGAACAGTGTTGGGGCAGGACTTTATTGTTCTATAGTCCAAATTGCCTAATATACAGTAGAGTCTTGTTATGGTGCTGTCTTGTTGTAACACTGTTAAGGCTGGTGTGGTTGCAGATACTGCAGGTGCAAGTGCTGCATGGGGACTGTTGAGTCTTGCTGAGGCACGGTTAGCACTATACCAACATTAGCCACAGTGATGATTTGGTGGGGCAGTGCTGTGGCAGGACTTTATTGTACTATAGTACACTCCAATTACTGAAAGGCAACCCCGTCTGAGCCTTTACAATGCATGTAATGGACAAATTACGCTAAACCATTGTATGTGTGTATTGCATGTATGGATCAGTTATTCTTATTTATTGATCGTTTTCTGTTATATATTCAGCGTTTTCTCTTATATATTGACTATTTTCTCTTATATATTGACCATTTTATTTTATATATTGACTATTTTTCCTACTTATTGACCATTATCTCATATATATTGACCATTTCTCTTATATATTGACTATTTTCTCTATATATTGACCATTTTATTTTATTGACCATTTTCTCTTACATATTGACCATTTTATCTTATTGACCATTCTCTCTTATATATTAAAACAATTCTCATATTGACCATTTTCTCTTATTGACCATTTACTCTTATATATTGACCATTTTCTCTTACTTATTGACCATTTTCTCTTATATATTGACCATTTTCTCTTATTGACCATTTACTCTTATATATTGACCATTTTTCTCTTACTTATTGACCATTTTCTCTTATATATTGACCATTTTCTCTTATTGACCATTTACTCTTATATATTGACCATTTTCTCTTACTTATTGACCATTTTCTCTTATATATTGACCATTTTCTCTTATTGACCATTTACTCTTATATATTGACCATTTTCTCTTATTGACCATTTACTCTTATATATTGACCATTTTCTCTTATTGACCATTTACTCTTATATATTGACCATTTTCTCTTATTGACCATTTACTCTTATATATTGACCATTTTCTCTTATATATTGACCATTTTCTCTTATTGACCATTTACTCTTATATATTGACCATTTACTCTTATATATTGACCATTTTCTCTTACTTGTTGACCATTTTCTCTTATATATTGACCATTTTCTCTTACTTGTTGACCATTTTCTCTTATATATTGACCATTTTCTTGTATTGACCATTTTCTCTTACTTATTGACCATTTTCTCTTATATATTGACCATTTTCTTGTATTGACCATTTTCTCTTATATAATGACCATTTTTCTCTTCTACATTGACCATTTTCTCTTCTACATTGACCATTTTCTCTTCTACATTGACCATTTTCTCTTCTACATTGACCATTTTCTCTTCTACATTGACCATTTTCTCTTCTACATTGACCATTTTCTCTTCTACATTGACCATTTTCTCTTCTACATTGACCATTTTCTCTTCTACATTGACCATTTTCTCTTCTACATTGACCATTTTCTCTTCTACATTGACCTTTTACTCTTTTTATTCTTATGTATTGATAATTTTACCTTATATATTGACTATTTTCTCTTATTGACCATTTACTCTTATATATTGACCATTTTCTTTTGTCTCTTTGCAGGTGAGTGTTCTCGTGGTTCGTGATGGCTATGGTTGTGTAAGTAGGCTAGTGGAGGTATCTTTTGGTGAGGAGTGTATCTATCTTATTGTTCTATCTATTCTATATATCTGTTCTTATTTATCTACATCTATCTGTCTATATACATTTATCTATTTACATTTATCTATTTACATCTCTCTTTCTCTCTCACTCTCTCTCTTTCTTTTTTTCTCTCTCTCTCTCTTTCTTTCTCTCTCTCTCTCTCTCTCTCTCTCTCTCTCTCTCTCTCTCTCTCTCTCTCTCTCTCTCTCTCTCTCTCTCTCTCGGAGGGTGGGGAGAGAGCCTTCATCTTTGCTATCCTTTCTTTCCACGTTCTCTTATGGTTGCTATCTCTACTATGATCAAGTACTGGCCACCTCGCAGGGATCGTAAGATCTGTGTGGCCAGTGTATCTATGCAAATATATGTAAATCTCTCTTACCTTCTTCAACCATTCCCTGGTCTCCTCCAATCTCGCTCAGCTCTCTCTCCCTTCTTGATTAATTCCCTTCATTCTGACATGCTTCTTTGCAACACTGACTTTCTCACTCGCACTCTCAGTCTCTCTCTCTCTCTCTCTCTTCCTGATTAATTCCCTTCATTCTGACATGCTTCTTTGCAACACTGACTTTCTCACTCGCACTCTCAGTCTCTCTCTCTCTCTCTCTTCCTGATTAATTCCCTTCATTCCGACCTTCTTCGCTACACTTTCTCTCTCTCTTCCTGATTAATTCCCTTCATTACGACCTTCTTCTTCGCTTCACACTTTTCTTTAGCTCTCACCTCTGTTGTTTTGGTTGTTGTTGTTGTTGGTGGTGTTGTTGTTGTTGGTGGTGGTGATGTTGTTGTTGTTGGTGGTGGTGTTGTTGTTTTTCTTCTTTTTGTAGTTGGGGATCTGGGTCACGCTGAATACATCCTCTGTCAAATAATACGATCGCAAATTACCACTCATCAGGCTATATTGGATTACATATACTCATTTGAAATTCGGCAAACATAGCATTGTCGGGACTGCAATTAAGGGGGAAGGGTATATGTTTTTGATCGATAATTTCATATATTTATTATTTTTTTAGTTTCCTCCCTAGACCTCCATCAAACTTGTAAAACAAGTATCCATTAGATCCACCCTTCTAGATAAATGTGTACATTTTTCGGTATAAAAATGCCTTGGCCGAACGCTGGTTCTTACAAAACTACTGGCTCACTATCGTTCGCCAGAAGAAAAAAAAGTCGACACCTAAATGGTACGACAGATCTTAAAATTGACAACGAAATGGGGTGAAAGGTGTTAAAATCGACAAACTAATGGGGCGAAAGTCTTAAAATCTCGAAACGAATGGGGCTAAGTATGAGGGAGAAGAGTGTTCAGAAAAACGACCCATCTCCCCTTAACTTGAAGTAAGCTCTCTTGAACGTGGGTAACTTTCAGATTATTCCATTAAATTCCGCAGAACTTATTAAGGGGAGGTATTTACTTTGTTCCCTAGACCTCCATCAAGCTTAAAATTACACCCCCTTGAGTCCCTTTCAAGATAAATTTGTACATTTTTCGGTAGAAAAATGTCCCGGCCGAAGGCCGGTTCCTCTTAAATTACAGGCTCGCTATCGCTCGCCAGGATAAAATCGACACCTGAATGGCACGAAAGGTCTTAATATGGGGTGAAAGCTCTTAAAATCGCTAAACTAATGGGGCGAACGTTTTATAATATCAAAAGCAATGGGGCTAGACATGAGGGAGAAAGGGGTCAAGAAAAAAGTCCCTCAAGTGGAAATCCCCCCTTAAGGGGAGATCTCCACTTGAGGGATTTTTTTCTTGACCCCTTTCTCCCGCATGTTTAGCCCCATTGCTTTTGATATTATAAAACGTTTGCCCCATTAGTTTTGCGATTTTAAGAACTTTCACCCCATATTAAGACTTTGTGCCATTCAGGTGTCGATTTTATCCTGGCGAGCGATAGTGAGCCAGTAATTTAAGAGGAACCGGCCTTCGGCCGGGAAATTTTTCTACCGAAAAATGTACAAATTTATCTTGAAAGGGACTCAAGGGGGTGTAATTTTAAGCTTGATGGAGGTCTAGGGAACAAACTAAATACCTCCCCTTAATAGAACAGTAGAGAACAGTATAGTGTTTGGTATGTCTATATACAGTAAAAGTATAATAGCTAATTAAATATTATCGAAATCATCTTGACATGACAATTTATCGTATATGTTTATTTTGGATTTTGCGTCATCCAACCATCTTTTATCAATTATATTATTTGTATTTTTATTATCGTTATTGCGATGATGATGCTGATAACTATTTCAATATTATGAGTAATATTTTTATTATTATTTTATTATTATAATTAATATATGTATTTTCATTATTATTGCATTTATTATTATTATTATTATTATTATTATTATTATTATTATTATTATTATTATTATTATTATTATTATTCCCCGCTCCCTTTCCCTGCTTTCCAGATTTTTGCTTCGCACTAATTGCTTTTCTTCTTGGAAATTTGCTCTCCCATGAAATTTGGCTTCTTTTTGTATATCTTTCTTTTTCCTTTTCGTTGTCTTTCCCATTTTCTTTTAGGTCTCAGGTTCCTTCTCTCATTAATCTGGGGTCTCACTTTTCATGTTGTTATTTCTTATCCAAAGTTTGCTCAATTTTCTTTCAGTACAGTGTGTATATATTTTTGTTTTATCTTGAACCAATATCCACTTATCCACTGTCTGGCTGTGTGTGTGTGTGTGTGTGTGTGTGTGTGTGTGTCAGAAGAGGGGGACGTGTACATGTTATTTTTCGTTTCCTTGTTTTTCATTATCCTTTAAATCCCGCTCTCTCTCTCTCCCACTCTTCTTTCAAAAAAAAAAAAATATATATATATATATATATATGGTATATATACAGTATATATACAGTATATATATATATATATATATATATACATATATACATACATATACATACATACAGTTTGCATATGTATATTATATGATTATGATATTTGGCTAATGTCTTTTATTTATTATTATTTTTTCCTTTTTATCTTTATTGCATTTGTCTTACCTCTTTCTGTCTCTCCCATCCCTAGTACTATAATATGCTCAGGGTCAAGGGGTCCCTGCTATGACCTAGACCTATGACCTCTAGGCTAACAATGTATGACCTTTGACCTTGAGTTTACCTATTGAAACATGACTACAAATTTCAGTAGATGTTTGGTTATAAAGGAGAGAGAGGGAGTGGAGTACAGAACAGATATATAAGTTCGATCATTAGGAAATTACTGAAAGGGAATATATTTTATATATTATATTAATTTGTTTAGAAAATATAAGCAGATATATGACTTTGATCTTTAGGAAGTGTGTGTGTGTGTGTGTGTGTGTTGTGAAAATGAATCTATATTAGTTTTTTAGCAAATAGAAACAGATAAATTAGTTTAAACGTTAGGGAAATTTGTGAAAAGGGAAGCAAAAGTAGTGTACTAGAAAATAAAAGAAAACAATTATTGGAACAGGAATGAGTTTGATCATCAAAAAGTTTGTGAAATGGGAAAGCACTGAGTTTGTTGGGAAATTGAAGAACAATAGATGAAATAGTTTCTTTGGAAATAGAAGACAAATTGATGGAAATTAGCAAAAAGAGAAGAAACAGAGTAAATACATATATTTTTTTAAATTATAAATAATATAAAGACATTCATGATGTTGGAAATGATAAATAATAGAAAGAGAGAAGTTAGTTATCTGTCACTAGCATGCATTTAGAGTGAACATAGTTATAATAAAAGATACAACGAGCGATAGGACAGCAATATTGTAAGTCAGCAATTTTTGACTGAGTAATTAAAAGGGAACTATGAAAGAAGGAAGTTAATATTTTAATTGGTGTGTAAAATATTTAATTAGAGACGGACAGTTGGGGCGCGGTGGAGGGGAATGGGTGGGGGGGGGAGAGAAAGAAGGGGTGATAGATTGAGACGGAGTGGGCTGGAGAACAATAGCTTAACGAAGAAAGGGAGAGAGAGAGATACTATGAGAGTGAGTGAATGAGAGAGTGAGTGAGTGAGATAAAGTGAGTTTGAGAGTTTAAGAGAGAGAGAGTGAGTGAGTGTGTGTTTGTTATGGAGGGTGAGGAAGATTGAAGGGATTTATAGGACACGTTTGAGTGTACATGTGTGCTTGTGTGTGTGTACGCGTGTCTGCGTGTGCGTGTGTGTGCGCCTGGGTGATGCATTCTTGAGTATGCGTTTGTGTGTGTGTGCATGGCTATCAAGGGAATACTGTAGATGCAATGACAAAATATTACAGCCATATGATAGAACTGGCTGGATTAAGTCAGTAAGGGGAAGATCTAGTGTATGGAGGTGGGGTGTATTTTTAACTCATATCTTTGAGAGGTTCTTGACCCTGATGTGAGCGAGACCATACCTTTGTTGTGGACATGTTTATAGGGTTTAGACATTAATTTCAGGCATTTTTGTTTTGTTTTTAAGTTTCCTGATCTGCCTATCTATCTATTCTATAAATTTATCTTTGCATCTATCTTATATATACTGTATATATATATAATTTATAAGTATATATATATTTCTTTGTATTGTTATTTTATGATTAATTATTATTTATATCATTATTATGTGTATTATTAATATTATTAGTACCGGTATATACGTAATGGTCTTAGTATAAAATATGTTAATAGTATTAGCATTGTACATTCTTTTCCTTTATAATGCTTTCAGAATCCCGTTATGAGCATTTGTAATTGGCAATGACTGCATGAGTGGCTGGTGATAGGATTGTTATTTTTGATATATTGAGTCTCTCTCTCTCTCTCTCTCTCTCTCTCGTGCTCGCTCGCTTTCTCTTTCTATATCTATCTATCTATCTATATCTATCCATCTATCTATATCTTTCTTTATCTATCTACAGTCTCTCTCTCTCTCTCTCTCTCTCTATATATATATATATATATATATATATATATATATATATATATATATATCCATCTATCTATATCTTTATTTATCTCTATCTATCTACAGTGTCTCTCTCTCTCTCTCTCTCTCTCTCTCTCTCTCTCTCTCTCTCTCTCTCTCTCTCTCTCTCTCTCTCTCTCTCTCTCTCTCTCTGGTATATGCGTCATAAGGCCTTGTGTACATAGCGGGTTTATGCTTTATGTGTATGTACGTCATTATGCTAACAGTCACAGGGGAGGGTTGGTGAACGTAATGAGGAATGTGGCTGAATATTGTCCTCCAAAATCTCAGGCTCGCTATCGTTCGCCAGGAAAGAAATCGACGGCTAAATGGCACGAAAGGTCTTGATAAACAAAGATATGAGGCGAAAGATCTTAAAATCGACAAAGTAATGGGCCGAATGTCTTGATATCTGAAAACTAGTGGGACTAAACATGACATGAGGGAGAAGGGGGAGCCAGAAAAGCCGACCAGAGATGATAAAAAAGGAAGAAATCAAAATAATTGAAACCGAAATATTGAAATATGGATAGAAATGATAACCAAAACTATATATATTGTACCTTTCCAATGTGCATGTCCTTATACGCCGTAAGTTATTCACCTTGTTAGTAGCCATTAACCACCCCCACCCCCCACACCCCCAGTAGACTTTAAGGGGAGATGGTTGATTATATTCTGGACCCCCTTCTCACTCGTGTTGGAAATTTTTCTACCGAAAAATGTACACATTTATCTTGATGGGGGGTCTTGGGGGAATTAGTTTTTAAGCTTAATGGAGGTCTAGGAAGCAAATAAAAGAAAAACAAAATATATATACCGGTATATATATATATATATACCGGTATACATATATATATATATATATATATATATATATATATATATATATAAACAAATAGACAAAACAAAATAAAACCTACCGCCTTAAACTTTATCAATTAATCTCTATATTCCCTCCCATACCCCTCAGAGATGATGTGTGTTGAATTATTAACCCTCTCCGACATACATATGACGCGATTTTGGGCCGATTAGGGATACTTTTAAGTCTTTGTTACCATCAGGGGTATTTAGAAACCTTTAGTTTAGTTACTTCAACCTTTACAATTGTCTTTGAGTTAGCTGTGGGCAGAAAACTAATTTTGGAGAGGTAATTATAAGAGTGAGAGAACTCTATTTCTTATTGCTAATCTGGCAACCTCTGCGTTATATGAGTCTGAAGGGGTTAATAGCATTCTCCTCCCCCATTGCACACACCATCAACCAACTGTATCCATTTATCTCTACATGCCCTCACAGACCCCTCCAGAAATAATGTATATGTAAAAGATAGTAAGGCTTGTTTGTGTGAGCACTCTGTTCCTTGTAACTTTCCCCCGTAAGGATTAAGGGGAGATGGGTCGTTTTTTGATCGATTATTATTATTATTATTATTGTAATTTTTGTATTTTTTATTTTTTCATTTTTTTTTTTTGTATTTATGTAATAGTTTTTTAGTTTCCTCCCTTGACCTCCATCAAACTTAAAATAACCTCAGGATCCCACGTGAACACATATTTGTACATTATTCGGTAGAAAAATGTTCCGGCCGAAGACCGATTCCTCCTAAATTACTGGCTCGCTGTCATCAAAATTAAATTGCAAATATAATATTGCCGGAAAAATACCCTTGTGTAAATTCAGCCTTAGGTGTGGAGTTTTTATCACTACACTTTCAACTTGTCACAACTTTAGGGTAAACTGACCGTTTGTTTGGTCTATTAATTCGTGTATTCATGTATTTGTTTAGTTTCCTCCCTAGACCTCCATCAAGCTTAGA
>CM064489.1:7909365-7924011 GCA_032716605.1 Paralithodes platypus
TACCGAGAAGAGGAGGGATAGTGGAGAACAAACGTTTATATTGAAGAGACCTGCGCATCCCGGAATGGGAGAGGTTTAATTAGGTTATTAAATGGAAACCTTTAATGTCCTCCTCATATATTCAATGTTTTACCATCAACGTTTATCTATATATCTATCTATCTATTTACTCATGCCCAATCCCCACTTTTCCTATTTTTTATTTTATTTTATTATGTTTTTTTTTCTGTTTTTTTGTTTTGTTTTTTGTGGGGGGCTGACTCAAGACAGAGCAAGAACAGGGACAACACAAAACACAACAGAAAACAACAAACACACAAAAACAAAACACAAATTCACACACATCTACTGTAGGTCATTTGCCATATAAAATACTATTGTTATTTCCAAAAAATTAGTAATGTATGAGTTTTCCAAAACTCAATAAGTACTGTGGACATAAAATAGGCAATTTATAGAAGCTGGTGGCATGTTTGTGAATGTATGTGGTACTTAACAAGTGAAAAATAAATAAATGTATAAGGGCAAGTACAAAATATGTCAGGGCAAGTGAAAAAACTGTCAGGGCAAGTGAGTTTCAGAAGTCACTAGCCCGGGGCAAGTAGATCCGTAACACTAATTTCTCAGCCTGTGATAGAGGAATGACTATAGATCAGGCAAAGGAAGTGGTAATAAACAGGAATGAATGGAGAATGCTTGTGAATAGTTGAGTGAACACGTGGTCTTTTGGGGGAAGGGGTCGGGCGCAAGTTGGACTAGATAATAGTCCATCAGGCGCCTGGCCCAGGGAGACGATTAATATGAAGGGTGCGCCTGGAAGTGTGGTGGGAGGGCCTGTGGCTTTGGCTCCGCTGCATGTCTGTTTGCCGAGATCGGAACCTCTCCGGGTGGTCGGGGGCCGGGGGAGTGCTGGAGCGACCTTGGTGACCCTGGTCTCTGGGTATTCTCCTGGGTGACCTAGATATGTGTGAATTTTGTGTTTTGTCTGTGTTTGTTCTTTGTTTTGTCTTGTGTTTTGTGTTTTCCCTGTTCTTGCTCTGTCTTTAGTCGGCCACCCCCAAGAAAATAAAAACAAAAAATAATAAAATAGAGTAAAACAGAAAATAAAAATAAAAATAGGAAAAGTGGGGATTGGGCCTGAGTATATAGATAGATAGATAGCTTTCTTCGTATGCTCTTTCTTCTTTCTGACTCCTTCCTACCTTTTTTCCTTCCTTTCTTTCTGTGTTACTCTTTTGCCTTCCTTCCTTCCTGCCTGCCTTCCTCTTTTCCCTGTGTTTTCTGTATTGTCTTCATATATCTCTTGCTATCTTCCGTGTGTTTTGTGTTGGTGGAGAGAACATAATCACAAATATATATATATATATATATGTACAGTATATATATATCTTTCTTCTTTTCTTCGTTCGTTGTTTCCTTCCTTTTTTTATTTCTTTATTAGTTGTGCATGTCTCTTGTTCCTTAGCTTCCTTCGTCCCTTCCTTCCTTCGTATTGTGTTATTATTCGTGTAAATAATCCGAGTGAGTAACGATAATTACCGTACATGCTTCTCCCTTCCTGTGTTCATCATTACTGTGCCACTCTCCAAGTACCGCTATTATTTATGTCCTTGAAATGTCCTTCCTTCCTTCCTTCCTTCTTAATTTAGCTCATCCTTCCTTCTATATTTCTGTCATGCCTTTCTTTATTCCTACCTTCCTTCCTTTGTTTCTTTCTTTCTATATTTCTTTCTTCCTTCCTTCGTATTATGTTATTATTCCTGTAGTTAATCTGAATGGTAATGATGATAGGAAAATAATCACAGTATGCTTCTTCCTTCCTTTATTCCTAACTTCTTTCTTTCTCTCATTCGTTGTTACTTCCTTTATTGTAGTCTTTTTTTCCTTTCTATGTTTTTGTCAGTGTCTGTCTGTCTGTCTGTTTGTTTGTTTTTATGTTTCCTTTTTTCATTATTGTTGTCTTTCTTCCTTGTTATGTGTCTGTCTGTCTTGCTTGCTTTCATTCTTTTCTTTCATTATTTCTTCCTTGCTATCTATCTGTCGTTCTTGTTTTCTTCTTTATAATTTTATTGTCATTCCTTCCCTTCTTCCTTCCTTTCGGGTTTGCTTTTCATTATATGTTTTCGTTATTTTCATCTTCATATTATACGGTACCTGTCAGTCTGTCTCTCGTTTATTCAATGCCTGTCCTCATTCCATATGCCTGCCTGTCTCCGGCTTTTACTCTCTCTCTCTCTCTCTCTCTCTCTCTCTCTCTCTCTCTCTCTCTCTCTCTCTCTCTCTCTCTCTCTCTCTCTCTCTCTCTCTCTCTCTCTCCCCTTCCATGCCGTCAGCCGTCCCTCCCTCATTACGTCAGACCTTTTTCCTTTGATTCAAAAATTCTTGTTGCTACATTGTAAAGAAAGTGTCTTGAATGGGATATGCACCGACTAGAAATGCCATTGGCATATTTTTAGATAGATTGGTAACTATAGATAGATAGATAGATAGATAGATAGACAGACAGACAGACAGACAGACAGATAGATAGATAGATTGATAGATAGATAGATAGATAGATAGATAGATTGATAGATAGATAGATAGATAGATAGATATATAGATAGATAGATAGATAGATAGATAGATTGATAGATAGATAAGATATTAAATGTGGATTACTAGGTGGGTATATTAATATATAGACATAGACTGACACACACACACACACACACACACACACACACACACACACACACACACACACACACACACACACACACACACACACACACACACACACACACACACACACACACACACACACACACACACACACACACACACATATCATACCCAGCATAATCTAAGTACATATTGTTTTCCCATTTCCCGTGTTACCATGGTTACGTAAGACCCTCACAAGATTCTTTATATTTGCTTAAGTGTCCATTTCTTCCTGGTGAATGATAGCAAGCCTGTAATTGTAATTGTCGGCCGCGACATTTTCCTACCGAAAAGTGTACAAATTTATCTCGAAGGGATACCTTGAGGATAATTTATTAAGACAGACAGAAAGAAGGCAGAGCATAGGTAGAAATACAAAATAGTAAGGAATCACGGAAGGATGGAAAGAAGGAAGGAAGGACGGAAGGAAGGAAAGACGGAAGGAAGGAAAGAAGGCAACACAGTAACACAGAAAGTAAGGCAGCAAGAAAGAAAGGAAAGAAAGAAGGAAGAGCATACGAATCAATAGACAATAATAGATTAATATATAAATAAGCTAACCAATAAACCCTTCCTCTTTAACAATAATATACTCTTGCCAAACGGGTGACGTATATCCTATGGTATTATAGCTACATTTAGAAGATTTTATGCAGCTTAGGAAGGATCTGTGGTAGCGATAAGGGTTGATTTAGATAGTCTGTAGCCTTTATATCGCTAGAGGTCCTTTGTAAGCGATCTGTGGTAGCGATAAGGGTTGATTTAGATAGTCTGTAGCCTTTATATCGCTAGAGGTCCTTTCTAAGCGATCTGTGGTAGCGATAAGGGTTGATTTAGATAGTCTGTAGCCTTTATATCGCTAGAGGTCCTTTGTAAGCGATCTGTGGTAGCGATAAGGCTTGATTTAGATAGTCTGTAGCCTTTATATCGCTATAGGTCCTTTGTAAGCGATCTGTGGTAGCGATAAGGGTTGATTTAGATAGTCTGTAGCCTTTATATCGCTAGAGGTCCTTTGCATCGACAATATGAACTGTAGTAAGTACTTCACTATCGACCAATCTAATTACACGCGGGGAAACGGTTGCAAAATTATTGGTAAATCTTTTAACTCACACGAATTTAAGAATTTCTTCTTCAATCGAGTTGTCAACTTGTGGAATGGGCTTCCCCGAGACGTTATAGACTGCAGCACCGTTGATTCATTTAAATTCCGCCTAGACAAATATCTCGCATCAAACCCGCGACTGACTGCGTTTGTAAATGAATAACTTTATTTTATCCTCCCCTCAGTTACTAACCCATATGTCCCCTACTAACTTCCTAGTCCTGCCACGTTAGTGGCAGGGCAGTAGTTCCCTTTCCAATGTTCCCTTACCCACTCTAAACCACTGTTTGGACACTTGATCCTCAGTATTTTGGAGGACAAGCAGCCTAGAAGGGTCACTAGATCTGTTGTTGCTTGATTTCCTTTGTAAGCGATCTGTGGTAGCGATAAGGGTTGATTTAGATAGTTTGTAGCCTTCTTATCGCTAGAGGTCCTTTGTAAGCGATCTGTGGTAGCGATAAGGGTTAATTTAGATAGTTTGTAGCCTTTATATCGCTAGAGGTCCTTTGTAAGCGATCTGTGGTAGCGATAAGGGTTGATTTAGATAGTCTGTAGCCTTTATATCGCTAGAGGGCCTTTGTAAGCGATCTGTGGTAGCGATAAGGGTTGATTTAGATAGTCTGTAGCCTTTATATCGCTAGAGGGCCTTTGTAAGCGATCTGTGGTAGCGATATGGGTTGATTTAGATAGTCTGTAGCCTTTATATCGCTAGAGGTCCTTTGTAAGCGATCTGTGGTAGCGATAAGGGTTGACTTAGATAGTCTGTAGCCTTTATATCGCTAGAGGGCCTTTGTAAGCGATCTGTGGTAGCGATAAGGGTTAATTTAGATAGTCTGTAGCCTTTATATCGCTAGAGGTCCTTTGTAAGCGATCTGTGGTAGCGATAAGGGTTAATTTAGATAGTCTGTAGCCTTTATATCGCTAGAGGGCCTTCGTAAGCGATCTGTGGTAGTGATAAGGGTTAATTTAGATAGTCTGTAGCCTTTATATCGCTAGAGGTCCTTCGTAAGCTGAACACAACTGTCTAAGAGTAGCCAGAATACAATCCAAAGAACATCACTGAAAGGAATACAATAGACATTCCATCGTAGCCTAGCTGCCTATACAACTCTGTAATTCCTGCACTAAACAAACAACTCACTCTCACTCTCTTTCTCTCTCTCTCTCTCTCTCTCCTTATTCACTCTCTGCTACAATTTTCTATTTCCTTCTATCACAGTTTCTCTCCCTCTCACGCTCTCTCCCTCACTCTCACTCTCTCTCTCTTCCCCTCCACTCTTTACTACCCCTTACAACTACCGCCCCCCCTAACCCCCCCACCAACGTACATTGATTTTCTTGGGCCCTGTGACGTCATTGGGGCATTATTGACTGGCGGGAGAGGTCGTGACGTCATTCTTACGTCATACTGAGAGAAAGAGAGAGAGAAACGGAGGGAGGGGTAGGGAGGGAGGGGGATAGGGAGGACGGAGACATGGGTAGGGAGGGCGGAGGGAGGGAAGGATAAGTCTGAGAGAGAGAGAGAGAGAGAGAGAGAGAGAGAGAGAGAGAGAGAGAGAGAGCGAGCGAGAGCGAGTGGGGGGGAAGTTACGTATATTGCATTTCCGTGATTTTTAGAAATATAATTGCCTGTGAAAAAAATTCTGTATCAAATTTACCAAAGCCTTTTAGTATCTTGAAATTCTTGATTAGTTGACCTTTCATTCTCATGTTTCTAGTGAGAACGAAATATTTTGTATTAGTCTTTCGTAACATGGTATAGGCTATGCAGTATACAGTATATGTATAATATATATATATATATATATATATATATATATATATATATATATATATATATATATTATATATAGATAGATAGATAGATAGATATGTGGATGGATGGATGGATGGATGGATAGATAGATAGATAGATAGATAGATAGATAGATAGATAGATAGATAGATAGAGAGAGAGAGAGAGAGAGAGAGAGAGAGAGAGAGAGAGAGAGAGAGAGAGAGAGAGAGAGAGAGAGAGAGAGAGAGAGAGAGATGAAAGAACGAGAAACCGTACATAAGATGGGATTAAATTATGCAAGGAATTGAAGACTTAGAAAGGGGTAATTTAATGAAAAAAAATGTGAGAAGCAGCTAGGTTGAGAACATAAAATGTGAGAAGCAGCTAGGTTGAGAACATAAAATGTGAGAAGCAGCTAGGTTGAGAACATAAAATCTATATGGATAAAAGTTAGAAAGATAAAATAGTTAAATGTAAAGGAAGATATAAATTAAAATATAACTCAAGCAACACATGAAAAAAGTACAGGTAGAAATATATACCGGTAATAGGCAATGCATAGTACAGAAACTACGGTATATGAATAATTAATGAATATATGGATGAGAGGGAGATAAGAAGGGTAGAAGAAGAGGTAGAAAACATTAAACAGAGGGAAGAAGATATATTAAATAATAAATAAGGAATAAGTTGAGACGTTTCAAGGAAAGAATGGAGAGAGGTAATGGAAAGAAGGAAAGAACATGGGAAGTCAAAGAAAATGGATGAAGGAAGGAAGAAGAGATGAAAGAATGGTGAGGTATATTAAAGGAAATGAAGGAAAAAGCGTAAAATACGGGAATAAGTTTAGCTGGCTACCCTCAGCTAAAAAAAAATATATAAAAAGATTATATAGATATAGAAGCTAGAAAAGGAAGAGTTTGAGAAGGGTTACATTGAAAGAAGATGGACGCAGAATTGGAAGGGAGAGAGGGAAAATAGATGAATGGAAAGGAGGATGCAAATCTGGTTGGAATGAATGTATAAGGAAGGAAGGATTAAAGGTAGGCAAGATAGGAAGAACAGAAGGAAGCTAGGAAGAACGGAATGAAGGAAAGTAGGAAGAACAGAAGGAAGAAAGAAGGGGTACAAGAAAGGAAGGAAGGAATGGAGGGATAAACGAAGGAAGGAAGAAGGATTAAAGGTAGGCAAGATTATAGGTTGGAAGAACAGAAGGAAGGAAGAAGGGGGACAAGAAGGGAAGAAAGGAAGGAAGGAAGGAAGGCAAGATTATAGGTTGGAAGAACAGAAGGAAGGAAGAAGGGGTACAAGAAGGGAAGAAAGGAAGGAAGGCAAGATTATAGGTTGGAAGAACAGAAGGAAGGAAGAAGGGGTACAAGAAGGGAAGGAAGGAAGGCAAGATTATAGGTTGGAAGAACAGAAGGAAGGAAGAAGGGGTACAAGAAGGGAAGAAAGGAAGGTAGGCAAGATTATAGGTTGGAAGAACAGAAGGAAGGAAGAAGGGGTACAAGAAGGGAAGAAAGGAAGGAAGGCAAGATTATAGGTTGGAAGAACAGAAGGAAGGAAAAAGGGAAGGAAGGAAGAAGGGGGACAAGAAGGGAAGGAAGGAAGGCAAGATTATAGGTTGGAAGAACAGAAGGAAGGAAAAAGGGAAGGAAGGAAAGAAGGATTAAAGGTAGGCAAGAAGGAAGAAGGAAGCTAGGCTACTATTGACTACTGTAGGTCTTACGTCACCAGGTTGGGGTCCCTGTTGCCGGGGAAAAGAAGGAAGGAAAGGATAGGAAGGAAAACTGAAGGAAGGAAGGAGGGAAAAGAGGAAGAGAATATGAAGGAAGGAAAGGAAAGGTTGGAAGAGCGTCAGGAAGGAAGGAAAGAGAGGAGGAAGATAATGTGGATTTAAATGAAGGCAAGATAGCAAAGGAAGGAAGGAAGGAAGAAAAGGAACAAGAGTGTGTGTATACAAGGAAGGAGGAAAGGGTGGAATAAAGGAATGGAAAGTGGATAGTAGTAAGGAAGGATGGGAAAAGGAATGCAGAAGGAGTAGAAGGAAGGAAGAAACTAGGCTTGGATCAGTGTTACCGGGTAAATGAAGGAAGGAAGGGGAGAGGGAGAGGGGGAAAGGGAGGAAGCATGGACGGAAGGATGAATGGTGGAAGGAAGAAGAAACGGAAGGAGGAAAGGGTGGAAGGAATGAAGGGAAATAAAAGAAAAGAAAAAGTGAAAGAAAGGAAACAGGTGGAAATGAGGTCATTAGGGAAGAAACAAGAGGGAGAGAGAGTGAGTGTGTGATTAAAAGGAATAATAGGATATGATGGGTCCAATTAAATATAGATAGAGAACAATAAACAGATTTAATGGGTGTTTGACATCTCGAGGGGGAAAACAAAAAACGGAAAATGGGGTAGAACATTTTTGGCGAGGGGTGAAAAATATAGAGTGAAGTCAAGATTAAAAGTGGGCTAAACAGTCTGGGGAATGGTTATATATTGTAGAAAAGGTATATTAAAAATGTTGTGGAATATAACCGTGATCAGAGAGAGAGAGAGAGAGAGAGTTTGTGTGTGGGGGGGGGGGGGGGGGGGGATGGAAGATGTGAGTAATGAAGAGGAATGGAAGGGTTTGAGGATATATAGAGAGAGAGTGTGTGTGTGTGTGTGTGTGTGTACAGGAAGGGGAAGGGTATGGAGGATCAGAGTAATACAGAATAATGGCAAGCTTTAGAGAGAGAGAGAGAGAGAGAGAGTGCGCGCGAGAGCGCGAGAGCAAGCGCGCCAGAAACAAGGACTGACAGACTGCAATTAAATATGTCCTTACTAATGAGTTTGGACCCTTAAACAAAACACTCCTTTCTTTTGTTGTTTTATAAACTTTATTTTTTCTGCTACTCCACCAAAACATAGTTATACCTTAAAAATGGTGTAAATTATTGTACAAGTTATATTAATATTAATTAAATAGTATAAACAAATGTGATTAGTAAATAAATAACTTAACAACTACATAACATGTAACAAGAAACTATTATTAATATCGGTAGCACATAAATATCTTAACAATTACAGAAACATATAACAATAAAGTAACAGCTGATAAAGTAAACAAGTTTATATATATATATATATATATATATATATATATATATATATATATATATATATATATATATATATATATCTATACAGTATATATATATATATATATATATATATATATATATATATATATATATATATATATATATATATATATAAAGTAACACAACAGTTGTTAATGTGATAGTTTAAGTGTTGTTTATAATTGTAGTTCCTGTGATGTTTGTTAATAAATCAAATGCCATGAATCTGTTAGAGTGAGTTATTTTAATAAGAAAGGTAGAGTTAAGCAAAAAATGACTCGTACCGACAAACAAAGTAAATAGTGTTCTATCAACTTTATGAACAACAACAAAAAATATATGTTATTCTAAAATAATAATGGTTATCTGCATTTTGTTTTACAATATATACACAGCACGGTAGTTTGATAATTAATGAATAAAACAATACTTGGTTCTATATTTAAAACAAGACCAACAAATATTGTTTCAAAATAATAAATAATTTAATACAGGTGTATCTCTTGGTAGTGATAGTAGTAATGAATATGTTGGGGTAGTGGCCTTAATCACGTTTATTTGTTAATTAGTGTAATGTTAATTTAATCGAGTTGTAGTACAGGTTTATTTGTTAATGCAGCTTAGTGATGATGTAATTTAGTTGTTTCAGAGATTATTGGTGATGTAAATTAGTTGTTTCAAAGATTAGTGTTGATGTAATTTAGTTGTTACAAAGATTAGTGTTGATGTAATTTAGTTGTTTCAAAGATTAGTGGTGATGTAATTTAGTTGTTACAAAGATTAGTGGTGATGTAATTTGGTTGTTTCAAAGGTCAACAAAATATTCACCTGGTCGGGTTTGTTGTGGAATATTCTGTTTTGATTGTGGTGTTATGATGGGTTTGTTATGATTAAATTGGTAGGATGCCATTACGTGTGTGTGTGTGTGTGTGTGTGTGTTTGTGTGTGTGTGTTTTGAAACTACACTACTATAGTTTATGGTATATGAGGTGATTGTGGTAGTGGTTGGGTGTGGTAATGATGGTAGTGGTTGTGGTAATAGTGGTAGTACTGTAATGATGGTATATGAGGTGGTTGTGGTAGTGAAGGGTTGTGGTAATAGTGGTAGTGGTTGTGGTGATATTGGTAGTATTGTTGATGGTATATGAGGTGGCTGTGGTACTGGAGGGGTGTGGTAATGATGGTAGTGGTTGTGGTAATAGTGGTAGTATTATTGAAGGTATATGAGGTGGTTGTAGTGGAGGGATGTGGTAATTGTGGTTGTGGTAATAATGGTAGTATTGTATGATGATATATGAGGTGGTTGTGGTAGTGGTGGGTGTGGTAATAGTGGTAGTAGTTGTGGTAGTATTATTGAAGGTATATGAGTCTTGTGGTAGTTGAGGGGTGTGGTAATAATGGTAGTAGCCTATTGTATGAAGAGTACTTTCTATCGGTGGAAATGTGCCACTGTATATACTTTCTATCGGTGGAAATGTGCCACTGTATATACTTTCTATCGGTGGAAATGTGCCACTGTATATACTTTCTATCGGTGGAAATGTGCCACTGTATATACTTTCTATCGGTGGAAATGTGCCACTGTATATACTTTCTATCGGTGGAAATGTGCCACTGTATATACTTTCTATCGGTGGAAATGTGCCACTGTATATACTTTCTATCGGTGGAAATGTGCCACTGTATATACTTTCTATCGGTGGAAATGTGCCACTGTATATACTTTCTATCGGTGGAAATGTGCCACTGTATATACTTTCTATCGGTGGAAATGTGCCACTGTATATACTTTCTATCGGTGGAAATGTGCCACTGTATATACTTTAAACTTAGCGTGCTAGTTAATGTTACAAAATAAATACAGTCCGTGATAATAATTATACGTATATGATATTAACTTAATTGTATATTATATTTACACTAATATATCCTGACAATTTACTCCCATCTTATTGCACAGATACGGCCATAGCAAGTTAGTGCATTGTAAAATTAATTGCAAACACCGTAGAGTTATTTCCTAAATTTTGCCAGGTGTATATTGGATTATTGAAAACCTCTCATTATTTTAACCCCTTCAGTACGATGACACAATTTTTTTACCTGTTGTCTCGGTTAACATTAGACGATTTTTGCAGTTTTAGAAGGCCATTGGATATTATTCAGATAGTTGATTGAGATAGCATACTTTTCTTTGAGTGTGAGAGGTAGATTATTAGCTAAGGATTTTGTTTTTATTGGTAACAAAAAGAATACGAAAACTACGTCATCGTGCTAAAAACATTAATCCACTTAGTTACTTAGCATCATTTGTTTTTATTTCTTGCTCTGCCTTTCTCTTTAAATATAGTCATTTTTGTTTTCTCTTTTTCGACAGTACAGTATCATTTTAAAATACCTGACAGTATCGATAGGAATTTAATTACAGTTGAGTTCTGGACATCGAGCTTAAAAATTAATGTAGCAATTAATACCAGCCTGAAATTTAAATATTGTGTCGTCCAGCGTTCTTGCCAGTGCCACCTGTCGACTCATTTATTGAAACAGGTAAAATTTATATAAGCCCGTGTGCTATATTAAACATAAGAGTAATAATAATAATAATGACAATAATAATAATGACAATAATAATAATACTGATAATGATAACACAATTAACAATGGCATAAATGATAAAATAATAGTAATAGCAACACCAATAATATATTCAGAATAATAATAGAAATAATAATAAAACAAAATATAATAATAGTGATCATAATCACAATAATAATCATAATAATGAGTTATGATAATAATATATACGATAATACAAATACTATGCAGCAAACTCTCTGAATATAGCCCTCAACCATTGTTTATTGAGTTAGTATTCTGTATAGGCTAGGTTTCTGTGTTTCTAGGTTTCTGTTTTGAATACAATTTACAGGTGATAGGCTATTACCACCATGCTTATGTAGTGATTTAAGCGTACTTTATTATGTATTTATAGTTTAATATAGTAATTGTCTTCGCTCAAGCTTCTAAACTTTCTTGAATATCCTAAGTGGTTGTTTTAGGCATATAACTTTAGTATGGCAATTGTTTTATCTCAACCTTCTAAACCTTCTTGAATTTCATATGTTGTTTTCGGCATCTTTTTGCCCCTTGTCATCCTGTGATTATTTTATAATGAGACAGGAGCGGGCATCTTCATGTTGGGGAGCTGCTTAGGTTACTTATGCCATTAGGTTTGTGTCTCTCTCAAAGCCCCTTAATATATTCACATGGAAGGGGTTCTGTTTATTTTGTTATATGTGTGTGTGTGTGTGTGTGTGTGTGTGTGTGTGTGTGTGAACCCCTTTTGTGTTCGGTTCAGTTTTTTAGAGATATTGTATTGTTATTGTTAGTAGTAGAAGAGGGGTTATTGTTGCTGTTGTTGTTGATGTTGTTGTTAAAGTCTTGAGGAAGCTGGCGCCTTTTTGTTCAACAGGCTACCCCCTCTGTTCCTGTTGAGCAGTTGACCCTTGATGACCTGGGCTATACGCTCCAGGTCACTCACTTCGGATTCTGGGAGTGCCACCCCTCCTGCTAGCCTAGTGCCAGCCCCCTGACCCCCTGCAGTGTCAATGCTGGGGGAGTTGTTGTTGTTCGAGGGATTATCGGCGTTGCTAGTTGAGGGATTGTTGGAGGTACTAGAGGGATTGTTGCCGGAGGAGGGATTGTTATTGTCTGTGGCACTGGTGGAGGAGGAAGAAGAAGGGCTGTTGCTATTGGAGGCACTAGAGGAGGGATTATTGCCATTATTGCTGCCAGAAGGACTACTATTGCTTCCACCACTACTTGTACTAGCTGAAGAGGAGCTATTATCATCCCCGCTGTTGCTATTAGAAGACGATGCGGATGATGAACTAGACTGTGTACCGGCTTCACTAGAGGTGGAAGAGGGGATGCTCTGCTGTCCTAGGATCTGTTGGCTGGAGACCCCGTTGTTGCACTTGGCATCCGGCACCAGGACCTTGTATGTGCACTTCCTGTGGTGGGGTAGAGAGGGGTTATTATAGTCTATTCGCTGTAAGTAGGCGAAAAATCATGACCTCTATCCTCTGTTACCGTAACCAAAAAGGGCTAGAGCAAATTGGCTGTAAATTTTTACATCTATTTATTGATTGACTCTTCCCAAATGGTAGAACTATTAGCTCGATTACTCTAGTCGTTTTTGAGTTACAGAGGTTAGAGGTCATGATATCTCGCCTACTTACAGCGAATAGACTATAGCTATTTTTGCAGTAATTATAAGACTATACTCTGTTTCATTTCATCTGACAGTAAATTGAATCCCTTAGCAGCTAATTTTTCGATACTTAATGAAAAGATATGCTCACTTATTCTCTCATAATCTCTCACGTATTCACTCACTCTGTTGTTCACTGTCACACACACACACACACACACACATATATATATATATATATATATATATATATATATATATATATATATATATATATATATATATATATATATATATATATATATATATTTTGGCTATATGATCACGTAATATATAGTAACTCCTTATTGCTGTGAGCGCCTTAAAGGTGATATATGGACCTATTGACCACCCCATAACTCAAACTCTATATATCTATAATAGTGTGGCCTACATAATGGTGTGTGCTATAGAGAGAGAGAGAGCCTTCCTGTACTATATTGTAGGGAGTGTAGGAGGAAGCTCATATCTCTCTCTCTCTCTCTCTCTCTCTCTCTCTCTCTCTCTCTCTCTCTCTCTCTCTCTCTCTCTCTCTCTATCTATCTAAATATCTACTATACAAATAGATAAATACATAGATAAATAGTTAATCTTACTATCTTGCATGACAGTCAAATTATTTGTATATGTTCATTCTAAGCAAGTTGTGTTTACATTAATCGTGTTTATAACAGTAATATATTTATTTACTTACATATATCGTGTTGTGTTTTGTTTTGTTTTCGTGTTCTAGGGAAGAAGGTGGAATATACATAGGGACAAATCAATATTATACAGAGCGAACCCGAAACAATTACCCATAGAGATTTCCCATGTATTTCATTATAAGAAATATTACCAAATACAGACTACTATTATCACCATCATCACTACAACTATATAATGAAATACATGGGAAATCCCTATGGGCAAATGTTTAAGGATCGCACTGTATATATACATATAATAGTATGAGAGATTAACCTATGTTCATTTAGCATAATGCTTCACGCCACACTTAGTATTATCATTTATGCTGGCTCTGCCGAAGTTTTGGCGCCTTAACATGAGAGAGAGAGAGAGAGAGAGAGAGAGAGAGAGAGAGAGAGAGAGAGAGAGAGAGAGAGAGAGAGGAAAAATATATGGAGAGGAAAATAATGTGAAAGAAATTGTGTGTGTGTGTGTGTGTGTGTGTGTGTGTGTGTGTGTGTGTGTGTGTGTGTGTGTGTGTGTGTGTGTGTGTGTGTGTGTGTGTGTGTGTGTGTGTGTGTGTGTGTGAGTGTGTGAATAATCATAAATATATACATACAGTATATCACACCTTAAGTAGAACCAGTGACAGTTATTGGGGCATGAATATTCTCCTAATACTCTGTAGAATGATCGTGTTCCCAAATGTCCGAAACTTACTGAACACTAACGAACCATAAAGAGAAGCCCATGTTCCAGAGATAGAGTGTGTCATAACGTTTGGCTTTTCCCAGAACCTCTCGCCAAAAAACTAGGAAGAGAGTTGTTTTCTGACAGGACGTTGTATATTTCTTGGGTAATGGCCTATCGGATGACCTCTAGGGCTGGTGTAACTTTTATTGTTGGTGTTATTCTTCTTATTATTATTAGTATTAGTATTATTTGTATTTAGTAGTTAGTAGTAGTAGTAGTATTAATAGTTATTGTAGTAGCAGTAGTAGTAGAAGTAGTAGTAGTAATAG
>CM064489.1:7924111-7926611 GCA_032716605.1 Paralithodes platypus
CTATCTATTCTTCTCTTTTCCTATCTATTCTTCTCTTTTCCTATCTATTCTTCTCTTTTCCTATCTATTCTTCTCTTTTCCTGTCTATTCTTCTCTTTTCCTATCTATTCTTCTCTTTTCCTATCTATTCTTCTCTTTTCCTATCTATTTTATTCTTTCCTGTCTAGTTCTTCTATCTTCCTGTCTATTCTTTCTTTTCCTATCTATTCTTCTCTTTTCCTATCTATTCTTCTCTTTTCCTATCTATTCTTCTCTTTTCCTATCTATTCTTCTCTTTTCCTGTCTATTCTTCTCTTTTCCTGTCTATTCTTCTCTTTTCCTGTCTATTCTTCTCTTTTCCTATCTATTATGCTAGTTGCCTGCTATTCTATTCTTCTCTTTTCCTATCTATTCTTCTCTTTTCCTATCTATTCTTCTCTTGTCCTGTCTATTCTCTTTTCCTATCTATTCTTCTCTTTTCCTGTCTATTCTCTTTTTCTCTTTTCCTATCTATTCTTCTCTTTTCCTATATATTTTTCTCTTGTCTTCTCCTGTTCTTCGTTTTTCTTCTGTATTATTTGCTTTCTTCCACATTCTTCTATTTCTTCTCTCTTCGCTTTCCTTCTTTATTTTTCCCTATTTCTTATATTGTCTTACTTATTCTTCTCTTTTCCCCTTACTTTCTTCTTCTTTTGCTCTATCCTTCTATTTTCTTCACTATTCTTCTCTGTTCTCTCCCCGTCTTCTATTATTCGTGTCTATTATCTATTATCTATGTGTGGGTGTGTGTGTGTGTGTGTGTGTGTAAGTTAGTGTGTGTGTGTGTGTGTGAGTGACTGAAAGTGAGTGTGTGTGTGTGATATATAGAGAAAGTGTGTGTGTGTGTGTGAGTGTAAGTTAATGTGTGTGGAGTGAGTTGGGCGTGTGGTGTTGTGTTGTGTGTGTGGTGTGATGTGTGTGTGTGTGTGTGGGTGTGTGTGTGTGTGTGTGTGTGTGTGTGTTATATAGAGAAAGTGAATGAGACTGAATGAGAGAGACAGAGAGGTATAGAAAAATCATGAAAAAAATACGACTTACGAATAATAATAGTTTCCGGTATAATTGGTCAAGCAGCTTATTGATGACTCTGACAACAAGAACATTCATTGTCCCAATATTCATTAAGGGGAGAGGGGCTCGTGAGAGGGTCCTTGCCTTCGTTGGCCAATATTCATTAAGGGGAGATGGGCGGTGTTTTGGTCCCTCTTCTTCCTCAAATTAAAAGAATCTTCATAATAAGCCCTACATGACGTTCGGCTCATTAGTTTGGCGATTTTAAGACCTTTCACCCTATTTATTTGTCAAGACTTCGTGTCCTTTAGGTATCGATATTTTCCTGGCAAGCGATAGCGAGCCTGTAATTTAAGAGGAACCGACATTTTTCTATCGACAAATTTACAAATTTGTCTGGGGGGGGGGGGTTATTTTAAGCTTTATGGATTTCTAGGCAGGAAACTAAGTATATTACAGAAGAACATAAGAAAGCCGATTGGCCCACACAAGGCAGATCCCTCCGTAAAATGTTATATAAATACTGCCATCCCCCCTTCATAAATAAGCTTATAATGCTATACACAGTCTCGGTCTTTTGCTTCGTTGGGTAAAGTTCACGAAGAGGTTTATGGGCTATGTACTGTATATATCAATGTATTTAGTTTTGAGTTTCCTCGCTAGACCTCCAGCAACCTTAAGGGGAGGTCTCCACTTGAGGGATTTTTTTCTTGACCCCTTTCTCCCTCATGTTTAGCCCCATTGCTTTTGATATTATAAAACGTTTTTCCCCACTTACGTTTAGCGATTTTTTTTGTTAAGAACTTTCACCTCATATTAAGGACTTTCGTGCCATTTAGGTGTCATTTTAAGTCTGGCGAGCGATAGCGAGCCTGTAATTTAAGAGGAAACACGGCCTCGCGGCACGGGACATTTTTCTACCAGAAAAAATGTACAAATTTATCTTAAAAGGGACTCAAGGGGGTGTAATTTTAAGGTTGATGGAGGTCTAGTGAACAAACTAAATACCTCCCCTTATTAAAATAGCACCCACTAGACCCCCTTTCAAGATAAATGTGTTCATTTATCGGTAGAAAAATTTCCCGGCCGAAGGCCGGTTCCTTCTGAAAATACAAGCTCGCTATCGCTCGCCAGGAACAAATCGACAGCTAAATGGCACGAAAAGTCTTAACATTGCCGAAGAAATGGGGCGAAAGGTCTTAAAAAGCGACAAACTAACGGCACGAAAATGTTAAAACCTCAAAACTAATATGCTAAACATGAGGGAGAAGGGGGTGCATAAAAAGCGAGTACTACCCCCTTAATTAAGCAGCTTATTATTCTATATATAACAGGCTCGGTGTTTTGGGGTTGGTTGGGCAAAGCTCATTAAGCGGTTTATTATGGCTTCCTGTTTAGTTGTTGACGTTGTTGTTTTTTATTGTTATTTATAGGCGCTATCGCAGTTTGGATTCATGGCCAAATTCAAGGG
>CM064489.1:7929111-7986611 GCA_032716605.1 Paralithodes platypus
TCATCAAACTCGCCAACTCCAATTATCTGGCAAGTTTGGTAGGTTTTGGATAGTCTGAACAATTATGATATGGGGGTCTGTGGTGTGTGGATGTGTGTGTGTGTGCGTGGGTGTGTGTGTGTGAGAGAGAGAGAGAGAGAGAGGAGATTGAGTGTGAGTGTGAGTGTGAGTGTGTGTGTGTGTGTGTGGGTGGGTGTTGTGTTAGTATGTGTGTGTTTGTGCGTTTGTGTTTGTGTATGTACAGTATGTATGAGAGTGTTTGTGCATGTGTGTTTGTGTGTAAGTGCTTGTGATAAGTACTTCAGTATTGCAATTCATGAAATACAATTCAATTCACATATGTAAATTGATAAATATATTACCAACAAACTAACTAATTAACTGACAAATGTTGGATCCCGTTTTCTGATGTAGCGACATTACATTTAAGGACTAACTTCACTAATAATAACAAACTACACATATCCTCCCAGTACAACTCGATCCCCTCCAGGTCTACTTGTGCTTTAGTAGGAGGAGGTGCTCGTGCTTGCTGTCTCCTCTCTGACGCTCCAAGCAAACAGTCTCTATTACTGCTAACTTCTGGCTGTTTGCGTTGTTGTTGTTGTTCTTGTTGTTCTTGCGGTCTGACATGTCGGGTTTGTTATAGCTGAAAGCGAGAAGCTGTTACGGCGAAGACGTTCAGCATAGACGGAGAGTTATCACCACTCATGCGAAGACAGGGGAGTTAATTGGACTGTCCTTGATTGTGTGTTATCCTTAGCTGCATGTCAATTGATTATGTAAATGAGAGCTCTGTCAGACAGTTAATGTCTTAAATACACAAAGATCTGCACAACCATTTAGAAGATGGCGTAATTCTTCTAAATAATGACTTATCAGATTGCAGGGACAACATTAGCTTTACTAGTAGCAAGAATACAGTGAGTGATATATACAGTATAGAGAGAGAGAGAGAGAGAGAGAGAGAGAGAGAGAGAGAGAGAGAGAGAGAGAGAGAGAGAGAGAGAGATATATGTATACACAAGGGAGTGGGTGGCCTTATTAGATACTGGCACTGGAAAATTGAAGTTGCTGGACATTCTATAATATACCTTATATATATATATATACTGTATATTTATTTGATTTTGTATTTTTTTTCCCCGAGTAGGCTACAGTTCGGCCCAATTACTTGTTATTGTCGCCATATTTTATACTCGTTATTTATATTGTGTATATGTTTTTTTTTCTTTTTTCTGTATTGTCAAATGTTTCTAATAATTGTATTCGTCCTTCAATATTTTACTCACAGGAGGTAAATACATGAATAAGTCTCTCTCTCTCTCTCTCTCTCTCTCTCTCTCTCTCTCTCTCTCTCTCTCTCTCTCTCTCTCTCTCTCTCTCTCTCTCTCTTCTCTCCCTTCTCTCTCTCTCTCTCTCTCTCTCTCTCTCCGCTTCTCTCTACTCTCTCTCTCTCTCTCTCTCTTGCGCTATAGTTTATATAATATATATATATATATATACTGTATATATATATAATATATATATATGTATATATATATTATATAATTATATATATTATATTCTAATATATATGATATCAATCTATCTATCTATATACTATATATATACCCAGTAAAATATATACATATAATCCTCTATCCCTCCCTCCTTCTCCCTCTAACTTTGTAGGTGCGGATCTCAACAACTCGGGTCTCCTCAACTCATATCACGTCGTTTTATATTAAATTCTCGCACCTCCGCCCCAATCGCCCAGTACCGCCGAAGATATTGAAGGGGAAGGACGGAAATTGGATATAAAGAGCAGAAGTTAATAGGGTGTCCAACCGCTACACTTTCGTTTGAAGGGGTGATGGGCGTACTTATTTGTAAATATATATATATATATATATATATATATATATATATCTTATATATATATATATATATATCTATATATATATATATATATAACTTATGTGTAAGGAGAGAAGACCGAGAGAGAGAGCATGGGATGAGAGAGAGGAGAGTCATGAGAGAGAAGTCGAGTATAGTGTGTGTGGTGGCGTGGTGCGTGCTGTGAGGCGGCCCCTGTGAGTAAGAGCAAGAGTCTGTGTGTATGTGCGAGAGAGGGTGAGTCTAATTCAAACATCATATTCTGTAAATCTGCTACACACACACACACACACACACACACACACACACACACACACACACACACACACACTCGACAACAATCACTCCCGAACGAAAACGGGATGTCGACCTCATTAAAAAACCCAATTATAGTAATGAAGGCACAGGCTGGATCTGTCTGGGCTGTATGCATGTTCTCAGAAACATCACTAACTTCCTGGATTTCGATATAGCGATAATTAAAAAAAAAAAAAAATCTTCGTAATGCATATATTGTAGTATTTTTTCTTTCTTTCTTTGTTTACAGTTTTGCGAAGATATCTAGGAATTAAGAGTTGTTTATATGTTGGTAATTTCTTGGCTCTAAACCTCTAGCATGCATACACAAATACCCCCAAGAACCTCCTAAAACTAACCACGCCTCCCGCCAGGGGAACCAAACGCGACCCCCCCCACACAAATACAACATCACCTCAAATTGGAACACGAAAGGTCTCCCCTAAAATTTGACAAAATAATGCGAGACGCGCGAATTTCTTGACATCGCCAAACTAATTGAGGCGAATGTCTTAAAATCGCCAAACTAATGAAGCAAATGTCTTAAAATCGTTTTATAGGGGACTAATGAGAGCGAATGTCTTTTATTAAATAATCCGCCAAAGGAATAAAGGGAGTGTAGGCGAATGTCTCAAAACAATCGCCAAACTAAATTGGTTGTCTGCGGAAACGTACTTCTAAAATCCCCTCTTTATAAACCCCCAATTACAGTAGATGGAAGAGTCCAGGTCTGGATCGGGCGGCGGCGTTCGGGGCGGCTGTATTGCATATTTCTTCAGAGAAAACGGGAAAGCCACCTAACTTCATTGGATTTGAAAATGAAAAAAATAGCGATGATTAATTTTTTAAAATTGTTATATAAATATGTTTTTGTCTTTTCTTATTGTTTTAGTTTTGTTCTTCTTAATGCCTGACGATTGTATGCGGATTTGTGAAGATATCTAGGAATTAGGAGTTTGTTTTATTTGTTTTAGCTTTTTTTATTTGTCTGTTTATATTATTTATTTTTAAGTTTTCGTTCTAGACCTCCATCATACATACAACAACACCCCTACGACCCCCTTAAACTGCAGGCTCGCTATCGCTCGCCAGGGACAAATCAGGGCTTGTATGCATGTTCTCAGAAACACCACTAACTTCCTGGATTTGGGTAATGATAAAACTATTAATTTAGGTTTAGTGTTTATATGCAACTGTTTTCTTATATATATATATATATATATATATATATATATATATATATATATTCTATATATTATCTATATATATATATATATATATATATATATATATATATATATATATATATATATCCTGTGCCTCTACATATTCAAATAAACTACTGACCTTGCCTACCCAAACAAAGGTAATTGGCACTCCCTCCTAATTGGTCAGAGATGCCCCCCGTAATGCGTCCTGATTGGTCCATCTTACGCCACTCACTACCCCACTCTGATCGCTAATTGGCTGTAATTGATGTTGTTGCCTGTCTATGGTGATGTTGTTAGTGATGATGGTGGTGGTGGTGGTAGTGGTGGTGGTTGTAGTAGTGATAGTGATGGGGGTGATGGTAGTGATTAAGGTGATGGTGTTGGTGGTGGGGGTAGTGGTGATGGGGGTGTTAGTGTTGGTGGTGGTGATGGGGGTGGTAGTGGTGATGGGGTGTTATCATTGGGGTGGTATTGGTGGTGATGGTGTTAGTGTTGATGGTGATGGTAGTGGAGGCGTCTGTGGGATGGTGATGGAGTAGTGGTGAGAATGGTAGTGGTATCTATGGGAGGATGATGACAGTGAGGGAGAAAGTGGTGGGGATATTGATGGTGGCTGTGGTGGTGGTGGTGGTAACTATTTATGTGAAGATGATGATGGTGATAATGATATTGATGATGGGGGTAATTATGGGAATGAGGATAATTACATTGGTGGTGATAATATTGGAAGATAGTGATATTTATTAACTTATTTATTATGTAATTATTTTATATTTATTATTTTGTACTTATAAGAATTTCTCCCCTTACCTTCAAAAATTCACATCCACATGCTTTTCTCTCTCTCTCTCTCTCTCGCTCTCTCTCTCTCTCTCTCTCTCTCTCTCTCTCTCTCTCTCTCTCTCTCTCTCTCTCTCTCTCTCTCTCGTGCCCTCTATCTCTCTCTCTCTCTCTCTCTCTCTCTCTCTCTCTCTCTCTCTCTCTCTCTCTCTCATGAGAACGTAATAGTGCCACTGTTCAAAAGTATGGTGAGGCCCCACCTTGAATATGGTGTGCAGTTCTGGTCACCTTATCTGATCAAGGACATTGTAAGACTCGAGTCAGTACAGCGTTAGAGGCGACGGAAGGATGATAACCTCATTAAGAAATAAACCATATGAAGAAAGACTTCTTAAAACGATTGAACCGGTTCTCATTAAAAAAAGAGGAGGTTGAGGGGTCAGCTTATTGAGTGCTTTAAGATACTAAAAGGTTTCGACAAAGTCGATGTAAATGCACTATTCACATTAAACAATACTAATCAAACTCGCGGAAATGGAATGAAATTAAAAACCCAAAAAGGCAAACCTAGATGTCACAAAGAGTTTCTTCACCTACAGTGTGGCGACAGAGTGGAATAAACTACCAGCGGGAGTGGTGGAGAGCGACACAATAAACGCTTTCAAGGGAAGGCTTGACCTCTATCTGCAGAGGGCTGGGGTGATATGAAAAAAAAAAAAAAAAAAATATATATATATATACGGTATATATATATATATATATATGTATGTATGTGTATGTGTGTGCACTGTATAGTATGTATATATATGTACATAATTTATATACTTTATATATATATGTATGTATGTATGTGTATATGTGTATGTGTGTGTATAATTATATGTACCGGTGTATATATATATATATATATATATTTATATATATATATATATATATATATATATATATATATATATGTTAGTATAGCCAGGTAATAGATTCTCTTTTAAACAGACGAGGTTAAAGGCAATAGCAGTTTCAGCATTTAGTATTTAGAATATTGAATTTAGAATATTGAAAGCTGTAACAATAAAATACTAAATGCTGAAACTGCTATTGCCTTTAACCTCGTCTGTTTAAAAGAGAATACATATATATATATATATATATAGTTTGTAAGGCCAGACTGCCTAGTAAGGACCTTGAGGTTTGTGTGGTCTGTGTATCTATGTAGATCTATGTAGCTCTATGTAGCTCTATGTAGCTCTATGTAGCTCTCTCTCTCTCATAATATAAATAACACCGTTAATGTGGCTACTTCCATTGTCCAGGAAATTCCTTTTAACTTACAAGAAAAATATATTACACCCACACCAACCCCCACACACTCTCACACATTCTCTCTCTCTCTCTCTCTCTCTCTCTCTCTCTCTCTCTCTCTCTCTCTCTCTCTCTCTCTCTCTCTCTCTCTCTCTCTCTCTCTCTCTCATTCTCTCTCTCATTCTCTCTCTCTCTCTCTCTCTCTCTCTCTCTCTTTCACACATACACACAGACAGACACATACTTTATTTATAGCCAAAATTCGTTTCTCGTCTAACATCTTCAACACAATTTCTTCTTAAATATAAAACAAATTATGTATTCACATATGCAAATAATACCTTCTATGTTGTATCATTTTTGAGAAATAGTAAAAGCTAACACTCTCTGTAAACTAAGACTTATTCTTTAATTTTATTCTGGTATTAATTATTATGTGTTCGTATTAATTTAACTATATAAGCAAAATAACAGGCTTCGAAATACCTCACTTGGCCCCTTTTTACTACCACAGATCCTTCTTAAACTGCACAAAATCGTCTAAATATACGAAACGTTGTCAATAAAGTGTTCCTCCTCGTAGGGTGTCTATATGCAAAGTCAAAGCAAGACACCACGACTAAATTCCCCGACTGTACACAACATCCCATTAATATTTTGTTGTTCACACCAAGTTCACATAGTAGTAATCAGCTAGAGAGAGAGAGAGAGAGAGAGAGAGTCAGTAAGTCAGAAAGAGAGAGAGAGAAAAAACAAACTTTAATCACGCGGACAAGGAACAATACACTGTACACTTTTAATATAACCCCCTTCACCGTAATTCCTCCCTAGTTAGTTTTTCCATTAGCACTCACTTCCGCTTCCCTTTCACAGCCATTTATAGGACCGGATGTGGGGCTATATCATATACAGTACGGACGCACATACATTACATTAAACGCATAAATACACGCAGACACACATACATACTGTGTGTATATATACTATCTCTCTCTCTCTCTCTCTCTCTCTCTCTCTCTCTCTCTCTCTCTCTCTCTCTCTCTCTCTCTCTCTCTCTCTCTCTCTCTCTCTCTCTCTCTCTCTCTCTCTCTCTCTCTCTCTCTCTCTCTCTCTCTCTCTCTCTCTCTCTCTCTCTCTCTCTCTCTCCCTCCTACCATCAATCACTACCCCACTATGCCAGTCTACTTCCTCCATTAGCACCAACTTCCGCCTTTACAAAACAAAAGAGTAAATTTTATTATATTCACTAAAACGAAGCGCCGTATGGTATGAAACAATTATACATGTGGAGTATGTACAACAAAAAACATAAAATATATATACACAAACTTGACGCCCACAGCAAATACACACACACAGACACACATACAAACACTACACATACATACACACACACTACACACACACACTACACATACACACACACACACACTACACACACACACACACCCACTACACACACACACACACTACACATACATACACACACACACACACACACACACACACACGCACACACACACACTACACACACAGACACACATACAAACACTACACACACACACACACACTACACACACACACACACACACACACACACACACACACACTACACACACACACACACACATATAAAAGGTACTACGCATGAACATATATCACACATAATGCTAACATATAATAATTCACTTAGCTGAACATATTTGAAGGGATGGAATTATTGTACTTGGTTTCAGTACGTTACCACAAAGCCCACCATCACGCCCAAAAACATCTTTGCTCTTTCCAATACACTTAACTTCTTATAATTTTTCCTACATTCAATATCAGCAATGGAAGACAGTATACTTAGTGAGAGAATAGTTCAGTAGGTGGTTTAAGGTATTAAGGATAGATTTGTATACATTTCTTAATTTATGTACTTATATATTTATTATTTCGAGTTTGCTCCCAAGACCTCCACCAAGCTTGACAAAATTCTTCCAAGACCCCCTTCGAGATAAATTTGCAAATATTTTTGGTAGAAAAAATGTTCCGGTCCAAGGTCCGATCTTCGTAAATTACAGGCCGGCTATCCCTCGCCAGGAAAATTCGACACTTGAATGGCACACAAGGTCTTAAAACGCCAAACTAATGGGGCTATACAGTATATGGGGAAGAAAAGGGTCTAGAAAATCCAACCATCCCGCCATCCCCCTCCCTTAAGTCTGAGGTGACGAGTCGAGATAGAGAGATAGTACCGATGCAGGTTCGGGAAGTTGAATCCCACCCGGCTAAACTATAGTCTTTGATCGGAGAAGTTATGACTAATTCGAGCTGGCTGCAATTCTCTTCATTCTCTCTCTCTCTCTCTCTCTCTCTCTCTCTCTCTCTCTCTCTCTCTCTCTCTCTCTCTCTCTCTCTCTCTCTCTCTCTCTCTCTCTCTCTCTCTCTCTCTCTCTCTCTCTCTCTCTCTCTCTCTCTCTCTCTCTCTCTCTCTCTCTCTCTCTCTCTCTCTCTCTCTCTCTCTCTCTCTCTCTCTCTCTCTCTCTCTCTCTCTCTCTCCGAAAAATCGAAAGTTATCCTGTTGTATTTCTATAACTACCGTCAAACGATTTTATTGGGTCACAAGCAGCGTATCTGAGTACAAAAGTGGTCAAGCTTCTGGGAAAAACAAGCAAGGGTGAAGTTCAGAGAAAGCACTACTAAACGCTACTGTTGGAGAAACCCCGCGGTCATAACTTGGAGTCTATGTAGCGAGACTGGCGACCATCTAAAGCTGGTATCACACGAGTGCTTTTACCCTCAACATTTATCCTCAACACTGGTCTGGCAGCTTATGAGGTAAACATTTAAACTACTTCGGTTACCTAAATTCATCTACCATCAGTCTAGTTTCCGATACCGGTGCAAAATACTCCATAAATGTTGCCAGAAAATGTTGATTATCGAATGTTGACTATAAAAGCGCTAGTGTGATATCGATTTCGGCTATTGTAGCTGTGTACATAGAGTGAGTAAAAGGAAATACCAAACAGGCTTTTATTTCAAGCCAAGAATCATGAAGCTATAATCTGATAATGGTTAGTAAGAACGTCTGTGTCAAACCACCTTAAATAATAGTTAAAACTTATGTTTACTTTAATGTAATTTCAATTTAGAAATGTAAATACACATTTCACTCAAAGCAGTTTATGCATTTGGATAATTTATGGAAGTTGAAATTTGCCATTATTAACGGGAGTGGTATTGTTGTTTAATATTTCATAAATAATGCATTAATAGTTGAAGTAAATTATATGTGACACCTGAATTTGTTTTGTGCGATCAAATCCGAAAACACCTAAATGAAATTCTATCAACGTATTTGCTCATATGATACAATGGAAAAGATTTCCAACTGCCCCAGGGTTTCTATTATTTATGGTTTATTAAGATATTATCAATCATAAAACTTGAGAAATACAAAGGACAGAAATTAACAACTAGTGGGGTGGTTAAGTCTGTATGATTTGGTTGCCATTACTCTATGTTATTACTCTATAATAACATAAACACATTGACATACGGGGGTGAAGCATGGACGTTGTTGAAGAGACACAAACCAAGAGTGAGAGGAGTGGAAATAAGTTACTTGAGAAGTGCGCGTGGAGGAGTTACATGGAGGGATAGACAGACGAATGAGGAAGTACGAGAGTGGTATGGTATTTTTTTTATTTTATTTTTTGGATGTAGATGTGCTCGAAAGTGTGAACAGGAACACCTTGAGATGGTTCGGCCATGTGGAACGTATGGGAAGCAAGAGAATGACTAAGAGTGTGTACAAGAGTGAGGTGGAAGGACAAAAGGGGGAGAGGTAAACCGAGAGAGGTGGAAGGATGGAGTTAAGAAGTATATGGCGTGAAAGCAGTGCTGGATGGAAGGAAGGGCGTCAACTAACTGGGGACAGAGGTGCATGGGGGCGATTCGTTCGTAGCCACGCCTTCGGGGACCACGGCGTCCGGCAATAGATAGATAGAAAGATAGATAGATAGATAGATAGATAGATAGATAGATAGATAGATAGATTTAGCACTGGCTTAGCTGGAAATGTTGCTGGGCGTATCTATTCAATGTGTGAAAGAAAATGGTGGACGAAATGTGATGTCAATGGTCCTACAATATAAATGCATACTTATGATCGTGAGCATACACCATCCACTCCGGCAGCTATTAAGGGGAGGTTTTTAGTGTGTTTCCTAGACTTTCATCAAGCTTGATATTACACCCCCATGACCCCCTTTCAAGATAAATTTGTACATTTTTCGGTAGAAAAATTTCCCGGCCAAAGGCCGGTTCCTCTTAAATTACAGGCTCGCTATCGCTCGCCAGGAAAAATCGACACCTAAATGGGACGAAAGGTCTTAAAAGTGACATAAAAGGGGTGAAAGTTCTTAAAATCGCCAAACTAATGGGGCGAACGTCTTAAAATCTCAAAAACAATGGGGCTAAACATGATGGAGAAAGGGGTCAAGAAAAAAGTCCCTCAAGTGGAAATCTCCCCTTAAGAGCATGATCCCTCCTTCAGATCCCCTTCAGAGCCTCTTGCTGGTGATAATTGGGTGCCACGAGTAAGGTCCACTAATTGCTTCCCTTCTGTGTCCTACAAAGCACCTGCAGCCTAAATATACCTGTTGCTCCAGATACCCCTCATGTATAATATACCTGTCTCCCTAGATACCCTTCAGGCTAAATATATAAAGCACGTCCCCTTCCGCACTTAATCATATTTAGTTTATTAATGTTTCGGTAGAATAATGTTCCGTCCTAAGGCCGCTTTCTCATAAATTTCAGGCTCGCTATCGGTCGCCCGGAAACATTCTTATATCGGGAATCGAGCGAACATTATGGCTTGCAAAGTTATAAAATCGCCTAACTTTTTGGGCGATAAATAGGGGTATCCAGGGGATGCAAAATCTATGCATTTAATAGAATGGTCTCCCTTCATGTACCTAAGTGAGCCCCTATCTTGGGACTAATTGGGTGCCCCATAGAGCAATAGCATTAGTGAACAAGGGGTCACTGATTGCTTCCCTTCTCCCAGGCAAGCATATACCCCTAACCCACTTTCAGGACCTTCAGATCCTTCCGTTTGATCTTAAACTGCTCGGTACACTCGGATGCCATAGTCTCTTGCCCTCAGGTCAGGTGAAGGTATTGAGGGATAAGCTTTTACAACGGCACCTCGTAGCTACTTTCTACTTTCCTATTTTCTGAAGAGTATAGAGAGGGGAGAAGGGGTGGAGAGAGAGGAAGCTGTTGGAGTGGCTTTGTTGTGTGTGTTATTAGTATGTATACTCTTCATAAACTAAATATAATCGTCTATTGAATGCCAGCATTATAGAAAGAAGTGAATAATCACATTTTGAAAGGGTTAAAGTAACAATAAAGAAATAGTTCTATATCTAAGGAGTTCATATATTGCAGTGCTCCAGTCTGCAAGCTCATACAATCTGCGTGGATGTCCCAAGAGGCTGCAACATGGAGTCAGGTTAACTTAATTTGTTCTTGATGCGTTCACAGTATTATTCTGGCTTGGTTGTACCTTTGTTTCAGTTTCAAAGGATTTATTGAATATTTGTGTTTTCGATTAAAGAGATTTTAGTTATTACGAGAAAGTAGACGAACACATACAAAACAAGAAGAAAAGTGAAGAAAAGAAAAATTGATGAACACATACAAAACAAAAAAACAGTAATGAACAAAAACAGTAATGAACAAAGTAGATGAACACATACAGAATGCTGAACACAAATGAAGAGAATAGATGTACCCATACAGAACGATACACAGAAATGAACGAACGTAAATGAAAACGTACATAACGAGTGAAAAGGAAGAAAAGTACATGAACGCAAACAAGACAAAGACAAAATATGAACAAAATGAGATGAACACATAGAGAACGAAGAAAAAAAAAAAAAAAAAACACACACAGGCTTCAATAAAGAACACACAGAATCAGAATATCGTGACGGCGTTAGATTAAAGGAAGATTTACACTTGAGGGATTTTTTTCGGGACCCCTTTCTCCCTCATGCTTAGCCCCATTGTGTTTGATATTTTAAGACGTTGGCCCCATTAGTTTGGCGATTTTAAGAACTTTGGCCCCATTTCTGTCACTGTTTAGACCTTTCGTGCCATTTAGGTGTCGATTATTTCCTGGCGAGCGATATCGAGCCTGGAATTTAAGAGGAAGCGGCCTTCGGCTGGGACATTTTTCTATCGAAAAATGTACAAATTTATCTTGAAAGGGGGTCTAAGAGGTGTTATTTTATGCTCGATGGAGGTCTAGTGAACAAACTTAAAATCTCCTAATAAACACCAAACTACCCACACAGAGATGAGTTTAATCACCTTCCACGCACACAATAAAGGCAGATAGGCCTAACGACGGAATTACTAGGGTACGTTTGACTTCAATACTTGATTCCACACCTTTAGTTTGGAAGATGTGAAATTAAGAGGGGAGTGTTATTTAATAATTGATATAGTAATGTGTTCATTTAGTTATTTTAGTTTTTAGTTTCCTACGTAGACTTACTGTATATCAAGTTTTTAACAAATATCTCCCCAAGACCCACCTTCAAGATAATGCTGTTCATTTTTCTGTAGAAAAATTATCCGGCCGAAGACCGGTTCCTCCTAAATTGCAGGCTCGCTCTCGCTCGCCAGGATAAAATCGACACCTAAATGGCACTAGAGGTCTTAATGTAATCAAACTAATGGGGCGAATGTCTATAAATAATGTCAAAACTAAAGGGTTTAAGCCTGAGGATGAAAGGGTAGTTCAGAAAAACCCTCCCCTATTCCCCCTCCACACACACTACCAAGGGAGATAGGCCTAGCGACGGAATTACTCCAACCATTTTTTCCTTCAATATTTTTTTGTCCACACCTCTAGTCTGTAAGCTTTGGAATTGAGGGTAGATTGTTATTTATTTATCTATTTGTTTATCTTTCTATTTATTTGTTTTTAGTTCATTACCTAGACCTCCATCAAGCATAATTATAATACCCCCCCAAGACCCCTCTTCAGGATAAATGTGTGTGTGTTTTTGTTTGTTTTTTGTTGTTTGTTTTTTTTGGGGGGGGGAGAAAAGGCTGAACAAACTGTCTAATACCAGCTAAAATAAGAAAAGGGAATTGTACATTACTAAAATAAGTAATGCTCCCATCTCTTTCTTCTTGTAATCAACTCAAAAACCTTCATGCTTCCCTTCCTCACAGCTACTAATCAATAAGCTCAACAACATCGTCTAATACCAACCAAATTAAAAGGAAAATATAAAGTATTACAATAAGGAACGCTCCCACCTCTGTATTCTCCTATAGTCTATTTTTTTTCCAGCTGAGCCTAAATTGTCATGTTTCTATCTTTGTTACTCAGCTATAAGTTAGATTTTGTAGCGAAAGATGATGGTTATTCTGAAAACTTGGCATTAATATGACACACAGCCATAGTAGTTTCATATATTTCCATTAAGTATCGAGAAATCAGCTAATAAGTGATTCAGTTTACGATCAGCTGGGAAAAAATAGAGTATAGTAATCAAATCAAAAGCGTTCCTTCTTCCCTTCTCTTACTGCTACTAATTACTATGCTGAACAAAATCGTCTAATACTAGCCAAATTAAAAGGGATATATACGGTATTAACTGGTTACGTCTTTTATTATTTCACTCTGGTTACTATTAGACTATTATTTTCAGTTTAAAAAGGACCTCCAGCAATTAACAGGCTTCTAAATATCTACGTTAACCATATTTACTACCACAGATCCTTCTGAAACAGTACAAAATCGTCTAAATATAGTTAGAATAAAATGAAAAAGACGTGGCTGGTACAGAAGGGGTTAAAATAAGTAATACTCCCACCTCTTGCTTTTCCTGGTAATCTAATCAAAAGTCTCCATTCTTCCCTTCCTCGCTGTTACTAATCCTGACAACATCCATTCCTCTGCCTCATTCGTTATACAGTCTGGTTGTAATCCCGTTGCCTGATGAATGAATGGGTATGTGTGTAAAGTGTGTGTGTCTGTGTGTGTCTGTGGGTGGGTGGTGGGGTGGGGTGCTTAAAGGTATATTATTTACTAAATATGTAGGTTTGCAGGTACATGAAGTTTGGGACGACAGTTTAAGTTTGATCTAGATAGTTTTATGTAGGTTTAAACATCGAAAAGATTTACTCGTAAGCCATGCATAATTAACGTTTGTACCGATAAACACACCATCGTTTGTGTGTGTGTATGTATGTCTATGTGTGCGTCGAGTGGTATGAACGTGAACTGTGCGTGTGTGTGTGTGTGTGTGTATGTGTGTGTGTCGAGTGTATGGACGTATGTGTGTGTGTGTGTATATGCATGAAGGCAGAGAAACAGACAGAGAGAGACAGGCTGACACAGACACACAGACAATGGCTAGTGATTGGTCCATTAAGGCCAACGTTATCCAAGCAATCTGTGTGTGTGTGTGTGTTTGTAAGTGGGTGTGTGTTTGTAAGTGTGTGTGTGTATGTGTGTGTGTGTGTGTGTATGTGTGTATGTGTCTGTGTGCGTGTGTATATATATGTGTGTGGGTGCGTATGTTTATCAAAATAGTTCGTCTGTATATGAAAATTATATATCAATAATTATCTAAATGTTCTTGTCCACGCGTATAGTGTAGGGATAGATTATATGATATACTAAAGGTGATGTATATTGTATTATATGATATACTAAAGGTGATGTATATTGTATTATATGATATACTAAAGGTGATGTATATTGTATTATATGATATACTAAAGGTGATGTATATTGTATTATATGATATACTAAAGGTGATGTATATTGTATTATATGATATACTAAAGGTGATGTATATTGTAGAGTTGAAATGGTTTATATAGTCATTGTCACCTTCGCAATCTAGAACGCCTTCAAACACTGTGTAAAATCGTCTAATGCTTTGGTAAGGGCTGGTCCTGTCCAGAGTGAGGATTGGCATCCTCTACCCAACCTTATCCATGGAAATAGATAAGTAGATAAATAACATCATTACCATAGGACCATGAGGACACACACACACACACACACACACACACACACACACACACACACACACACACACACACACACACACACACACACACACACACACACACACACACACACACACACACACACACACACACACACACACACACACACACACACACACACACGTACACGTACACACACACGTACACACACACGTACACACACACGTACACACACTCGAGTTAACTTCTCCCCAAACTAACCTAACTTAGCTAAATACGTATTCGGCTTCCCTTGTGAGCTCTCTAATTATCCCTGCCACTCGTTAGAACACGTCATAAGATAGCTTCCAATATCACCAAAGAGGAAGTAGTAGCTGTACCGTCACTCATAAAAATTCCTGTACCTCCTGTGTTTTTCTGTATGCAACTATACAGTAACTCTCCTAATCGATTTTTGGATGGAACTTGCTTTTCAATTAATAGTATATATAGTTTTGTAATTGATGTATAGAATATTATATGCATAAATTCGTTTCCATAGATATACTTCCATAGTTAGAATTAGGTGAGGTCCTCTATAACTAAAAAAAAAGGTCTAGAGCAAATCGGCTGTAAATTACCACACTTATTCCTTGGCTGACCCTTCCCAATTGATAGAAATGTTAGCATGATTACTCCACTCGTTTGTGAGATATGGAGGATAGGTTAATGTTCAAGACTGTGAGCCTACTTATTTGGAACAGGGTATAGGAGTGGCTTGTATGGTGGACAGTGCTAAGCGAAGACAGTGTCCATCTTACATTCCAAATCGATGTAAAACATGTATCTTTCTGCTAATACGCTGCTCAAAACCATATATATGTACAGTCGCGCTAATAAGTGATTTATCGGCACCAAGTATGTTTTGGTCAATAATTTATATCAGCAATGTCTAAGCTTCATTTCTTCATATCGAGTGAAATATACAAACATGTTCCTACACTTAACCACCCTATATAACATCTGACAGACATTAATACAGCACAGAGCAAGCCAAACGTAATGACAGCTGGGACATGACTTATTAGCATGACCGTACAGTGCGAATGTTTTGGGAGTCAGTAACTTTAAAAAAAAAATTGAAACATGAGTCTACCCATAAGATTAAAGGCTCAGCTGGGGTCGGCCGCTGTTCAACTACACAATTGGGATTTAACAAACACAGTCAGCTCTTCGTCAGGATCAACTGGAATTGGCCTGGGTTTAACTTAGGGCTTTATAAAATTGTTTCCCCTCTGTTTTTCCACCAGTTTTCTTTTCTACCATAACTTTTGTGTATAGTTCCCCCTCCTATTTTCTACGCAGTTTTATTTTCTACCATATCTTTTGTTCATAGTTTCCCCTCCTTTATTTCACCCAGTTTTCTTTTCTACTGTAATGTTTGATGTATAGTTTCCCCTCCCTTTTTCCACCCAGTTTTCTTTTCTACTATACTTCTTTCGTATATATCGTAGTTTTGGTTTGCCGGTATATTAAAAACTACAAGAGTCCTTTATCGAGTTTATTAACCTCTTGAGGGGACGGGGAAGGCAGTGGGTGGGGTGATGGTTAGAGGAGGGGTAGAGGGAGTGGGTGGGGTGATGGATTAGAGGAGGGGAAAAGAAGGTGGGTGAGGGCGATGGGTTAGGTCAGGATCCACACACAAAGTTAGTGTGTGGATCCTGGGTTAGGTGATGGTTTAGTGGAGGAGGAAGGTGTTGAGTGGAGCGATGGGTTAGTGGTGAGGGGAAGTCAGTGGGGGTGAGGGTGGTGGGGTCGTGGGTGGGGGATGGGAGAACAGATGGTGGGATGGGCGGTGGTTGGAGGGTGGGGAGACGGAAGACTTTAAAACAGTGCTACATTGTGGTGACAGGTCGGAGAGTTCATGGGGGTCACACAATCAAGAGCCTAGACTCATTCTCATAACGTTTATATGTATATACAGTATATCTATCTATCTATCTATCTATCTATCTATCTATCTATCTATCTATCTATCTATCTATCTATCTATCTATCTATCTATCTATCTATCTATCTATCTATCTATCTATCTATCTATCTATCTATCTATTGCCTGACGCCGTGATCCCCGAACAACACCACACCCCCGACCCTTTAAATACAGAAATAAGGAAATTTTTCAACGTCTGCCTTTCAGTACAAAGAAACAGTATTTCTTTTATTTTGTTTTATCATGAAAGGCTTGTATACAATATACAATGGATGTTTACACATCAACTGGCTACAAAATATCATAATTCTCCTTTTGACTCCCACATGTTTAACCCCTTCTGTACCAGCGACATCTTTTTTACTATAATATTATGCTGGCTACTATTGGACGATTGTATTCAGTTTAAAATGAGCCTCCAGCAATTATCAGTCTTCGAACTATCTCACTTAATACTTTTTGCTACCACAGCTCCTGTTAAGCTGCACAAAATTGTCTAAATATAGCTAGAATACATTTTATAATACGTCGCCGGTACAGAAACGGTTTATATATTATGTCTAAAACCGTCTATTGACATACAAAATAAAGTGAAAAAGAGCATCCTCATATACTGCAGTAATTCCTAATGTCCTTTTGGGATTTGTTCTCCAGGAACCGACTTGGTAATTACGAACGTTTTGATAATGTTGGTGCATTATACCTATTCCTCACATTGGTTCACGGGCCAGCTAAAGCAAACACGCACACTCGCTCAAATACAGAAACATTTTGGTACAATTTAGCATATATTCACTAAAGGTCACAGGCAGAAAATCATATATGTATATGCTCTACAATGTTTAGCTCATATACAGAGTTCAGACAGGCTCTCTCTCTCTCTCTCTCTCTCTCTCTCTCTCTCTCTCTCTCTCTCTCTCTCTCTCTCTCTCTCTCTCTCAGGCAGGGGCGAGCGGTCGTGGCGAACTAAATCATGAAGTTAAAGCAGAAGCAAGAACACGTGGAGGAGAGAGAGAGAGAGAGAGAGAGAGTATGTGTGTGTGTGTGTGAGAGAGAATGACTGGGAAAGATAAGGATGGGTTAGAGGAGAGAGATAGCTCATGAGGTCAGCTATCCTCTTTATCATACATGTTAGTTACAATATACCTTATATGTGCAATAATAGTAATAATAATAATAGTAGTAGTGATTAGCGCCATACAACCTTTTTTTCAATATGTCCGTTACCTAATTAACATAGTATCCCCTAATTAACATAGTATCCCCTAATTAACATAGTATGCCCTAATTGCCGACTTGCGAGTTTCGTTCTATAAGGAAGTTGGAGCTGTAGACAACGCTATTTAACATAATTTACAGCTAAAATACAGCCTTAGTACATTTATAAATACCTAAAACCCAATTCAACATACGATTTATCCATCAGAAACGTACATTATTCTTGCATTTCTGTTTTATATCGATGTTCACGGCTCCAGCTTCCTTATAGCCTGAAACTCGCAAGTGGTCAATTAACCTACTTTATACCTGCAGGACGCACACACGTTATCGCTGATAGTCCACTGAGTACCACTTTACATTATCTATGAAGTGCTTTATATATACCGGTATATATATATATTTATATAATTTATAACAAAATGGGACGAAAGGTCTTAACATCGCCAAACAAATGGGCCAAACGTCTAAATATCTCAAAATTAATGGGACTAAACACGAGGGGGAAAAGGGGACCAGCAAAACGACCGTCTCCTTAACTAATCCAAATGGCTTAATTCCAGGGACTCGTGCAGTTACACCTACCAGAGTGAAGAGCAAGGAGGAGGAGGGAGGTGGTGGTGGTGGTGGAGAAAGCTTGCATCGAGTGGGACTTCGACACGGCCATCTTCACCAGCACTCACTTCAGAGGTCAGTGTTAGATAGATAGATAGATAGATAGATAGATAGATAGATAGATAGACAGACAGAGCCCGAATAGGGACATCACAACAGAAAACACTGAACACAAAAACAAAATACAAATTCACACACAACGTCATAATTGTATTGAAAGGGTGAACAATACATTCCTTATCGATCATCATGCGGGACACCTCGACGATCTATACATACTAATAGCACACGTAATAAAGCCACTCCAACACCTTCCTCTCCCTCCAACACCCCTTATACAGACTAATAACACACATAACAAAGCCACTCCAACAGCTTCCTCTCTCCAATACCCCTTCTCCCCTCTCTACACTCTTCAGAAAAATAGGAAAAGTATAAAGTAGCTACGAGGTGCCATTGTAAAGGCATATCCCTCAATACCTTCACCTGACCTGATTATCATGCGATAACGGGTACAAAAACACTACGCATCAAAGAGTAGCGATATACAGTAGTCAAATTTGAAGCGATAAAAAGACGATTACACAAAACCTACGTATAAAGTAGCAATGTATTCAGGTTATCTCCAGTAATTCAATAAGGACAGATAACGGCTACAAAAACTCTTACCTATCAAAGAGTAGCGATACAATCAAAGCCAATGCGATAAAAAGACGATTACACAAAACCTACGTACAAAAAGAGTATCACTATAAACAGGTTATCTCAAGTATTAGAATAAGGACAGATAAAGGCTCCCGAAAACACTATGCATCAAACAGTAGCGATACAAAGATACAAAGTGGGGAGACCTATAATGTGGGTTGTGATCTTCCGACCTACCCCCGCCGACCAAGATTTTGTACCGGCTTTCGATTCCTGTGATTTCGAGATCTGGCTTATTGACTATCGTGAGTTCACATGATACGAACCCACGGTTACACAAAGATCGTATCAAATTGTAGCAGCGGTAGTACTTTCGGGTCAACCACTATATAGGCTATGCCACAAAGCAGTACGACTAAATCAGCTGTCGACACTTAACCCTTCTGTTTTAGTACTCCAGAAACAAGGCTATCTTATCTATACCCAACACACTGGCTCTTACAGTCCATACATCACTTAACCCTATTTGTACCGGGGTAGGAGGGACACCCTAACCTCTGTAACTCAAGAGGGGCTAGAGCAAACGGGCTGTAAACTTCCACACCTTTTCCCTGGCTGACCCTTCCAAATGTGAACAAAGTCGCCCAGTAATAGTCATCGATCCTCAGAGAGTTAGTTAATGACATGGATGTTATATAATGCCTATCATTATTACAGTACTGTTTGTCTTGCCCCCTCCCCTATCTCCCATATCAGTAAAGGTCTAACCGCCCTTTGTTCCCATAGCAACTAACGAATATACTATACCTTGTTCCAAGTAGGTAGGCCAAAACTCTTGAACATTTTTTTTTTTTGGTCTATGTGGATGAGGGATACACAAGGCAAATCAGCCTGTGACGAATGCCTCTCCCAGAGTTGAAAGAGTGACAGGGCCAAAATCAAGGAATGCTCGAGCCAAACTGTCTGGACACACACAGTTTGAAGCAATTTAAGTCATATGATGAGGGAAAGATGGATTCAGGGAGAGAGTTCCAGAGCTCAGCTGTTGAATAGAAGAAAGATTGGGAGTATCGTATCACTCTTGAGTTATAGAATTGCACAGAGTAGGGGTGGGATTGTGTTGCAAGATAGAGTTTGATGGAGCTCTACCGAGGAAACTAAAACTAGATAATAAAAAGATACATAAATGAGCAAATAAATAAGCCCATCTCCCCTTAACTGTAAAAACTAGGGTATAACTAATCTCTCTTCCCCTGACAGTTCTCCCTGGTGTGTGAGAGGGTCTATCTATGAGCCATCTACCAAGGGGTCTACATGTTGGGCACCTTCCTCAGCCCCCTACTGGCGGGATATCTGGCGGACAGGTAAGCTTTATTGGACAGTCGGCCTATTAACTCCTTCTTTACCGGTGACGTCCTTTTAACTTTATTCATGCTATATTTAGACGATTTTGTGCAGTTTAAAAAGGACCTCCAGCAATTAACAGGCTTCGAACTATCTCACTTAACCCTTTTTACTACACCAGATCCTTCTTAAGCTGCACTAAATCGTCTAAATATGACCAGAAAATATAATTAAAAAGGCGTCGCCGGTGCAGAAGGGGTTGAGTGATGTCTCGGCACCAATTATATTTATATTTGGTATCAGCAATATTTACACATGATTTCTTATTTTTGAGTAAGATATACAACCAGGTTCTTACACTTACCCACCCTATTCAACATCTGACAGAGTGAGCCAAACGTAATGACAGCTAAGACATGACTTATTAGCGCCACCGTATATTCTAAGACATAAATCCATCAATCTATGTCTATCAGAGCAATGAAATCCCCCGGCGCCATATTGTTTCCAACTCCCAGGAGCCCCTATGTCTCCACTCTCTATATACATGCACTCTAGTATAGGTAGCGCCAACGAACTTGACAATAATCTGGACCCCCTAAAGTTCTTATAACTCAAAATGAACTAAAGCAATCGGGCTAACATTTCTATCATTTGGGAAGAGTCCACCAGGAAATAGGTGTGGAAATTTAAAGCCAGTTTGCTCAAGGTCCTTTTGAGTTACGAAGAGGTCAGGGATCGAGATAATTGTCAAGTTGGTTGGCACTACCTATAGTGATCATATTCACCTCCCTAGTCCTGGTCTTGGTCCTCGTTACGGTATTATTCAAGGAGCCTACCGCGGCCTTCGCACGTTTTCCGTGTTTGCTTCTTATTGAACCATTTTTGAAGTTGAGGGCCTCACCCCCCCAGGAGTTATTGTCATCATCATATATAATCCCAGAGGGGGGCAAGTGACCACTGGACGTTGGCTTAATTTCAGAAAAACTGCGGTCAAATCCGACGTGCAGAGCATGTGAATATTGGCGCTGTAGTCTCCTTTAATTTTAAAAGTTACATTACCAATACAAAATTTTTGTTTCTAAATTCTTCTGTTAATGTAACATCTCCATGTAAAGTAAAGAATGTTATCTATTTAATAACCTGTGATAATGTGGTATACAATATGTTGGAAAGACGGAGCAATGTTTAAGAGAAAGAGCCTACGGGCATAGATCAGGAATTAAGAACGGCATCGACTCCAAGATTCTTCTATATAAGCATTTTAACACAGATTGTACTAAATTTGATTGTAAATACAAAATTATAGAAATTGTTCAAAGTAATCAAAATGTTTTAGATAGAGAAAATTATTGGATTGGAAAATTAATGACCATCTATCCATTTGGACTTAACAATCAAATAAAAAATGTAGGCAACATTTTGTATAAAGATTTATTAAAAAACGATTTTAATAACCCATATTTTAACTTCCCTGTTTTAAACAGAAGACCTGGTAGACACGGTAATAGAAGACTAAATACATTTAATAAAAGAAAAGCAGGTCTGATATTATAATTATTGTTAATAATTATATTCATTATATCGAAATTTCGGAATTAAAAATTAAAAGATTCATTGAAAGGCCTACAAAAGAAAAGTTTTGCTCCTTTTATAGAAAATATTCTAAATAATAAACATAATTTCACAAATAAATTTAAGAATATAGTCTTTGCTTTTATGGGATATATTAGAGCTAATTCTAAGAAATCCAAAGATAACCGTATTAAAGATAAAGTCCTGTCCACTTTAAATTATTCCTCTAAAATTTTAGACAAAATTAATGTTAACAGTCTTATTAATTCAAAGAAAGTTAAGTCCATATTACCAGATGGTTGTAAAGATTTCAAACCATTAATAGTGTATTCATATGAACGACCTGTTGGGTCTATTATTTGTAATTATAATAAAGTTTTAGGAAATCTTTCAGATAATGATATTTTCAATAATAATAAATGCGTGTGTGAAAGAGTCATGGATATGCCAGCTAGCAGACGTGATGCACTAGCAAAGTTCATTTATAGTCCGATATGTCACATATTAACAGGTGATGTAGAACTAGTTAAACATTTTGCAAACGATAAATTAGCGGAGCTATGTCGTAAAGGGTTTAAATTTAGAATAGGGAGTAATAAAGTAACATGGGACATAATTTTAAAAGATATTGTTTTTTCAGTCAATAAATTAAAAGATAAATTGTTAAAAATTGCGTGCTGCAATGCGAGAGAACTAGAAGCATGGTCTAAATTATTAATTAAGTTAATTAGAAATAAAATGTTCTCGCTTAAAAATGAATTTAATCTTTCAGATTTTATAGACTATAATTATAATAAGCTTAAAGCTGATTTAATAAATTTACATAAACATTTTGTAATCACTACAGTAGATAAAGCCAGCAATAATTATAGCTTCACATGTAAGAAATTTTATCTTGAAAATATGAAAAAAGAATTAGGTATTAAGGGTAACATATTACGTAAAAATATTTGCGGTAATTTTGTTTATGAAATTCAAAATAATCTGAATATTGATAACTTAATCGATGAACATACCAAGAAAAATATAATATTTGATATTAAACTTTCTGATAAGAACAAGTGCATTGCAAAATTATACATGTTACCTAAATTTCATAAAAGACCTTATAAATATCGCTTTATGCGCGGAGCAAAATTTGCTACCACTAAAACTCTATCAGAACAAGTAGTAAATTGCTTAAAATACATTAAAAGTACTCATAAAAGATATTGTAATACCATCATGAGAAGAACTGGCATTAACTATTATTGGAGTGTTGACAATTCGTTAGAAGTTATTGATAAAATAAATACCATGCCGAAAGTTACCTCGGTACATAGCTTCGACTTTTCAACTTTGTATACCAATTTGCCTTTAGATTTAGTATATTCAGAGCTTTGCTTTATTATAGATTTGCACTTTGACAGGTTCGTTAGGAATGGTAATTATTTCATAAATGTTTATACATATTTTAATAATGCATCACTTAGCTCTACTCCCACTAGTTCTGTATATTTTGATAGAACTAAACTTAAAGATGCCCTTAAATTCCTCCTTTTCAATACTTATGTTAGATTCGGGCCGTACATTTTCAAGCAAATATTAGGAATTCCTATGGGTGGAAATGCTAGCCCTTTAATTGCAGACTTATTCTTGCTTGCTTTAGAATTTAAATATATAAAAGACTTAGTTGACAGTAGCAAGAAAAATAAAATTCCAGAAAAATTAGCACTTGCTAAACTGTTAAGTAATAATAGTAGATATATTGATGATATTCTTGTTTGCAATTTGTTAAATTTTAATCAAGTTGCTAAACTTATTTACCCTAATTCTATTCCCCTCACACAATGTAACGTAAATTATAAAGTTGAAAATTTTCTTGATATAAATATAGAGATTGTTAATGAACAGTGCATACTTAAAGTATATCACAAAGTTGATGATTTTAATTTTAACGTAATAAACTTTCCTTTCCCTAGTAGTAATATCGATAGTAAAATCACTTATAATTGTTTTTATTCCCAATTAATAAGATTTTGTAAAATCTGCACTAAAGTAGATGACTTTTGGGCTAGAGCTAGGTTACTATACAGACTCTTAGTGGACAGAGGTTTTGAGGCAAGTAAATTGTTCCATAAATTTAATCTTTTTAGGGTCAATTATTGTGACTGTATTCTAAAATTTGACATCAATAATTTTAATCAAGCATTTTTAACTTGAAGTTTCTTGTATAACCTCTGCTTACTTTTTGTCTGTATTTATTGTTTATCTTTTTCTTTTTCTATTATTATTATTATTAATATTGATGATTTTTTAAATTTATTGTTCTTGTTAAAAGAGTACTCTTTGTTTAAATCTGTTGTTACTTCATATTTTGCAATTATTTCTCTTTATATTATATGTATTCATTGTCGATAGTATCAATTGCTTACTTTTGCGATTTCCTTAGTTTATTTGTGCTATAAATGTAGGTTATTTGTAGGGTAGTTATTGATAGGGGTCACTTGAGGCATGCTATGCTTACAGGTACCTACCCGATAGCACTATCGTTAGTGAGTGCTGTACTGTATTTTATATATTATTTTGTAATAGTATAGATATCTTATCAATATTTGTATTTTTTACTATTGTTAATGTCTTGTCATGTTGCAAATTTGATTTTAAATAATATTTTGACATTTAACATGTAGTTTCTTTATTCATGCAGAGTTTAGTAAAATTTGCCAGAACGTCCCGGACTTCCCAAACTTGACTACTTCCTTTAACGTGACGATAGTGCGTTGTTATATGTGCGATTGGTTTGCTTGGGAAACAGATTAACTTGCTCATGTAGTGATGTACACCCTATGTGGTGGATTGTGTTCTTTTATTTAATAATTTTCATTTTAGTAAACGTTGTTTCCACATAGCGATTTTGATAATTTAATTTGACTTTATATTGTCCTTGTCCCAATTTTGGTTTGTTTAGTTTGCAAGTTTTACATTTTAATATTAGCCTCATGACTGTTTTACTGTGTCAAATATCTCACAACCATTATTTGATATTATGCCGCTTAACCCAAAGTATCCCGAGTGGTCTTTTTAGACCTCCCCTATATCGCTACATTAGTATGGCGATACTAAGATGATTCATGTGTCTGTTTTTGCTGGGCAACTGATAACGAGCCTGCAATCTATGAGAAACAGAGACGTAGTTAACTACCGAAAAATATAAAATTGTATTGCAAGGTCTAATGTAAACAATATATCTAATGTCTTCTCTGTACATAAAAGTTCCACTAATCCTTCTTCTGTATTGTCAGGCTTGGCAGGTATGAATAGGTTCAGTAGTTTGCGAGAAAATAATTCTAAAGAAACCATCATAGTGAAAGGTTTAATATTTACTATACCGGTACTGTATATATCTATAACTTTATATAAATGTTCGACTAATCCTACTTCTGTATTGTCAGGATTGGCCGGTATGTGGTGGTTCTGGTGACCCAAGCGGTCATCATGGCCACATCCCTGGTCATGGTCCTCCTTACTAACTTCACTGCCATACTGGTCATAAGGCTCCTTGGTGGTGCTGTCAACCTCCTCACCTTCTTTATCCTAGGTTGGTATTTCTCCTTATTTCACTATCCTTGTGTTATCAGTCTCCTAGGTGGCGCTGTCAACCTCCTCACCTTCTTTATTCTAGGTTGGTATATCTCCTTATTTTATTAGGCTCCTAGGAGGTGCTGTCAATTTCCTCACCTTCTTTATCCTAGGTTGGTATCTCTCTTTATTTCACTATCCTTGTTTTATCAGTCTCCTAGGTGGCTCTGTCAACCTACTCAGCTTCTTTATTTTAGGTTGGTAGCTCTCCTTATTTCACTATCCTTGTTTTATTATCCTTTGTGGTTATATCAACTTACTCGCCTTCTTTATCCAAGGTTGGAATCTCTCCTTCTTTCAATGATCCTTGTTTTGTTGTTGTTGTTGTTACTGTTCCCCAGGCTGTCTGGCAGAACAGCCCCAAGTTCCTGAGCAAGGCCAAAGCCATAACCGAGCGGCCCCACAAAACCTTCCCTGCTTACCACTAATAAAGCCCAGGTGACCGAAGCCACTCCAAGGCGGGAAGCTGAGGAGGGTGCGGAAACCCCCGGGAAACCAAAGCCCCACCCAAGCTGTGCCCCTCGGCAATTATGAAGAGAAAGTTGAGAGGCAAAGGAAATATGTGACGCTTTGGCTCCCAATCTGCCAACCTCTAGGTTAGCAGTAGGGAGGTTAATCCATGGAAGAGACGCCGTCACTTGAGATCTAGAAAATATATAAGTAAAGGAACAGTCAGAGTAAGCTATGGGTATGGCAGAGATTACTCAGCTCTCACTCTGATAGACCAGCCCATCACCACACCTTGTTTTATCCTTGGTGGCACTGTCAACCAACTCACCTTCTTTATCCTAGGATCGTAGCTCTCCTTAGTTCATGTATCCTTGTCTTAAGCTAATCTATCAACCCTTTGGGAAGAGTCAGTCAGGGAATAGGTGTGGAAGGCCTTTTTTGAGTTATAGAAGATAGAAGTCACGTTCCTGGCCTACCTATAATGAATGAACTATACTGTAGTATTAATCGGCAGTTTCTTCCTTTATACCAATAATTTACTCTTGCCCTTTAAGGGAGGGAAAAAAAATAAACAAAAAAAATATAATAATCAAAAGATAAAAGAATAAGCAATTGTTGTTACCCTTCAGCCTTGGAAGTGTGTGAGCCCAAACACTGCGGCACCGTTGGCATCCTGATAGGCCTACCCTGGGCTCTGGGCACCATGCTCTTCGGGGGGCTGGCCTATCTTATCAGGGACTGGCGCCAACTACAGCTAGCCGTGTCTCTGCCCATAGGCCTACTCCTCATCATCCCGGCACTCTAGCAAGTATACTCAATATATGTGATAGGATTGGACGCTAGACCCTGTTCCAAGTAAGTAGGCCCAAACTCTTGAACATTAGCCTCTATAACTCACTAACGACTTGAGTAATTGAGCTGATATTCCTACCATTTGGGAAAAGGAATAGGTATGGAAAATTACAACCCATTTGCTCTAGCCCTTTTTTAGTTTCAGAGGTTAGCGTACACGATATCTGGCCTACCTACTTGGAACAGGGCATAACATGTGTGATATGTTAGTTCTATATCTGCCTATACTCACTTTCCCGGCACTTTAGCAAGTATACTAAATAAATATGATGGGAGAGGAATACTATAGTCTATTCGCTGTAAGTAGGCGAGAAATCATGACCTCTAACCTCTGTAACTTAAATACAACTAGAGTAATTGTGCTAATATTTCTACCATTTGGGAAGAGTCAGTCAAGGAATAGATGTCGAAATTTACAGCCAATTTGCTCTAGACCTTTTTGAGTTACAGAGGTTCCAGTTCATGATTTCTCGCCTACTTACAGCGAATAGACTATAACATATGTGCTATGTTATTCAATATTTGTCTATAACTAGTTACATTTTATGCATACTGTATATACAGTATATACTCCGTATCTATCTAACTATCTATCTGTCTATCTATTTTGATTCATCTATCTATCTATCTATAGATTGATGGATAGATATATTTACACTACGATATATACTCACACTAGACCTTACCCTACTTATTACTGCAACTAACTAAGAATAGTTTTTGCCAACAACTAGAATTAATATACACCCTCATCTGGTCTCATAACTAACCTGAAATCGCTTAATTTATATCTGACCATAGCTTAGTAAACTACTGTAGTAGACACCATAATTCACACGATCTCACAGCTACCCTAACATATCTCTTATCCCGATCTAAAACAACAATCGAACATTCAGTCAAATTTAATCCTATAAAGAGCAATATCATAATATTTAAATCTAACCTTCTATTGAAATCAAAGCTACCTAAATTCCATTTGTATGAAGAAATTATAGAAGAAGTAAGTAAAGTAAAGTATCTAGGACACTATATTTCAAGTGAGCTCGCTTGGTGTAGTGACTAGCGTCTCGGACTTCCACCCAGAAGGCCCGGGTTCGCGCCCACGCTCGGCGCATTAAAGATTTTTCACAAGCACTGAGTCGTTACCATCCCTCATGAGCAAAGGGATGGGGTAGTAGTACAGGACCCCAATGGAAATACGCCTAATCGGCCTTATTGAGCTATCCTTAGCTAGCTTAGCATGCGCTAGCTTTAAGAACTATTATTATTATTATTATTATCGCTCAGATGATGAGGATATGGGTCGTCAGCGAAGGCAACTTTACATGCAGGGAAATTCAATATTAAGAAAATTTCATATGTGCACATGGGATACAAAATTAACATTGTTCAACTCCTACTGCTCACCAATGTATACAGCACAACTATGGTGGAACTATAAGAAAATGACAGTGAATAGACTAAGTATCTCATATCACAATATCATGAAAATGTTTCTGGGGCTCTCAAAATATGAGAGTACAAGTACGCTATGTGCCTATATGAACTTACACTGTTACCAATCACTCATTAGAAAGCTAACATATAAATTCATTCAGCGCCTTAACACTTCTGAGAACAGTATTATTAAAATTCTACAAACTCCAAGCATAGTGTACACCTCTAGGATCCAGGCACACTGGAGGAAGTTGCTCTATATTTAACCTTAAGTAATGATTTCAGGTCTGCTACTCTACAGGATTAGCATACCGGTACTGAACCTAATAGTGCAGTACAGTAACGATATTCCTATACTGTACTGTAGCTACATACTGTACCGGAAGCTAAATTATGTGAGGCACAATAATTAGGACACAATTAGGACAGTGGTTTTGGTAACACAGTAGTTTGATGACCACTGTTTTTGGTTGAGGCAGTGCTGTGAACTACATGATAGCAAGCTGGGTATTATTTAATTTCTTTTTATTTTATGTAGCCTATGTACAGTAGCTTATATATATTTTTGTTACTGTAAGGTATATATGGACCCCAGTATGGTCCCCTCTGTACTGTGTGAGTCTGAAATAGAGTATTATTATTATTATTATTATTATTAACCATATTATTATCACACGATATCAGCTAACCTACAATATCTCTTATCACAATCGAAAGTCACCATGCCCCACACACAATATCAGCTAAGGCCCCTTTCCCACAAACAAGAATTATGCGCCGACTTGCCATGAAAAGCAGTTTGTGGCCTATTCGGTGTCCAAATTTATCTATTCTCAGGATACTCTCTGATGTGTCCTAGAGCACCTTGATGTACCGTTTTGTGTCGGCAAATGCCAGGGAAATTTCGAACATGTTCAAAAATTCCATGGTGTGCGCTGATTTTCAGCCAGTATGTGAGAAACTTCCTGGCATTCCGTGCCGAACCCAAGCTTATCCAAGCTTATCTTTAACCTACAGTCTCTCTTTCCATGATCTAAAGCAGCTATGCTTCTCAGGGAAAATCACAGCTAACCTAGAATCTTTTATGACGCACACTAAATCCACTGTACTCCTTAACCAATCTAATCGCTAACCTATTACCCTAAAATTATCATATTTTTGTTGTTTTAATATTTAGCCGTAACCATAAATACAAGTTCAACATAATAATTCGAGGCTGAGCCCATTAAATGTGAAGCATTTTTGACGGGCTACTTCATAATATCTGAAGCTTGATGATGATGATAAAGATTTTATTCTAGCCTTGAAGCTTAATGAACTATTACACTTTACATAGTCATAGAAAGTATTCAGAATCCTACGATCTAGAGCCACTACACCTCAACAGATCTCTCTTACCACAAAATAAAGTCACTTCGTACCTCACCCTATCTAACATCTAACCTAGAATACTTTAAAAAAAAGTCACTAATAGAACTGTTGGTACTGCTCCTAATCTGAATAAATTAAGCTATACCCTGTTATAAGTAATTAGGCCAAAACTCTTGAACATTAACCTCTATAACTCACAAACGACTAGAGTAATTGAACTAATTTTTCTACCATTTGGGAAGGGTCATCTAGGGAATAGGTGTGGGAATTTACAGCCCATTTGTTCTAGCCCTTTATCAGTTACAGAGGTTAGGGTTCATGATTTCTGGCCTACGTATTTGGAACCAGGTATAGCTTTAAATCTTTCTTGCCACACTACACTCCTACTTGATCTCACAGCTATAGTCCGTTCATTCTAGGTTGGGCAGAAATCGTAACCTCTAACCTCTGTAACTCAAAAAGGGCTAGAGCAAATGAGCTGTCAATTTCCACACCTATTCCTTGGCCAAATCTTCCTATTAGGTAGAAACATTAGCTCGATTACTCTAGTCCTTTTTGAGTTACAGAGGTTAGAGGTTACGATTTCTACCAAACCTAGAATGAACCGACTATAACTTTGAATCCTAAAAAACAATAATCTCCTCACAGCCTGATCGACGAGTCGCCTCGGTGGCTGATTGTCCGGGGGCAGCACGACAAGGCCCTCAAGGTGCTCCAGAAGGCGGCGCGATGGAACGGCCAGACCCTCCCCCCGGTGACCGAAGTGAGGGCTCTTATGCAGGATATACAGGACGAGGTAAGGAAATGAAGATGCGTGGAAGAGAGAGAGAGAGAAAGACGCACAGGTAGTCTCCCTCCTGTTAAGGACCTGTCACACTGACGTCCCGACCCTTCCAGACTTTAATATGACTGTGTGTTATGCAAAGTCTGTTGCAAAGTTCTGCAACCCCTTCAGCTCGATGATGCCTTTTTCATCTTATTCTGGTTACCATTAGAGGATTTTCTTCAGCCAGGTCCCCCTCATTTGGCCCCTACCCAGAATTCAGTAAAATTGGCCAAGGACGGCGCAAGGGCATGTTGAAAATGTCCTGTGCGTGACAGAGGCTTTACTCAACTTCATGCCCTTATGCAGGGCACAATAAGAAATGGAAATATCCCTGATAGCTACGATGTGTCTATTTTTAAGTTCCATCGACCTTGAATTGAATTTCTAGAAGTTTAAGAAGGTACTGGTGAAGACAGGAATTTTTATAGGCCCAATTGTGATACTCTGGCGAACTAATTTAATAAACTGCTTGAGCAACAAAGACAAAATGATTGGGTTTCAATAGATGACGCTCACTGACTTGTTATTATCATTAGTTAAAGTAGTTCTGACTGGGACCGTATAATGATAATAAATTTCGTTTTTCTTAACCCAGGTAGAGTACAATGCTTATTCTACCTTAACTACGAGGTAACATGCGACCGTGAGGTGCCGTGTTTCCACCATAGTACTATACGGTCGCGCTAATAAGTCATGTCCCAGCTGTCATTACGTTTGGCTCCCTCTGTGCTGTATTAATGTCTGTCAGATGTTGAATAGGGTGGGTAAGTGTAGGAACATGTTTGTATATTTCACTCGATATGAAGAAATGAAGCTTAGATATTGCTGATACCAATTATTGATCAAAACATACTTGGTGCCGAGACATCACTTATTAGCGTGACTGTACATACACTGGTGGGAAGCATGTGTAGGCTAACACAGGCTGATAGTTGACTAAGTTGAGCAGCTTGGCTAGGAAGGGACCACGATGCAATGCTCTTCATCAGGATAGCTGAAAAAACCTTTAGGAGTCTGGGTCACATAATGTTACTTCCAATGAAATGATTAATCAAGTATTTTTTGTTTTCACAGTCGACTACTGCTGCCACCAAATCGTCGAAAGAAGACACTAAAAGGAAGAAGTGTCGATATCTACGTATTCCGGATTTACTGAGGTAAGTTTAGGGCGTTAGCCAATTTGTATGCAGTGGTTCAATTAGTACGCTGTGGTCCAATTCGTACGGGGTGGTCCAATTAGTACGCGGTGGTCCAATTCATGCATGGTGGTCCAATTTGTTTGCAGTGGTCCAATTAGTATGCGGTGGTCCAATTCGTTTGCAGTGGTCCAATTAGTACGTGGTGGTCCAATTCGTACGTGGTGGCCCAATTCGAATACAGTGGTCCAATTAGTACGTGGTGGTCCAATTTGTACTATCATTAACTTGTTTTGTCCCCGGTCTTATGCAACAGTTCGCATACATCATACTATTCATTAATTTTGTCTTAGCCGTTGATCCACATACAGGTATAATAATTCATATTATACAGTATACTATTCACCAATATTGTCTCAGTTAGTTATTTATGTAGAGCAGATTAACCAGACCACTGAGCTCCATATGGAACTCTCATAGGCCTGGCCAGAAGGATTAGATCAGATTACTGAAAGGAGCTTAAGGTGACGCAAAAAACGGACGATGGGGGGGAAGGAAAAGGACGGAGGATCGGATAAAAGGTCAGCGAATGATTTAGTACCAAAACAAGCCGTACGCAGACGGGCAGTAACTGGGCAGTCAAAGACATGGCGAACAGTGAGAGGGGAATGACAGGAGGAGCAGGTAGGGGGCGGAGTGCGGGGAGTGGACATTAAATAACCGTGAGTCAGCCGGGAATGGCCTATCCTAAGTCTTGTTAATAAAACTTCCTCGCACCTGTATTGTCTCAGGTTCATATATAATAGTTCACATACAGTACACCATCCACCCATTTTGTCCCATGTCCTCATATAATAGCTTACAGTTAAACCTTACATACTGTACACCATCCACCAGTTTTGTCCTAGGTACCCATGCAATAGCTTAAATACAGTAGGTAGACTATTCACCAATGTTGTTGTTGTTCCCTAAGCTGCCTGGCCGAACAGCCCCGAGTCCTTAAGGAAGGCCATGGCCACGGTCAGGCTCTCCCACAGAGCTCTCAAATAGTGTAAATTGTGTTGTTGGCGTAAGTGGTTGTGTGAAATGCAGCCTTCTATGATATTTTTTATGGTATGGGGTGCTGTGTTACAACCCGGGCAGGTGTCGACGACGGAGTCATCCAGTCTCTTCTGATAGCTCACAAGAGCTGGATGGTGTCCGCATCTCAGCCTGGCCAGGTGGACTCTGTCCTCGCGAGGAAGGGAGGATTCAGAAGGATGGATTTCGGGAGGTCGTGCTTGCAGCTGCGTGTTGTCTATGAGTGAGTGGATGGAACGGCGAGTGATATGAGTATGGATGTGCTTCCGGAAGTTGGTTTGGGGTGGGCAGGGAGGGAGAGAAGACAGTATTTGTGTGTGATAGTGTGTGCTGGGTGTTGTATTGATATTTCTTGGTATCTGTGGGTGTGTTGCCATGTAGTGTAGTGGGTGGTGTTGATTCGTGGAGGCTGCTGCCAGGAATTGAGTGCCTCTCATGTCTAGATGATCTTTGACTTTTAGGACTTTGGTTTCTTGATGTATGTGATCTGTGGGTGTAGTAGCTGTGCATCCTGTGATGATTTTAAGGGCTTTATTTTTAATAATAATAATAATAATAATAATAATAATAATAATAATAATAATAATAATAATAATAATAATACTTTATTTCAGACTCACACAGTACAGAGGGGACCATACTGGGGTCCATATATACCTTACAGTAACATAAATATATATAAGCTACTGTACATAGGCTACATAAAATAAAAAGAAATTAAATAATACCCAGCTTGCTATCATGTAGTTCACAGCACTGCCTCAACCAAAAACAGTGGTCATCAAACTACTGTGTTACCAAAACCACTGTCCTAATTGTGTACAGTACCATGCCTCTTATCATTTAGCATCCGGTACAGTATGTTGCTACAGTACAGTATAGGAATATCGGTACTGTACTGCACTATGAGGTTCAGTACCGGTATGCTAATTCTGTAGAGTAGCAGACCTGAAATCATTACTTAAGGTTAAATATAGAGCAACTTCCTCCAGTGTGCCTGGATCCTAGAGTTGTAGCCTATGCTTGGAGTTTGTAGCATTTTAATGATACTGTTCTCAGAAGTGTTAAGGCGCTGAATGAATTTATATGTTAGCTTTCTAATGAGTGATTGGTAACAGTGTAAGTTCATATAGGCACATAGCGTACTTGTACTCTCATATTTTGAGAGCCCCAGAAACATTTTCATGATATTGTGATATGAGATACTTAGTCTATTCACTGTCATTTTCTTATAGTTCCACCATAGTTGTGCTGTATACATTGGTGAGCAGTAGGAGTTGAACAATGTTATTTTTGTATCCCATGTGCACATATGAAATTTTCTTAATATTGAATTTCCCTGCATGTAAAGTTCCTTCGCTGACGACCCATATCCTCATCATCTGAGCGATCACTTGAAATATAGTGTCCTAGATACTTTACTTTACTTACTTCTTCTATAATTTCTTCATACAAATGGAATTTAGGTAGCTTTGATTTCAATAGAAGGTTAGATTTAAATATTATGATATTGCTCTTTATAGGATTAAATTTGACTGAATGTTCGATTCCAAATTTTTCACATACTCTTAATAATTTATCCAGTCCTGCTCCAGAGGGCGCAATTAAGGCTAGGTCATCAGCATACATGAGATGATTTACAATGGTGCTGCCAATGCAGCACCCAGTGCAAGTCTTGTTCAGCTCCAGACTAAGATCATCCATGTAGACGTTGAAAAGATACGGAGACAATATCCCCCCCTGCCTAACACCATTGATTATGGCGAAAGAGCCTGACAGGATGTTGCCCCATCTTACACACATTTTTTGATTAGCATACCAGAAAATAAGTATCCTAACAATATAGCTAGGCACTCCCCTGTTAACTAATTTTTCAAATAAGGTTTTGTGACACACCCTATCAAAAGCCTTACTTGCATCAAGAAAACAAGAGAAAATTGAGCTATTTAGCTTGTTGTATGTATCAATCACTTCTTTCAGCACATATATGCATTGGTCTGTGCCGTGATTTTTCTTAAAGCCAAACTGATTGCTGCTGGTGACAATATATGCAGACATTCTTTCTAGCAATATCATTTCAACTACCTTACTCACCACACTAGCAAGTGCTACTGGGCGGTAGTTGTCTTTAGCTGTAATTTTACCTGATTTATCTTTAATGACAGGAACAAGTATTACGGATATCATAGACTCCGGCAGGACACCATGCGTAAATAGACTGGTGATGCAAGAACTAAGTTTATCTATTAACAACTTATCTGCATATTTAAGATGTTCTGCATATATACCATCCAGCCCACAAGCTTTGTTTAGGTTAAGTTTTCTTATGGCATTCTCAAGATCACTTTCAGTCACTTTAATGTCTTCATAATTACTATCTTTCACATATTGAATTGCACCATTAGTAGACCTTTGGTTTACACTGTTAAGTAGTTCCTTAAAATGAGTTTTCCATAAGTCAGCAATGTTCTCTTCATCCGTAACCCCCTCAACACTGACAGGTAATGGTGTGTTACAATTTTGCATGGATCTGATGTCCTTCCAAAAACAGTTAGTATCCTTTTCTGCCAGACTCTTTGCAAGGGCTTCCTTCCTTAATTGGTTTTCATTTTGCTTAATAAATCTAATGGCATATTTGGTCCTAGCCTTTGCTCTTTTGTGAAGTTCAAATATAGGCCCCTGTCTGGGCTGACCTACTTAAAGCCAATGAGACCTAGCATATCTGGAGGCCTGATACAGGTCAGCCACATAGTCTTGCCAACCTGGCTTATTGAATGAGGACTTATATTTATGGCTATTAAAAATACTTTCCCCCGCTTTTGATAAAGAATCTATTATACTATTGTAAAATTTAATAATGTCCTTTCTGTGTTGTGCATCACTACATTTTGGATCCCTGCATTGTGCTACACCATTACCATCATATTGCACCCTATTTAATAAGTTTGGTTTTATCACAGTACATTTGGCACTCTTCATTTGAGATTACATTCCATGGAACTTTTGCATTGATGCTATTGCTAGTTTCTGTTATTTCCGGTGCCTTATTAATTTGGATTGTTAATTCTATAGGTATGTGGTCGTCATCCGTAATGTCGTATCTTGGCCATTTCTGAGATAGAGTCATGAAAGTCAGAGCTAGAGATTGCATGATCAAGCCACGACCTGGTCTCCCATGCTTCACTAACATATAGTCTGTAAGGTCTTATGATGTGTTTCAGCTAGGTTAGAAGCCCAGGCCGGGCTTGCGTATTCCATAACTGATCTTATGTATTGTTTGTAGACTGTGGTGGTGGTTTCTTTGTTGTGTCCAAATTTTGTGTGGGCAAGTGATCTGAGGGCGTTAAGTCTGGGTGTCAGTTTCTTTTTCGTGTTTGTGGTGTGCTGTTTGAATGTCATTTGGGTGTCGTATGTTACTCCTACGATTTTGTGTGTGTGTGTGTGTTAGGGGTGTGTTGTTTATGTTGAGTCCCGGGACGTAATCGTGCTCTCCTGTCCAGCTTGTGAGGAGGGTTGCAGTGGATTTAGCTGAGGCTAAATTGAGTCTGTTTGTAGTGCACCATTCATGTAATGTGTCGAGATAGTCTTGAAGGAGTCTTGTTGCTGTGTCTGGGTTTTGGTGCGTGCTTGTGAGTGTTATGTCGTCTGCGTAGGAGGCTATGGTTATTTGGGGTGAATTTGGTGTATTTATATCATGCATGTACAGATTGAAGAGTGCGGGCGACAGGACGGATCCTTGCGGGACTCCGTTTGGAAAATTTCTAATGCTAGATGACTGACCGGCAAAAGATACGTGTGCACATCTGCCTGCTAAGAAGTTGGCCAGCCATTTTTTGTTGTTGTTGTGCATGTTTGTGTTGTAGATTGTGTTTGTTAGGTTGTGGCAGGGGATGGCATCGAAGGCTTTACTAATGTCAAGTTGGCAAGTACTGATCTGTGTGGTGGTCTAGCCGAGTTGATGCTGTCAAAAGCTCTTTGTGTAAGGTCTGTAAGAAGAGTGTTTGTGGAGTGCAATGGCCTGAAGCCGTGTTGTGTTGGAGAAAGGGGTAAGTCAGGTGTCATCAGTTGTAGTACAAGGCACTCTATGACTTTGGAGGGGGTGCAAAGGAGTGTGATAGGGCGGTGTGAGGAGGGTAGCGTGGGGTCTTTGTTAGGTTTGGGGAATGTGATGATGATACCATGCTTCCAGATGTCTGGTATTGTGTTGTGTGAGTAGCTGTAGTTTGATATGTTAGTGAGTGCTTGTATGCCTTGTGGTCCCAGGTGTCTGAGGTGAATGTTGCTTATGTTGTCTAGGCCACAGGCGGGTGAGAGCTTGAGATTGTTGATGATATGCTTTGTCTGGTTGTCGGTGAAGGGTGTATAGTCAGGATCTGTGGGGAATTGTCTTTTGCGTCGGATGACACGTCGGTCGTCTTTGTGGGGTTTTAGGTGACTGACATGAGAGAAGTGATTGATGAGAGTGTTCGCTTGTTGTTTACGTGAAGGAGTAGAGTCTGTTGTTGTGATTGCAGCATGTGATTGTGTTGTATTGCTGTTGGAAAGTGTGATGCTGTTTAGTGTTTTGTAGAGTTTTTGGGAGTTTGTTTTGTGATCGAGTGTTTGTAGGAAGTTATTCCAATTTAGTGTTTGTTGTTCTTGTATTTTGTTGTTAATCTGGATGTTGGAGTGCTTGAATTTGTTGATTGATGTCTTGTGTGTGGGGTGCTGGGGAGTGTTTCAGTGTGTCGCATTGTATGATGAGGTTTTGAATTTCTAGTGAGAAGTTGGGGTTGTGTTTTTTTATGTTACCTCTTGGAATGTGTTTCTTGTCGGCGTTTTGGATAGTCGTGTTGAATGTGTGTACAGCAATGTTGATGTTAGTGATGGGTGTACTGTTTAAGGTTTCAAAGTGTTGTTCTGTCTCATTTGTGAAAGCTTCCCAGTTAGCTCTTTTATAGTTAGTGTAAGTGTGTCTGTGGCTAGCTGGGGTGAGTCTTGTTTATGTCTGTTTATGAAATTCAAAATAATCTGAATATTGATAACTTAATCGATGAACATACCAAGAAAAATATAATATTTGATATTAAACTTTCTGATAAGAACAAGTGCATTGCAAAATTATACATGTTACCTAAATTTCATAAAAGACCTTATAAATATCGCTTTATTGCCGGAGCAAAATTTGCTACCACTAAAACTCTATCAGAACAAGTAGTAAATTGCTTAAAATACATTAAAAGTACTCATAAAAGATATTGTAATACCATCATGAGAAGAACTGGCATTAACTATTATTGGAGTGTTGACAATTCGTTAGAAGTTATTGATAAAATAAATACCATGCCGAAAGTTACCTCGGTACATAGCTTCGACTTTTCAACTTTGTATACCAATTTGCCTTTAGATTTAGTATATTCAGAGCTTTGCTTTATTATAGATTTGCACTTTGACAGGTTCGTTAGGAATGGTAATTATTTCATAAATGTTTATACATATTTTAATAATGCATCACTTAGCTCTACTCCCACTAGTTCTGTATATTTTGATAGAACTAAACTTAAAGATGCCCTTAAATTCCTCCTTTTCAATACTTATGTTAGATTCGGGCCGTACATTTTCAAACAAATATTAGGAATTCCTATGGGTGGAAATGCTAGCCCTTTAATTGCAGACTTATTCTTGCTTGCTTTAGAATTTAAATATATAAAAGACTTAGTTGACAGTAGCAAGAAAAATAAAATTCCAGAAAAATTAGCACTTGCTAAACTGTTAAGTAATAATAGCAGATATATTGATGATATTCTTGTTTGCAATTTGTTAAATTTTAATCAAGTTGCTAAACTTATTTACCCTAATTCTATTCCCCTCACACAATGTAACGTAAATTATAAAGTTGAAAATTTTCTTGATATAAATATAGAGATTGTTAATGAACAGTGCATACTTAAAGTATATCACAAAGTTGATGATTTTAATTTTAACGTAATAAACTTTCCTTTCCCTAGTAGTAATATCGATAGTAAAATCACTTATAATTGTTTTTATTCCCAATTAATAAGATTTTGTAAAATCTGCACTAAAGTAGATGACTTTTGGGCTAGAGCTAGGTTACTATACAGACTCTTAGTGGACAGAGGTTTTGAGGCAAGTAAATTGTTCCATAAATTTAATCTTTTTAGGGTCAATTATTGTGACTGTATTCTAAAATTTGACATCAATAATTTTAATCAAGCATTTTTAACTTGAAGTTTCTTGTATAACCTCTGCTTACTTTTTGTCTGTATTTATTGTTTATCTTTTTCTTTTTCTTTTTTATTATTATTATTATTATTAATATTGATGATTTTTTAAATTTATTGTTCTTGTTAAAAGAGTACTCTTTGTTTAAATCTGTTGTTACTTCATATTTTGCAATTATTTCTCTTTATATTATATGTATTCATTGTCGATAGTATCAATTGCTTACTTTTGCGATTTCCTTAGTTTATTTGTGCTATAAATGTAGGTTATTTGTAGGGTAGTTATTGATAGGGGTCACTTGAAGCATGCTATGCTTACAGGTACCTACCCGATAGCACTATCGTTAGTGAGTGCTGTACTGTATTTTATATATTATTTTGTAATAGTATAGATATCTTATCAATATTTGTATTTTTTACTATTGTTAATGTCTTGTCATGTTGCAAATTTGATTTTAAATAATATTTTGACATTTAACATGTAGTTTCTTTATTCATGCAGAGTTTAGTAAAATTTGCCAGAACGTCCCGGACTTCCCAAACTTGACTACTTCCTTTAACGTGACGATAGTGCGTTGTTATATGTGCGATTGGTTTGCTTGGGAAACAGATTAACTTGCTCATGTAGTGATGTACACCCTATGTGGTGGATTGTGTTCTTTTATTTAATAATTTTCATTTTAGTAAGCGTTGTTTCCACATAGCGATTTTGATAATTTAATTTGACTTTATATTGTCCTTGTCCCAATTTTGGTTTGTTTAGTTTGCAAGTTTTACATTTTAATTTGGTGGTGATAATGATCGGGAGGTGGTCTGAGCCTAAGGTTCTGACCACCCTCCACGATGTTGTGGGGGCGAGTTCGGGGGAGCAAAAGGTGATATCAGCAGATGATGGGGTGTAGAGGGCTTGGTGGGGAGTATGGGTATACTGATGAATGTTATTGAGGATATATAGGTTGTCTGTTTGGTGTTGTAGGACCAGCCCTCTGTCTGTGTCGGGGTTGTCGACAAACCAGGCCGACGTCTTTGCATTGAAATCACCACCCAGGATGATGTGTGGGGTGTTTGTGATGTGTTGTATTTGTGGTCTGTAATAATTTGGTACTGATGGGGATGTTTGGGGAGGGATGTATGTGTTTATGATGGTAATGTTGGAGCTGTTGCCAGTGCATATTTTAATTGATTGTATTTCTGTTGTGTTATCGGTTGGGGGGAGGAGGGATTTGGTATGTGCACTGGTGTCTATATATGTTATATCTTTGTGTACCAGGGTGATGAGTCCACCGCCAATGCCGACGGCCCGGTCTTGTCATATGGTGGTGAAATTGTGAAATGTAGGTGTTTTTTGTGTTGTACGGAGTTTTGTTTCTTGTAAGATGGCAATGTGTATGTTGTGTTGTTTGATGAAGTGTGTGAGTTCGTGTTTCTTCGTGTTGATGCCATCTATGTTTAGTTAAAGGATGTTAATGTTATGTGTGCGGTGTATGTTGGGTGCTGCTGCACGAGGATGGGGTGGGGGTGGGGATTGGGGTGCAGGAGATGAGGGTGGGAATGGATTAGGTTGGGGTGTGGATGGGCTGGGTGGGTTGGGGAGGAGAGGTGGACGGGTTTTAGGAGAGGGAGAGGGAGTGGATGGTATGGTAAGGTTATGTGGGTTGGGGAGGAGAGGTGGATGGGCTTTAGGGGAGGGATTTGACTGGGAGAGGGAGGGGCATGAGGAACATGTCCAGGTGTTTCATGGAGGCAAGTGTTGTGCAGGTAAAATGGGTCCAGCTCCCCCATGAGTTGCAGAGAACTGAACCCTTAGTTTGGCGGCTCGAAGTAATGGGTTTTGAGCAAGTTGGACATGTGTATTTGTAGGTGGGTCCTGGGTTGCTCTCAATGTCTCCGGCTAGAAGGAGTCTTCAAGAAATGACAGCCGGAGAGTCATTTCTCGGTGTAGGAAAAACTGTGTATTATGTGTGTATGTGTGGTGTGAGAATTGCCCGGCGCGACCGCAGCCGCTCCAAGGACGCGTGCCCCCAGGGAGGGGGCAGGGGATAGTTGTGGCGGTTTGGCTCCCGGAAGCTACTCCCCACGGTCGGCAGCCTGCTGTCCTCCACTGTCAGTGATCTTGTCCCCGGACGGGAGGGTCGGCTGCCATCCATGGTCGGCAGTTCCGGGAGGTGGTCCCACGGCGTAGACGCCGCCACTCCAGGACCTTTCACCAATGTTGTCCCAGGTCCCATACAATAGCTCACATAAAGTACACCATCCACCAATTTTATCCCAGGTCCTCATACAATAGTTCACATACAGTAGACTATTCACCAAGTTTATCCCAGGGCCTCATACAATACAATAGTTCTCTGCGAGAACTCCAGTCCCTTGCCAATTTTGTCTCCGGAATCCTTGAAATATTCACCAATTAGGATTGTGTACCTGGATCATATCATTCATTTACAGTTCAATATTTACCTATTTTATGTCAGTATTGAAAAGTTTTTGTGTCACTATTAGCCAATTTGGGCTACTCATAAACTGCTTGTTTCAATCTATCTATTTTGGTGTCACTATTATGCAAATTTAGATTCAAACTGTATTAGTTTGAAGAATACAGTACTGTATTAGGCATATTACTGTATTTAGAATCCTTGCATGATAGTGTGGTAATCCCGACATTGATGTATGGGAGTGAAGCATGGACATTGTTAGAGAGACACAAATCATGAGTGAGAGGGGTGGAAAGAAGTTACTTGAGAAGTGCGTTCGGAGGTAATGGAGGAATTGGCAGACGAGTGAGGAAGTACGAGAGCAGTGTGGTGTGGATGTGGATGTGCTGGAAAGTGTGAAAAGGAACACCTTGAGATGGTTCGGCCATGTGGAATTTATGGGAAGCGAGAGAATTACTAAGAGAGTGTACAAAAGTAAGGTGGAAGGACAGAGAGAGAGGTGGAAGGATGGAGTTGAGAATTATATGTGTGAAAAGCAGCATTGGATGAGAGGAGTGGCATCGGCTGACGGGACAGCGATGCATGGGGCGATTCATTCGTAGCCACCCCTTCGAGGATCATGACGTCTGGTAATAGATAGATAGATAGATTTGTTTTTTTTCTCATATTTAATCAATTATGTCTCATTGTTAACCAATTTCAATTCAATTCTTTATTTGTCATCAATTATGTCTCATTAGTATCCAATCTCAATATAATTATTTATTTGTGATGATGATTTTACAAATGTATACAGTATATACAGTATATCACTAATTTGCCTCAGAACCCGTGAAATAGCCGTGATAACGAGCCTGGTGTGCCTGGATTACTTTGCCGTGTCCTTGGTGTTCGATGGGCTAAACATTAGCGGCGACAGCTACAGTAACGATCCCTTCCTGTACCTGGTGCTGAGCGGCCTGGTGGAGGTGCCCGGGTACTCTCTCACTGCGCCCCTCATAGATCGCTGCGGCCGGAGACTACCCACTGTCATCAGTTACCTCCTGTGCGGGGTGGTTGTCTTGGCTCTGGCTTTTATTCCCCCAGGTTAGTAGTCTCTGGGGTATAGCAGACCAATAATAATTATCTGCTAGAGCTCGTCATAGACTACTGCAGTTACAGTCATGTCAGGTCAGGTGAAGGTATTGAGAGATTATACTCTGTCATTAGGGGTGCCTATCATCCATCCATAGCACAGCATAGCACTGTGAGACTCCGTCCCCTTACTATGACATCACACCTCTGCTACAGCCAATGAGGATATCGCCCACCACTTCGGTGGTGCAGTCAACCTTTGTAGTTGTTACAGTGATTTCTTGTTACTGCCTTATTGTAGCACGGTTTAAGGTTGATGTGGTGCGGATTAGTCATGTGAAAGTGCTTCAAGGGGACTTTGTAGAGTCTTGCTGAAACACTGTTAGCGATATACTGTACCAACATCGGCCACTATGATGACATGATGGGGCTGTGTTGTGGCAAATCTTTATTGTACTGTACTACAGTAAAGAGACTAAAACCTCGCTCTCTGTGGATGAAGCGGTCTTTAAACTTGTATGTATATACCGGTACTGTATGTACTGTATGTATAGCATCCATACTGTACCCTCACTATGGTCGGATGGTATGCACCCTAGCTTACGGTACCTCCTGTTGGGGATAGTGCTGCTGGTTATGGCTATTATCCCCACAGGTTGGTCCTGGTTGGTAGAAAAGCTTCCATTATTAGCTGATAGGGGTGGTCTGTAGTGTATTTGGTAGCACAATAGTTTACAATTGAGAAGACCCGTGTTTGATTCAGGGTAGATGGAGATGTAGAAGTCTCGTCTACCCATTTCATTCCTCGTTATCCTTCATAAGCAGAATAAAATAACCTGATGATATCCAGAATAAACCATAAACAATAAACATGCATCATGATCCACAAGGGGTTAAGTATAATGATATGGTGGCCGTAGGCAGGTGTTTTAGATCAACTGTCAAATAGATTGGGTGCTGGAGATAGATGAAGTAACTCAACTTGTAGACCGTTTCAACAAGTAGTTCTCAACCAGTACCAAATAAGACCAGGTCCAACTAAATCTGTGCCGAATATTAGTTTTAACGTAAATTAACGTAGACGGGTCAGTCAGGGTACACATGGGGAAATTTACAGTTAATTTTCTCCAGCCCTTTTTGAGTTACAGAGGTTAGGGGTTACGATTTTTGGCCTACCTACTTTGCGTAAATGTCTGTTTGCAGATTGTGGTGTTTTTTGCGTACGGGTACTTATATCATATATCCTTCATAAACTTCATAAAATCTTCTAAATGTAACTGAAATAAAGTTAAAAAGACAGCGCCGGTACAGTAGGGGTTACTGGTCTCAATTCTGGCCTTGATGGTGCCTTATGGCGTAATGGTTGGAGCGTGTAAGTTCTGTATATGCTATCCTGAGTTCGAATCCTGGGATAATCACATGCTTTGATTAATTTTATTTGAAGTTTTATTGGTGTTAAGAACGATGTTAAAAATACTACTGAATAGACTATAGCTAGTTGAAGTTTGGTGTAAATGTGTGTTAGCAGGTTGTGGTGTGCTTGCGTTCTCATAGCACCTATCCCTTTTACAGACTTGAGCTGGGTGGTGTTTGGTGTAAATATCTGCCGAATGTGGGATGTTGCGTTCTCATACCAGCCAGCGGCTCGCTTGGTGTAGTGACTAGCGTCTCGGACTTCCACCCAGAAGGCCCGGGTTCGCGCCCACGCTCGGCGCATTAAAGATTTTTCACAAGCACTGAGTCGTTACCATCCCTCATGAGCAAAGGGATGGGGTAGTAGTACAGGACCCCAATGGAAATACGCCTAATCGGCCTTATTGAGCTAGCTTAGCATGCGCTAGCTTTAAGAACTATTATTATTATTATTATTATTATCCTTTTGCAGACTTGACCTGGGTGGTGTTTGGTGTAAATATCTGCAGAATGTGGTGTGTTGTGTTCTCATACCAGCTATCTTTTTACAGACTTGAGCTGGGTGGTGTATGGTCTAAATATCTGCAGAATGTGGTGATTTTACGTTCTCATACCAGCTATATCTTTAGCAGACTCGACGTGGGTGGTGCATGGTGTTAATGTCCGTCTGCAGAATGTGGAGTTTTTGGCGTTCTCATACCAGCTATATTATTAGCAGACTCGACGTGGGTGGTGCATGGTGTTAATGTCCGTCTGCAGAATGTGGAGTTTTTGGCGTTCTCATACCAGCTAAATCTCTTGCAGACTAGACCTGGGTGGTGTATGGTGTAAATATCTGCAGAATGTGGTGTTTTTTACATTCTCATACCAGTTAAATATCTTGCAGACTTGAGCTGGGTGGTAAGTTGTGTATCAGCGGGTCGTACCAGATGATCTACGTGTATTCCTCCGAGCTCTTCCCGACGGAGGTGCGGCTACAGGGGATCGGGGCGGCCAGTGTCTTCGCCCAGCTGGCCTCCACCATCCTGCCCTACATCACCTCCATATTGGTCAGTTCAGGAGGAAGAGTATATTTATTTATGAACTTAAATATAACAACATCCCCAAGATCCCCCTTCTAGATATATTTGTACATTGTCTGGTTCCTACTTGAGTACAGGCTTTAAGACTTTTTACCCCATTTCTTTGTCAGTATTAGGACCTTTCCTTCCATTTAGGTGTCCATTTTTTCATGACGAGGGGTAGCGAGCCTGTAATTATAAGAGGAAGAACCAGCCTTCGGCCGGAACCTTTTTCTACCGAAAAATCTACAAATATATCTCGAAGGGGGTTCTAGGGTGTGTTTTTTAAAGCTTGATGGAGGTCTAGTGAGGAACCCCCAGAAATAATGAATAAATTGAATAAATAGACCAAAAAATATACCCTAACCCTCTTAAAATTAAACGGTTTATGAGCAAAGCTATTTATGAATGAATGTTTTTTACTATATAAATACAGAAGGGTGCAGTTGTAAAGGCTTATCCCTCAATACCTTCACCTTTGTATGTATGTATGTATGTATGTATGTATGTACTGTATATACTTTGGCACCTTCCCCAGTTTTCCTTTTTTTTCTTTTTTTTAATTGGGTGGCCGATTCGAGACAGAGCCTTCACCTGACCTGACAAAACTCCTCTACCTTCCAGGGCGAACTAGTACCGTGGCTGCCTTCCGTGTTCTTTGGGACCTATCTCTGTGGCGGCGGGAGTGGCCACCTTAGCGCTTCGGGAAACTCTCGGAGTACCGCTGCCCGACACCATCGCTGACCTGTCCGCGGCACCCACAAACATACAACAATCGTACGGGTGGGTGGATTATTTTTCTACCGAAAAATGTACAAATTAACCTATTGGGTGCGAGAGACGTTCCGGAACACCATGGCAATTTATAGCAATTTACAGGCTTTTAAAGCCTATAGAGACGAGTCCGAGTGAGCGGGAGCGTGGCAGGTCTCCGTCCACTCTCCAGCCAGGCGGCCGTCGCACTGAAGGATATGAGTTATATCCCGCTAGGCTCATGCAGCACCGCCGAAGGCAAATGTAGCATGACATTAGCAATATTCGCTCAGTACTGTATCAGCGAATGTCTATGGTAGCGCTGCAAATTAACCCTGCGCGCTATGAACCTCGTTCTGGTGTCATTTTGAAGCTTTTTTCTTCTAGTTTTTGGCTGAATACATTTAATTATATTCAGACACTTGCTCAATCATTTAGGAGTGACTGAATGAGCCCTAATATAGCGGAAATATTCCCGCAGCATAAGTGTTAATCTAGAAGGGGGATCTAATGGATTTTTTGTTTAAGTTTGATGAAGGTCTAGGGAGGAAACTAAAAAATAAATGAATACATAAATAAATAGACCAAAAATATAACCACTTTCCCCTTAACTTTGGCATTGAATTTCCTAGGAGTTTCCGGCCACCACCGAAGACATTCGGCTCCCTCCCCGACACCAAAACCGATCTCTCTGGGCCATTGAATATAAGGCCTCAAGCTTCTGGGTTAGTGAATTGTTAATGACCTTATTTATTGCGTGAATTTACTAACACTATGAGTTTATTTGCAGTGTGAATTTACTTACACCACAAGCTTATTTGCACCATTAATATACTTACACTATGAGTTTATTTGCAGTGTGAATTTACTTACACCACAAGCTTATTTGCACCGTTAATATACTTACACTATGAGTTTATTTGCAGTGTGAATTTACTTACACCACAAGCTTATTTGCACCGTTAATATACTTACACTATGAGTTTATTTGCAGTGTGAATTTACTTACACCACAAGCTTATTTGCACCGTTAATATACTTACACTATGAGTTTATTTGCAGTGTGAATTTACTTACACCATGAGCTTATTTGCACCGTTAATATACTTACACTATGAGTTTATTTGCAGCTTGAATTACTTACACCATGAGCCACAAATTGTTTCTAATCTTAATAAAATTGTCTAATAATAGCCAGAATGAATTGAGAGAATGCATCATGGTGTACTGAAAGGCATCCGGAAAAACATCTGACTGCACCAAAACTAAATCAGATATATATGTATGTATGTATGTATGTATGTATGTATATACTCTGGCACTTACCCCAGTTTTCCCTTTTTTGAGGGGGGAGCGACTCGAGACAGAGCCCAAACAGGGACATCACATCAGAAAAACGAAACAAAACACAATATCACGCACATCTAGGTCGTCCAGGAGAAATACCCAGAGACCCAGGCCCATCGTTTGGGGTCTCCAGCCAAAGATTCCCAGGTCCCAGATATGTATAATGAAGGAAAATGAGGAGACCAAATATTACACTACAAGGTTCCAGGCTAACTATGGTCTATTTCTGTACTGTATAATAAATGTATAATTTTATGGTGCCTTAAGCCGGTATCACACAAGAGCTTTTATAGTCAACATTCGATGATCAACATTTCTGGAATATTTGGCACTGATATTGGAAACTAGACTGTTGGGAGATGAATTTAGGTAACCGAAATATCTTAACCCCTTCAGACTCGTATGACGCAGAGGTTGCCAGATTAGCAATAAGAAATAGAGTTCTCTCACTCTTATAATTACCTCTCCAAAATTAGTTTTCTGCCCACAGCTAACTCAAAGACAACTGCAGAGGTTAAAGTAACTAAACTAAAGGTTTCTAAATACCCCTGATGGTAACAAAGGCTTTAAAATATCCCTAATAGGCTGAAAATCGCATCATATGTTGGAGAGGGTTAAATGTTGTTGTTGTTGTTGTTCCCCAAGCTGCCTGGCCGAACAGCCCCAAGGCCCCAAGCAAGGCCAAGGCCATAACCGAGCGCCCCCACAGAACCCTCCCTGTCGACCACAATAAAGCCTGGGTGACCGAAGCCACTCCATGGCGGGGAGCTGAGGAGGGTGCAGAAATGCCCGGGAAACCAAAGCCCCACCCAGGGCCCTGTGCCCCTCAGCATTTATGAAGAAAAATTTGAGGGGCAAAGGAAAAATGTGATGCTTTGGCTTCCAATCTTGGTAGATTGGAAGGTCAATCCACGGAAGAGACGCCGTCACTTGAGATCTAGAAAATATATAAGTAAAAGGAACAGTCAGAGTAAGCTATGGGTATGGCAGAGATCGCTCACTTTTCACTCTGATAGACCAGCCCATCACCACAAATAAGGGTTAAATGTTAACCTCATAAGCTGCCAGACCAGTGTTAAAGATAAATGTTGAGGGAAAAAGCGCTTGTGTGATACCGACTTTAGCTGCATTTTACTTCTAACCCTTTGAGGATCATGACGCACTGACACCGGTGACATAATTTTAATTATATTCTGGCAACTACAGTACTGTACTGTATTAGAATTTTTGTATAACTGTTTTGATAGCGTAATGCATAGTCCGCGGAATTTCGATGGGAGTATCCTGGGTTCGAGTCCTCGGAGTGCCACATGTATTTGTTGATTTCATTAATTGAGTTTAGATGTGAAGTTGGTTGGTGTAAAAAACATAATAATTCAGCTTTTAGAATTATCTATAGTGCAGTAGCTAAAAGGATTAATTGAGATAGTGCTTATCCTTTTATTGGTTATAGGTACTTCCTAAGCTTAATACAAGTATCTAGAATTTGTCAAAGTATAATGAAAACGACATCACCGGTACAGAAAGGGTTAAGTTTGTTACTGTTTGAAATTAAAAGTTTGTGTTTGTGATTGCACTGCCAGTTTTACTTTATTTTTTCTTTCTTTATTTATTTATTTATTATTTTTGTTATTTATTTACTTGTTTCCAGACACCGTAATTCCCGAGAAGGGGTGGCGTTTGTCACGAATTTCTAAGTCAAGTTGTCCGGGCTTGACATCTACCAATAACATTTTGACAGTACGGCCTCGATACGGCCGACGCTTTACTGACTATGCCACGTCTCGCCCCAGTTTGACCGTAAAAGATTCATTAATTGTTGTAGCTGTTAAAGAAGGTAATTTGACGACTTTGGTATACCCTAAAATTTATTCGCCTCTTCTGTACCGGCGACGTCTTATTTATTTTACTCAAGGTATGTTTAGACGACTTTATGCAGTTTAAGAGGGATCTGTCGTAGGAAAATAGGTTAAGTGAGATTGTTCAAAGCTTGTTAATTGCTCTAGGCCCTACTGAATAAAATTGTCTAATAGTAGCCAGAATAAAGGTTAAAGGACGGCTCCGGTACTGAAAGGGTTAATTATGACGAATATAGAATTGTGACCCTGAGCCTCATGTAACGTAGGGAAGGCTGGAGCAAACGGGCTGTAAATATCCATACCTATTGACGCAAGACTCTTCCCAAATGGTCTATCCGATTGCTAAGGTCGTTTTTGAGTTACAATATTGATCCACATAAGTGGGAATGTATTACTCTATTACAATCATTTATTTACCGCCATGACAGAATCAGCCACAGTGTTTATACATGGTGGGGCAGTGTTGTGGCAGGATTTTATTGTTTTAACCCCTTCACCACCATGTTGTAATTTCCATAAATATCTGGTGGTTACCATTAGACTATTTTCTTTAGTTTATACTCTACCTCTAGAACTCAAATGGATAAATACGATCTCAATATATCCTCTTAATAACATAGGTCTTTGTTAAACTGCATAAAGTCGTCTATTTTTAGCCAGAATCAAAGGTACAAAGGTGTGGTGGGTGCTGTAGGGGTTAAGGTTCACGTTGCCTAATGTATCCTACAGTAGAGTCTTGGTATGGTGCTATCTTGTAGTTGATTGACCACTTTTGAGTTTCAGACTATAAGGAAGTTGAACATTGATATTAAACAGAAAGGCAATAGTTATGTAAGTTTCTGATGGATAAATGGTATGTTGAATTGGGTTTTATGTATTTATAAATGTACTACGCCCGAATTTTAGCAGTAAATTCTGTTAAATATCGTTGTCTACAGCTCCAACTTCTTTATAGAACGAAACTCGCAAGTCGGCAATTGCAGATACTATAGGGAGTGCCAACGAACTTGACAAAAATCTCGATCCCTGACCTCTTTGTAACTCATAAGGACCTTGAGCAAATTGGATATAAATTTCCACACCTATTTCCTGGTGGACTCTTCCAAAGTGATAGAAATGTCAGCCTGATTGCTTTCATTAATTTTGAGTTATAAGAAGTTAAGGGGTCCAGATTATTGTCAAGTTCGTTGGCGCTACCTATAGTACAGGTGCTGGTACTGCAGTTGGACTTAGTCGAGTCTTGCTACAGCATTGTTAGGACTATGCCAACATCAGGTAAAGTGATAACATGTTAGGGCGGTGTTGTGGCAGAACTTTATTGTATTATATTCTAACTGCGGATAGGCAACCATGTCTGAGCCGTTGCAATGTATGATATGAAAAATTACGTTAAATCATTGATTTGTATTATTTTATTACACTCATATTATTCAATATTTAATAACTCAGAAGAAACAACATAAACTAATTCATAATCTAGACAAAAATAGTGTAATCTAGAATCTGTCCGTTTCAATTATTGCCTAAAGTTCACCACAACCAACCCTACCAGTCATCCCTCCACCATACCAGTCATCCCTTCACCATACCAGTCTTCCCTCTACCTCTGCAGAAAAGCTTGAAGCCCCATGGGCCACTTTTCTGGTATTGTCTAGATATATCAATTGCCTCCGGATACCAGCCCTCTTCCCCTTGTAGGCCACCATCACCTCATCAATGTACAGTACTAGACTGTGAGTAGCGTTGACCTGGAGGAACCGCTTTGTGATGGATGCAATGACTTGCCAATCTTGTAGAATTTGTCTGTGGACGTCCTGGCAAGCTCATTGTAGTTGAAGTGCCTCCTTCCTGGGAGGCCCTGCACTGTTGCTTTGACCGACATCGTGTCATGATTAATAGGGCTTGCCCTATCAAGATCAAGAGACGGCTTCATCGCCACACAAAAATCATACAAATAACAATTAAAGACTTAAGAAGAATGAAAAGGAAATAAGAAAAAAGAAGAGGTAGGATAACCAAGAAGAAAGAAGAGAAAAAAAGAAAAGCACAAAACATCTGAACGGTAATTAGAGAAGGAATAATGGAGCATATGAAATCAAACCAACTTTTCAGTGGGAGACAGTTCGGATTCTTGCCGGGGAGGTCGACGGTACTACAGCTAATTAAGGTGGTAGATGATTGGATGCAAACTCTGGAGGATGGTGATGTAATTGACGTGGTATATTGCGATTTTATGAAGGCCTTCGATAAGGTCTCGCATAAAAGGTTAATAGAGAAAGTTAGAAGCTATAGTATAGGGGAGAAATGTGTGAAATGGATAGAAGCCTTCCTGAAAGATCGGAGACAGAGGGTACTGGTGAATGGAATAGGCTTGGGGTGGAGGGAAATTACAAGTGGGGTACCTCAGGGATCTGTGTTGTTCGTTATATTTATCAACGACTTACCTGAAGTTATAACCAATGGAAGTGAGATATACCTGTATGCGGATGACACTAAGCTGTATAGAAGAGTGAGGAGTAAGGAAGATGTGGGTTTGCTTCAAGGAGATGTGGAGGGCATGAAGGGATGGTCTGAACATTGGTTAATGCCTTTTCATCCAAAAAAATGCAAGTACATGCGGATTGGGACTAGCAAGATAGACAAGGTAGGATACAGTATGTATGAAGCGATGGAGGAAGTGAATGCAGAAAAGGATATAGGAGTGGTGATAGACAATAAGTTAAATTTCTCAGAACATTTAGCGGAAAAGATAAACAAAGCCAATAGAATTGTAGGGCTGATAAGGAGGACATTTGTGTCACTTGACGAAGAAATATTCAGGAATCTCTATACAGCGCTGGTTAGGCCGCACCTGGAATATGCGAACCAGGTGTGGGCTCCATATATGGTAAAGGATATAGAAGCAGTGGAGAAAGTTCAGAGGAGAGCTAGCAAGCTAGTACCAACGTTGAAGAACGCGGGCTATGAGCAGAGGTTGAGGACACTGGGACTTCCGACACTGGCATATAGGAGAAAGAGAGGGGATATGATACAGACTTTTAAGATAGTGTCAGGAAAGTATGATGAGGATGTGTGTGAAGGTATCTTCTTGATGCGGGAGGGAACAAGAACGAGAGGACACTCTAAGAAAATTTACAAAGAAAGAAATAGGCTTGAAAAGGCAAAGAACTCATTTTGTGATAGAGTGGTAAATGAGTGGAACGCGCTGCCCCAGTATGTAGTCGATTCCGAATCAATAAGGAAGTTTGAAATTAATCTTGATAAAGCATGGGGAAGACAAGATTTGAAGTTTGATTATAAAGCAAAAATACAGAATAGTAAAAATGTTGCGTCTGCTGCCGCCACCGCCAACACAGTGAACGACCGCAGTGGTGCAAGTACTGTACTGGCACTGAGCTGGATACACAGGCCTAGTTTGCTTTTTTCCAGAGGATCTACTGTAAGAAACTATAAGAAATAATGAAGTAAGAAGAGCACAACAAAAGGGAGGCGTCGTTGTAAAGACCAAGCTTCCCGGCCGGCCCCAACAAAGCAACAACTGAATTATAAATACAGTAGTCTACGTGAAATTCGTGAATACTTCAAATAATCCAATATGACGCGGAAAGCACAAGCCGAGTGAGTATATGTGCACTCTTAAAGGTTTAATGAGAAGACGGAACAAGTTTTTAAATGTGTAGTGGGCATTTTATTACAGATATTGGTGTGTTTTGGTCATTGGTGGCGAGTGTTTGGGGTCGGGCAGGCAGGCTAACCCCATAGACATATTTGTGAATAAATCACTCCCAAGCGTTTAATGTGGTCGAATTTTGAGTTGATTATGGGTTAATAACTTAATAGTGGCTCAGTTTTACTGACGACCTAGGCCTAGCCTAGGCCTATTCATTTAGTTTGGGAAGGACCTCTAGCAATGATAAGGTTTCAAACTATCTCAACCCACCCTTTTAACTACCACAGATCCAGGTATAATCATGTGTAGCGGGCTACCGTGTATATATATCTCAATAATTTGGTAATGTAACCATATATTTTTACATTTTACATTCATAAATAGTTCACTAATATACTAGGTTAGGGTAGGGTAGGTTAGGTTTTGGTTAGGTTAAAGTAGGCATCTGAAAAACAGTCACCCGCTACACAGGATCTTACCCAGATCCTTCCCAAGCTGCTTAATATCGTCTAAATATAGCTAGAATAAAATAGAACACACGTCGCTGGGTGCTGGTGGGGGACCAGCCTCGGTAAGTTCTCTGTGGGAAGACTTACCTTCTTTCCTCCTGCTTTTCCCACCTTGGGAAACTTTACTCATGTATAATCCACTGTGGGAGAATAATTTTGATCACATTTATAAAACCCAGTATTAATAGAAAAAACGCCCATTCTAATCAAAATCTCAGAGCTCTTTCGGACATCCTCACTGTTTACAAACGCCTTCTTTATGCAGTATAATCGATATTTACCCCCTGCTGGCAACATAGATGACGATTTCAATAATTCATACGGGGGTGAGGGGGGGGCAAAGCCCACCCTCAGCCCATCGTGTATCCCACATTGGAATTATAACTAAGACCATAAAAACACTCATTTCTCAAAATCTGGAGGAAAAAACATAAAAAATAGGGGTGCGAGCCTATTCCCTATACTGTAATGTAATTACCGACACTCCTTTCTTCACTATCCCTTCCTCCATCACCCTCTTCAGCCAAGGCATCGAACTTGTTTTTAAGTTCTAGCGTGTCTCTTCTTGGCTTGCACTTAGTGCCACTCGTAGCCACTATCCTCCAGGGAGCTCCACCATCTCCAACCGCACTAGCATAGCTCTTCTTCTCCGCCAGAGTTAACGGAATGAGTTGTGTTACAGGGCGTACGTCGTGTAAGCACGTATGTTGATGTCAAACAGCGGGGGTGTGGGGGCGGCAGCCCCCACCCATAATACTAGGATAGGTTAGGTAAGGTTGTTATTCTTACCTGGTGGGCTTCCCAGACCCCAGAGCTAAGTAGTAGGTCAGGGTCCACGGAAGCCACACACTGCTGATGCGCCAGCCCAAAGATAGTTTATAGTTTGTAGCAAAAACAGGAAAGTATAGAGATCTATGGACTGGAAAGTGCATCTCTAAGCAGCTAAGTTAACAAACAAGGTACAAGTATAAGTGGTTGAGGAGGCCAGAAGGTGTGACATCGAGAACAAAATCATGAATATTCATATAAAACTCCTGCAAGATAGTCGGAAAGGGCAGCCTTGAAAGATAACAGGTTAGTCAGGGATACCAAATCTGTGGGCAAAGAGTTCCACAGAGACACATATCTAAGATTTAAAAAAAAACAATCTTATTTCAAGCTGGCATCTTGAGTGAGCAATTTTATATGGGTGACCCCTGGTTGCAAAATATTGGGGACGATCAAAAACATCTTCAGGAGTAATTGAGCAGAGACCGTGAAATATTTGCCAGTACTTAATTATGTCATGCCTAAGAAGTCTACCCTTAATGGAAAATAGGTTTAATATCCTCAATCTTTCACTATAATCAAGATGCTCGAGACCCCTAATAGATTTAGTCCAGCGTCTCTGAACAGACTCCAGTAGTCTTAGGTCTCCCAAATACCCAAGGTTCCACAGAGAGGAAGAATATTCTAATATAGGACGAATATGGGAAATAAATAGTGGCATCATAAAGGAGGCATCCCGGTTGACAGTTGACCTTAGGATACTATGGGCGAGTCCTCCAGCCTTGTGGACAATATTAGAGATGTGTGTATGAAACTTGAGGGAGGAATCGATTAAAATTCCTAGATCTGATGCAGAGTCTCTAATAGGGATTAAGGAGTTGTTAAGATAGTATCTGCCAGAATAATCCAGGTCATCCCAATCAATTTCTTTCCTACAAAATCTTAGGTGGACACATTTATTTGGGTTCATCGTTAGGCCCCAGGATTTAGAGACCTTAGCAAGCACGTTTATATCAGACTGGCAAGCAAACCTACAATTAAGAAAATTTAAGAGGTTATCATATTTGATTTTTACATACAGTTTCAGATCATCAGCATATATTTTGGTAGACGAGTTAATATTACGAGTAATATAATTGATAAATATGAGGAAAAGCAGGGGACCAAGGACAGAGCCTTGAGGGACTCCGCTAAGCACATCCTTGAAAGAACTAAAATGATTATTTACTTTGACATGCATAATACGGTTATGGAGACAGTCCCTAATCCAGTCCAGTACCTTACCCCTAATTCCCAGGCTATAAAGTTTGGAGATCAGAATGTCATGATTAACCACGTCAAAGGCCTTGGAATAGTCAAACAGAATCAAGTCAACATTATAACCCTGGTCCATCCATTTGGTGATGTCCTTGTAAGTAAGAAGGCGTTGGTCCTCGGATGATCTGCCTGGTCTGAATCCAAATTGGTCCTTATTGAGAAGATTGTTAGAGTCAAGATATTCGTAAATAAATTTAGTTATAATACGTTCCAAGGACTTTGAACAAATGGAAGTTAGAGAGATTGGTCTATACATTAGTGGATTGTAGGGAGAACCCTTTTTAAAAATGGGTATAACTGAGGAATTCTTCCAGGCAGAATGGAGGGTTCCAGAGACTAATGAGGCACGGTATATCAACAAAAGAGGATATGCAAGGGTATGGACACAGGATTTAAGTAGGTGGGCGTGGATACCGTCTGGACCCTTCGATGAGGACGTATCAAGTTTAATCATTAAGATTAATATTGATATCTGGAATTATACTGTCTGTTACCTGATGTGAGGCAGGGGAGGTGGGAGCAGATGTTGAAAAAACACTGGCAAAGGAGGACACAAACAGCTCAGCCATAGCCCCTGCATCGTGAATTATGTTACCTGTGGAAGACTTGAGTGGGCCAATACTGGGTCTACCTACCTTCTTTTTCCGGATATAGGAATATATAGTTAGGTTAGGCTAATGTCCTTTCAAAGGGGTATAGGCTAGTAAACACTAGGATATACCCGGTCAGAGGTAGGTGATACGCCCGATAACACAACTCTTGCCGAGTTAACTTCAAGGCAAGGTTTTCGTCTCTGAGAAACTGAACCTCTCTCTCTCCACATCTCCATCCTTTCTTGCAAGGCAAGACAAAGCTGGAGAATATGGGAAGAGGTAGCGCTCTCGTTAACACCAGCCATTTCACTATGTCACCACACTAAAGCCGGTATCACACGAGCGCTTTTTCCCAACATTTATCCTCAACACTGGTCTGGCAGCTTATGAGGTCAACATTTGCAATATTTATGCTACCTAAATTCATCCATCATCAGCCTAGTTTCCGATACCAGTGTAAAATAATCCAGAAATGTTGCCAGAATTTTTTTGACCATCGAATGTTGACTATAAAATCTCTCGTGTGATACTAGCTTTACTTCTCACACATTTAAGATAGGCAGTGACAGCTTTTCTACCCTTGCTTGTGTTTACTGTATTATATGTACTATTTTATGTGTTCTATGTGGTCAAACGGGTTTAGTGAGATAGTTCGAAGTCTGTTAATTGCTGGAGGGCCTTTGTAAACTGAATAAAATCGTCAAATCTAGCTACATTTAGACGATTTTATGCAGCCTAAGAAGGATCTCTAGTAGTAAGAAGGGTTAAGTGAGATAGTTTGAAGCCTGTTCATTGCTGGAGGCCCTTTTTAAGCTGAATAAAATCGTCTAATCTAGCTATATTTAGACGATTTTGGGCAGTTTAAGAAGGATCTGTGGTAGTAGTAAAAAGGGTTCAGTGAGATAGTTCGAAACCTGTTAATTGCTGGAGGTCCTTTGTAAACTGAATACAATCGTCTAATAGTAGCCAGCATACAATTATAGTTATGCAGCTTAAGAAGGATCTGTAGTAGTAAATTTGGGTTAAGTGGGATAGTTCGAAGCCTGTTCATTGCTAGAGACCCCTTTTAAACCTCATAAAATCGTCTAAACATAGCTAGATTAGACGATTTTATTCAGTTTACAAAGAGCCTCCAGCAATGAAAAGGCTTCGAACTATCTCACTTAACCCTTTTTACTACCACAGATCTTTCTTAGACGCCCATACAACCTTCCTAAGCTGCATAAAAGTATCTAACCATTACTGAAATTAAATATTTCGCTAATTCATTGCCTAATAATCTTATATAACCATATATAGGCTAATCTTACATAACCTTGTGTTGATAGCTTAACTCCTGTACGATCGCGCTAATTTTCCATGTCTCAGCTGGCATTACGTTTGGCTTGCTCTGTGCTGTATTAATGTCTGTCTGATGTTAAAAATGGTGGGTAAGTGTAGGAACATGTTTGTATATCTCACTCCATATGAAGAAATGAAGCTTAGATATTGTTGATACCAATTATTGATCAAAACATCCTTGGTGCCGAGACATCACTTATTAGCGCGACTGTACCAGTGACTTCTTTCTCAATTAATTCTAGCCATATTTAAAAGATTTTGTGCAGTTTAAGAAGGATCTGTGGTAGTAAGAAGGGTTAAATGCGATAGTTCAAAGCCTGTTAATGGCTAGCGGACCTTTTTAAACTGAATATAATCGTGTAATAGGGTCAATAATAATGTGAAAGGGCCGTCACCGGTACAGTACAGAAGGGGTTAATGATTAGTGCGCTGAATTTTGGTGTGAGTATCCTAGGTTCGAATCCATGGAGTACCATATGTATTAATTAAT
>CM064489.1:7991611-8094111 GCA_032716605.1 Paralithodes platypus
TAGCGCGACCGTACCCCAAACCTAAATTCAAAATGTCGCGGGGGGGCGCTGCCCCTCTCAACCCATCCTGTATCCAATGGCAACACTAATGCAATGATCCTTGCTATATAAAATTACAAAATTAATATATTTACTGAGGCCCATATCCCATTTTTAAATGTTTCTGGGGGCGGCAGACTAGAGACAGAGCCCGAATAGGGAAAACTGAGCAATGGCACTTCATATGTAACTTGAAAATTTATTATTAATCCCAATATATTTTTTATTTGTCATTGCTTATAAAGTATGATTAAGTAATTGGGACTAGATTGAAATTAAGTCTAAAAGAGATTATGGCTAAATTGACTTACTTTGATCTGGGTTAGTGGTGTAATGGTTTAGTGGTTTTGTTCTAGGTGTGGTGTCCCGGGTTCTAATCCGGGGAGGACCATATGCTTTCATTAGTTAAAAGTACATTGGTGTTTGTAATTGATAAGTTAAGAACGGGGTGTTACTTATATATTTTTCCACCACAACTGTATTTTGACAATTTTGTTTACTAAACTTTGGTGTCTACAGCTCCAACTTCTTTATTACTTTATAGTCGGAAATTGCTAGTAGTTTATTACTGTTCTATTAACCCCTTCAGACTCATATGACGCAGAGGTTGCCAGATTAGCAATAAGAAATAGAGTTCTCTCACTCTTATAATTACCTCCAAATTAGTTTTCTGCCCACAGCTAACTCAAAGACAACTGCAGAGGTTGAAGTAACTAAACTAAAGGTTTGTAAATACCCCTGATGGTAATAAAGGCTTTAAAGTATCCCTACTAGGCTCAAAAGTGCGTCATATGTCGGAGAGGGTTAATTATTTATTATTTCACATATGCTTTCATTAATTTCATTGGAGGTGTAGTGAAATGTTTACAAAATTTATTATATATGTCCTTTACCACTACCTACTCCCAGCAGTGAAGGAGAGACGATGCTACACCATGGATGTCGGACAACCCGGTACCGGTACAATCTTGTGAGAGATCCTTCAGAAGCTGATGAAAGTGGACAATCTTCACACTTCCACCGGGTGAGTTCTATTTAATGCTAGTTTAATTGTGTATATAATGAAAAAGCCTACAAACTTTATTTTTATTCATTTTTATTTTTATTTAATTTTTGTCATTGGTACAGTAATATATTTATGCTAGTTTGTGTATAAAGAAAAAGCCTACAAACTATTTTTCATATTTTATTGTCATTGGTAAAAATATTTATGCCATCTATATCTTATGTATGCTGAGGCCCAATCCCCACTTTTCCTGTTTTTTGTATAGGCCTATATAGATTCTTGTTATGCTAGTTTGTGTACAGTATATGAGAGCCTAGAAACTTTAATTATTATTGGTATTTACCCCATTCCCCACTTTTCCCATTATTTTATTTTTGATTTGAATGTAATTTTTACTTTTTTCATTGGTAAATATGTTTTAGGTCTGAATTTTGAGCGGTGTTTTATCTATCTTAATCGATTAGTTGCATTGTTTACTACCCGTCAAAGTTTGAGAATGTAGATGCGTATTAAGATTAGTAGTATAGCATGTATTAACCTAACAAACTTAGACCTATAGTTTCTTTTCAGCTGACGGCAAATATAATCCTTTAGTAGATAATTTTGATACTGTACAGTACTTAATTAATGGATAAATATGATCTTGCATAGTTTTCATGATTTAATTGAACAAATCTTCATAATAGCAAAGTATTTAACCCTCTCAGACATAAGACTCAATTTTGAGCCTATTGGGGATACTTTATAGCCTTTGTTACCATCAGGGGTATTTAGAAACCTTTAGGGTTTAATTCTAGTTTCGCTTTCACAGCATACTCATATATTTATATGGCTACTTTAGAGTTGTCATATACCATACTTAATTCCTATATATGTCCAAAGCGGCGGAAATGCATTATAAGGAATTATACCTACTGTAAAAAAAAAAAAAAAATCTCTCCATATGCGGCACCATAGCTATTAAATAATACTAAGTTAGGTTAGGTAATGTTGTTAGGTTAGGCTAATGTCGTTAATGTAGTTTATTATCATTATATTACGTCTTTTACCCAGCAATTTCCCTGATCTTCATAGTTGGTCGGGAAGCTATGCCTTTACAACGGCGCCTCCCTTTTGTCGCTGTGTATGTGAAACTAGAATTTTACCACCTTTAGTTTGGTTACTTCAACCTCTGCAGTTGTTTTTGAATTAGCTGTGGGCAGAAAACTAATTTTGGAGAGGTAATTATAAGAATGAGAGAACTCTATTTCTTATTGCTAATCTGGCAACCTCTGTCATATGTGCGTGAAAGGGTTAAGATTGTAATTAAAATATGAAACTTTAAAACAAACTCAAAAGTTGCTGTTCTAATCAATAACTTAAATTAAAATGTAAAACTTGCAAACTAAACAAACCAAAATTGGGACAAGGACAATATAAAGTCAAATTAAATTATCAAAATCGCTATGTGGAAACAACGTTTACTAAAATGAAAATTATTAAATAAAAGAACACAATCCACCACATAGGGTGTACATCACTACATGAGCAAGTTAATCTGTTTCCCAAGCAAACCAATCGCACATATAACAACGCACTATCGTCACGTTAAAGGAAGTAGTCAAGTTTGGGAAGTCCGGGACGTTCTGGCAAATTTGACTAAACTCTGCATGAATAAAGAAACTACATGTTAAATGTCAAAATATTATTTAAAATCAAATTTGCAACATGACAAGACATTAACAATAGTAAAAAATACAAATATTGATAAGATATCTATACTATTACAAAATAATATATAAAATACAGTACAGCACTCACTAACGATAGTGCTATCGGGTAGGTACCTGTAAGCATAGCATGCCTCAAGTGACCCCTATCAATAACTACCCTACAAATAACCTACATTTATAGCACAAATAAACTAAGGAAATCGCAAAAGTAAGCAATTGATACTATCGACAATGAATACATATAATATAAAGAGAAATAATTGCAAAATATGAAGTAACAACAGATTTAAACAAAGAGTACTCTTTTAACAAGAACAATAAATTTAAAAAATCATCAATATTAATAATAATAATAATAATAGAAAAAGAAAAAGATAAACAATAAATACAGACAAAAAGTAAGCAGAGGTTATACAAGAAACTTCAAGTTAAAAATGCTTGATTAAAATTATTGATGTCAAATTTTAGAATACAGTCACAATAATTGACCCTAAAAAGATTAAATTTATGGAACAATTTACTTGCCTCAAAACCTCTGTCCACTAAGAGTCTGTATAGTAACCTAGCTCTAGCCCAAAAGTCATCTACTTTAGTGCAGATTTTACAAAATCTTATTAATTGGGAATAAAAACAATTATAAGTGATTTTACTATCGATATTACTACTAGGGAAAGGAAAGTTTATTAAGTTAAAATTAAAATCATCAACTTTGTGATATACTTTAAGTATGCACTGTTCATTAACAATCTCTATATTTATATCAAGAAAATAAAAAAAAGATTAAAAAAATATTGAAACTAAAACGCCCTAAACAAAATTTGGAAAAATGCATTTAAATTTATCGGAAATTAAACTTTGAAAACAATTTAGTCGGCTGGAATGAACTTTAGTACAGTACGTTGGATACAAAACTAACCCTTACCTACCAGCTAGTATGTATCCCATGTATCGGTACAGTACGTGGGATACTAAACCAACTCTTCCTTATTAGCTGGTACGTAATCTTTAGCATCCAGTACATGTGTGAAAAGACTAATCTTGGCTTAACATGTAGTATCGCTTACCATGTATCTGTAGTACCGGTATGTAGGGTAAAACTCTAAACCTTAACCAACCTTTTTTATGTATATATTGCTTTTTACGCATCTGCCGCATAAAACTTAATGGAAGGTACAGGTGGTATACAATGAAACTAACCTATTCTGGTCGCTTAAAACCCGGACATATTAGAGTATCGTATTATTTTTTAAGTCTGCTTGAATAATATTATATGTCTGTTCTATTTACTCCGGCCCATTCCACATTTTTTATATAATTTGTTTCTATTTTTATTTGAAAAGTGTGTGTGGGGAACAGCTTAAGTGCACCACTTCTATCTATTGCCAGATTCCCTGAGGTGGTGGCCACGAATGAATCGCCTCAATGTACCGATCCTGTCGGTCTGCTCTTCTCCGGTGGTGTGTTGGCAGAGACTTGTGTTGATGGACTCTGCCCTCAAGTGGTGCACCCTCAAGTTGTAAGCTGTCCATTTGTAATTTTCCACATTCAGTTGAAAAAAACTTTGATATTTCTGTGTATATAAAAGTTCTTTATTTTTCTTTGCTAACTCTCCATAAAGCATTAAAAATTCTCCAAAGACTCTTAGAGGTGAACTTGTGAAATTTTCATTAGAAAAATGCCCCATCTTAGGGCAGGTTCCTCCTAAATTGCAGTCGCTATTGCACAAAAGTTCTCAAAGTCGCCGTAGTTCTGGGGCAGATCCTTTTAAATCTGTAAACTAATGGAGCTAAATATTATAGTTTCAGCATCTATTTTGATAAGTTTTGTCATTTTACTGAGTTTGTCTAAGTTTGAGTTTCTTTATTTTGAAAGTTTTAAATTCTAATTAGGGGTAAGGAAGTCTAGAAAAAAAAAAAATATGTGGTGGACTCTTGAGTTTTGGCCTGGTGGTGGATGCAGTGTTGTGGTGTGGTGGACGCAGAGTTGTGGTCTGGTGTGTGGTGGATGCAGAGTTGTGGCCTGGTGGTGGATGCAGTGTTGTGTGGTGGACGCAGAGTTTTGCCTGGTGGTGGATGCAGTGTTGTGGTGTGGTGGACGATGCAGTGTTGTGTGGTGGACGCAGTTGTGGCCCGATGGTGGTGTGGTGGACGCATGGATTTTGGCCTGGTGGTGGATGCAGAGTTGTGGCCTGGTGTGTGGTGGACGCAGTTCTGGCCTGATGGAGCGTCGGTGATGGCGACTAACGTTTCCGATGAACCACTCTACAGGACTAATATTCGGTTAGTATGTTTAAGTGTTTGTTTTAAGTTTAACCAATTTTTGAGTTTTGGAAGTTTGTGTTAAAGAAATAGGGCTCAAAATGCCTGAATAGGCAAATATAATACACAGTAAAAGCTTGGCATACGAAATTCCATCATGTTGAGCAGTACAGTACTTTAAAAGTAGACTAAATTGATAAAAAAGAAGTAAGGTATCTGCAAAACTGCATAAGTCTTATTCCTCATATTTATAAAATATTTTAAGCGTAGTTTCCACATAGCGATATTGATTAGTTTGTCTTTTTGCGGTGTTCGTATAAGTTTTTATTTGTTTATTTTGAAAGTTTTAAATTGTAAAATATAAATCCAAATGCCATACTCCTTGGAAGTAACTTAATTATTTTTGTTACTCTTCTTGCAGAGTACGGTGACCTTGGCAGTCGTATCTTCAATTGAGAAGAGGCAGAGCGTTGTGGCCTGACATGTTTTGTATGGATCGTCTGAAACGGTGGAGTTACGGAAGGAGCCTCTTTGTTTTGGATACAGCGTAGGGCATTCGGACTATGTGGACCCCCTGATGTACAGCTCTACAGGAAAACTATGTGGACCCCCTGATGTACAGCTCTACAGGAAAACTATGTGGACCCCCTGATGTACAGCTCTACAGGAAAACTATGTGGACCCCCTGATGTACAGCTCTACAGGAAAACTATGTGGACCCCCTGATGTACAGCTCTACAGGAAAACTATGTGGACCCCCTGATGTACAGCTCTACAGGAAAACTATGTGGACCCCCTGATGTACAGCTCTACAGGAAAACTATGTGGACCCCCTGATGTACAGCTCTACAGGAAAACTAATCGGTTAGTATTTTGAAGAGTTTGGTATTTTAACCCTTTCACGCATATATGACTCAGAGGTTGCCAGAAATAAGAAAGTTTTCCCACTTCTTATAATAAACTCTAAAATTAGTTTTCTGGCCACAGCTAACTCAAAGACAACTGCAGAGGTTGAAGTAACTAAAGGTTTCTAAATACCCCTGATGGTAACAAAGGCTTTAAAGTATCCCCAATAGGCTCAAAATTGAGTCTTATGTCTGAGAGGGTTAACTTAGGTGATCCTTATACAGTTGCCCACAAAAGTTATGTTCCTTGTTATGATCTTGTATACGATTGTAAAATAAGTGCATTGAGTAGTAATTTACACCCTATTTGGATAGACAAGCACTTCACTAAATCGCAATGTGAAAGAAGCTTGCGCAAAATTTATAAATAAAAACAAAATCCACCACTTAGTACAGTCGCGCTAGTAAGTGATGTCTCGGCACCAGGTATGTTTTGATCAAAAAGTGGTATCGGCAATATCTAAGCTTCATTTTGTCATGTAGAGTGAAATATACAAATGTTCCTACACTTACCCACCCTATTTAACATCTGACCCATTAATACAGTACAGAGCAAGCTAAACTTAATAACAGCTGTGGCATGACTTATTAGCGCGACCGTACATTATACACGAGCAACAAATTGGAGTATAAAATCTTAGGCTAGGAAATGGCACTGAATCCATATAACTAATATATTTTTTATAATTTTATTACAGCGCAAGAAGACCTAGGAGGATCGTACCTAGATTGAAGATGATATTCTATGGACTACCCGGTACTACTACTACTACTAGACAAGACTACTATTCTCTTCAATGGACTGGAACTACTAAAAGACTGGACTAATATTCTCTGCAGTGGACTACTACCACTACTTCCCTACTATACGGTTAGTATTTTGTTTATTTTAAATTTAGCAGTGTTTGTACAGTTGTCCATCAAAGTTATTCCTTGTGATGTTTTTGAGTCTTGATGGTGTAATGGATAGTGTTTAAAATCTGTGGTAACCTAGGTTAGAATCCTGGTGGATCACATGCTTGGTTTTATTAATTTCTTTGGAAGGTGTTTGGTGTTTGAGTGAATTATTAAAGAAATTATCAGTTTACTATTCATCTTTATAGCATAAATATGCGGAATTTTGGTGAGAGTATCCTAGGTTCAAATCCTTGGAGTGCCACAAGTTGGTTGGTGAAACAATATGAATAAAGAGTAGAGTAATCTTCAGAGTTAACTACTGTATGTATCTATTGCCGGACGCCTTACTCCCCTTACGAGGGTGGCCATACACAGAATGCCCCCAAGCGGACCTATTCCCTGTGAGGGACAACCCGAGCCAGTTTAGTGAAGGACTTGCAGGATTGACCACTCAATTTAGGATCCGTCCAACTCAGAGGCCCTCTTGCGTATCTTGTTAGCACTATTTTTCTACAGTGGTGTTCGGCTAATCCATCCACTAACCTGCCTTACCCTTAGGTAAGCAGTACAGATTTGTATCAGGTTTACTCCCCTAGACAGGTAGCCAACCAAGGCTGACAAGTCCCATCCACCCGGATTTGTATAAGGTTGTCTCCCCTAGATGAGTTGCCGACCAAGGCTAAAGAGTCCCATCCACCCGATCTACTACTGTACTGCATAATAAATATTAATATGCACATACAATTTTAATGTATAAAATCACATACTGTAGGACCAGAAGTTATTTGGGCAACTGTACAAACTGTGTTGTGATTTAGTTAGTTTAATTTAAAATAGAAAGTTTTGTGAAAGTAAAAGTATTAAAGTTTGATTAATATTTGGCTTCATCGTAGTTTTAAATGTTGATTAACTCTTTGAGACTCATGATGCAGAGGTTGCCAGATTAGCAATAAGAAATAGTACTCTTATAATTACCTCTCGCAAATTAATTTTCTGCCCACAGCTAACTCAAAGACAACTGCAGAGGGTGAAGTAAGTAAACTAAAGGTTTCTAAATACCCCTGATGGTAATAAAGGCTTTAAAGTATCCCTAATAGGCTCAAAATTGCGTCGCATGTCTGAGAGGGTTAAGAATATATATATATATATAGTTTGCTCCCTAGACCTTGAAACTTAAAAATACACCCTAAAACTCGTCCTAAACAAAAAATCTACGTAGTCAGTTCCCCGTATCTGCGCTCCATACATTCGCGATGCTGCTTATCCATGGACACCCCTAAATATCCCATTACTCGTCATCCGTGCCAAAAAACTGGAAAATAGCAGCTATTCACGGATTTGAATCGGGTGGGTCGATGCGCATAGTGATTCTTGCTTTGGTCGGCCATCTTGCATTCTTGCGTTAAGTCAACACAGCGTCGCAGCAGTTCACAGACCAGTGTTGGAAAAGTTGAAAACCACTTGTTTACAATCTTGTTTCTGCACGAACCTCTTATCTCCCGCATTTATTAGGGCCTTTAGAGCATTCAGTGATAGGGACAGTGGGCCTGATTGTAATCATGATGGAAATAAATGCCCGGGACCATCAAAACAGAGAGCAAGCGTACCGACGCTGTCAGACGAAAGCAGGCAAATTATGCCTATGCGTAAGGCTAGCCTAGGCCTAATGACTGATTTGAAATAAAGTGTGTGTGGTAAGTTATCTCTTCATAATATGTATTAATAAGTATTCTCAAATAATATGTAGGTCAAAATAATGGTTTGAGGGTCCAAGATGGCCGGGTCAGGTACGAGCTAAGCCTATTTCCCATTGAAACCTATGTTAAATACACTCCGCGGACCGCAGTCGGTACCAGTAAGGCGCGGATACGGGGAACCGGCTGTATATATGGCCGGTTCCCCCTAAAAGTCCCTATTGGACGACAGGGAAGCTGGCTAAATGGCACAAAGAGTCTTAATATTGACTATGGGGTAGAAGGTCTCAAAATTGCCAAAGTAATGGGGCTATTCCGGAGGGAGAAAAGAGTCTAAAGTTGGGATTTTTTTTTTTTTTTTTTTTTTTTTTTATATATATATATATATATATATATATATAAACATAGAGTTCAGTAGATAGTATTTAGTCTTATAATAATAGTAATCTATACCGGTACCCTGTTTATTATAGGTATGCTAGAAATGTTTTTATCTAGTTACTGTACCATTCCCCTTCTATCTATTCTATAATTATTTTAGTTTTATTGAGTTGTATTGTCTGTAATTCAAAAAGGGCCAGAGCAAATGAGCTTTAAATTTGTACCCATTCCCTGGCTGATGGTTTCCAAATAGTAGCCTATAATTATAGATGTTAATGTTAAAGATGTTCTGCATAGTTGTTTGGAATCCGGTATGTCTGTTAATTTCATTAATCGATTTTAGTTGTTGTTCCCCAAGCTGCCTGGCCGAACGGCCCCGAGCAAGGCCATAACAGAGCGCCCCCACAGAACCCTCCCTGCCGACCACAATAAAGCCTGGGTGACCGAAGCCACTCCATGGTTGGAAGCCGAGGAGGGTGCGGAAACGCCCAGGAAACCAAAGCCCCACCCAGGGCCCTGTGCCCCTCAGCAATTATGAAGAGAAAGTTGAGGGGCAAAGGAAAAATTTGACTCTTTGGCTTCCAATTTTGGTAGATTGGGAGGTCAATCCACGGGAGAGACGCAGTCACTTGAGATCTAGAAAATATATAAGTAAAAGGAACGGTCAGAGTAAGCTATGGGTATGGCAGAGATCGCTCAGTTCTCACTCGGATAGAGCAGCCCATCACCGATTTAGGAGTAGAGTTGGTTGGTGGAGCGAACATAATAATAGGTTGTTCCCCAAGCTGCCTGGCCGAACAGCCCCAAGGCCATAACAGAGCGCCCCCACAGATAGTTAGGTTATTATAGCTACCGGTATAATTTGAGTTATTGTTTTGGAGCTATAGATGTTGATGGTAAAGAATTAGGAGTCACTTGTCATGAAAATAATTATTTTAGAGTACAGGTAAAAGCTTTGGGTAGGATTTTTTTTTTTACTTTAAATTGAACGGTAACTTTTGAGCTATCTGTTAATTTGAACGGTAACTTTTGAGCTATCTGTTAATTTGAACGGTAACTTTTGAGCTATCTGTTAATTTGAACGGTAACTTTTGAGCTATCTGTTAATTTTAAGACTTTAAAATTAATAATTATCGAAACTCCCTAAACAAAATAAGTGAAAAACATTCATTTAAATTGATCGGAAATTATTATTTTAAAACAAACTTATCAGACTATACGTGCCAATCTCAACTCCAAAAAATTGAAAAGTGGAGCAGCCCTTAACAGGGTTGCCTGGAACGGTGCCATTAGGACAAGAGCCTGAAACTGCACGTATGTGTGGAGCATTCGGTCTTAAAATTTGATGCATTTATATCCACATCTGTATAGCATGGAATCCACTAACCTTTGTCTACGCTTTACAGCACAAGGATCGTACAGCCGACCAAGAGCTTCCCAACGTCTCATGATTATTTCAAGCTAAACGTCTGAAGATTAACGTCGCTAGGATCTCCAATCTTGTATCTTCAATCCTCTACTTCAAATCTCCACACACATCGCTTCTGTTCAATAAGGTTCGTGAAGTTAGATAGGATATATTTATGTTATGTTGGATTTGTTGGTTGTAAATTAACGTCCCTTGTTGAAATTAGTCTGTTGGTTAAGTATGATCCGCTCCCCCCTTCCCTCCTCCCCCTTAATAAACTAAGTAATAATACTGTATAGATAAATATATAGATAATTAATTTTAAAACTTTAAAAATAATCAAACTAAAACTGGGACAAATTGAAATGAAAGTAAAAATTATTAATAGAAATCGCTATAGAAATCACGCTAAATGGAAAATTAAAACAATAAATTAATCTATGAAATTAAGAGTAAATGTTCACTAAAGTAATATTAAAATTGCTGGATAGTTTTGTATAGAATTGGACTTGTTTCTGGCAAAGTAAAAGTCGACAATATAATTAATCTATCTAAAGTGGGCAATCCAGCAAACTTTAAGTATGGATACTTTGTACATCAATTAAAATATATAGCCTAACTTTTAAACTAAGTACTGTTCATATTAATAAAAGTAACTTTAAAATCTAAAATTATCCAAGTGCACTAACAAAAATTTGTAAAAATTAATTTAAAATTATCAAAATTTAAGCTTTGAAAACCACAAACTTCTAATGTGAAATAAAATGACTGGACTGAATTACAATGTTCCTTTTAAATCTTCGGTATTGCATTAGCAAGTAAATTTTATATATAAAACTTTAAAATAATAGAAACTCCACCTATGTGGAAAAATGCATTAAAATATATCGGAATTAACACTACAAAGCTATAAAATAATTAAATAAAATGAGCGTGCACTGAAATCGGTTACCTAAATGTTCGCTATTGCATTAGCAAATTAACGGTTTAAAGTAATATCTGGTCCCACAGTACTCAACTGTTTCACGCATTTATGACGCAGAGGTTGCCAGATTAGCAATAAGAAATAGTTCTGTTATAATTTCCTCTCCAAAAATAGTTTTCTGGCCACAGCTAACTCAAAGACAACTGCAGAGGTTGAAGTAACTAAACTAAAGGTTTATAAATACCCCTGATGGTAACCAAGGCTTTAAAGTATCCGTAATAGGCTCAAAATTGCGTCATATGTCTGAGAGGGTTAATATAACTTTAAAATTTAAAATAATAGAAACTCCACCTTATATACTGTATGTGGTAAAACTCATTAAAATATATCGGAAATTAAACTTAAAACTGCAAAGGTATAAAATAATTAAATTAAATGAGTGCACTGAATTAAAATATATTTCTTTTCCAATCGGTTATCTAAATCTTCGCCATCGCATAAGCAAATTAACAGTTAAAAGTAATAACTGGTCCCACAGTACTTCATTATCTGTATACTATCTATATACTGTCACCTTCCCCATTGTATTTATTATTAATATCTATATAACGGCTTATTTATTTGCTTATTAAAATTTAAAACTTTCAAACTAAACTAATAAAACTATGACAGGCGATATAAAGTCAAAATAACTTAAATCGCTGTAGAGAAAACGCTTGCTAAAATGAATTAAGTTTGTTTTACCAGACCACTGAGTCTAGAAAAAGACTCCCAGGGCTTAAAATAAAATATAAGAAATATTATCTATAGAGCTGCATATTTAATTGCTTATTTATTTTCTATTACTTAGTTTGCTCTCTAGACCTCAATCAAGCTTAAAATAAAGCTCTTTGTGCATTTTTCGATAGAAAAATGTCTGTTTGCTCTAGACTTTCATTCCAACTTTAAAAAAAAAAAAAAAAAAAAATCGATAGAAAAAATGCTCTAGACTTCAATAAAGCTTAAAAAGTACCCTTCGTACATATTTTGATAGAAAATGTTCCATACTATAATAATTGAGTATATGCTGTGCCTACAAAGACTGTCTGTACATGTTCGAGAAAGTATCCGCCGTTAGTACTGGACCTTGAAGGGAGCGCGGTGAATATTAGTATTGACGTTGAAAGTGACTGTCTGTCCTGTAGCGCCCTGAATCCCCCCTCCCCCTCCCCCTCCCCCTCCCCCATTTCTATTACAACCTCTAAATCCAGCCTAACGTGATATATCTTCTATAAACATGAATGTAGCCAAATTATATGCTTACAGGGTAAACTTTAAAAAATGATACTAGTGGACAATTAGGATACTTTATTAACGGTGTGATAGTGATGGAAGAATAGGTACGGTTACGGATTGTAATAATTTTGGCATGATTTGATAGCGTAATACTTAAACTATGAACTTTAATGTTAATTGTCTTGATAGCATTATGCATAAATGTGTGGAATATTGGTGTGAGTATCCTAGGTTAGAGTCCTTGGAGAGTCTCTTGCATTTGTTAATTTCATTGAGTTTAGAAGTAAAGTTTTGGTGAAAAAATATAAATTAATAAAAAATTCCTTTGACCTCAAAGGTTTAAATAAATACTAAAGACACTCAAAATAAATTGGTGCCTTTTTCGGTAGAAAAATGGCTCGGCCAAAGGCCGATTTCTTCTAAATTACATACAAAGTTATAAAAATGCCACACAAATGTAAGAAAGTTGAACTATCTTTTTAACTAACTTAAATTATAATTTAAAACTTGCAAAATAAACCAACAACTTAAAGAACTCAGTAAAAAGACAAGACCACTAATCAAAATGGCTAAGTATTATATTTGATTCAGTTTTGACCACCATGTACTCCCTGCTGACGTATAGCTGGGTTAGGGTGGGTGCTCTTATGATCGGGGACATCAGTGAATAGTTATCAGAAATGTATAGAAAAGTGTTCACTAAATTTAAATCCAGACTGTAATTCCTGCTTTATTGTATTTTCCTTCAATTTTATTCAGTTTATGAAGGGTCTATGGCATCAAAGCGTATTGGATTCGTACTGATGTATCCTAAGCTTAATAAAACTGTCTAAGGGTAGCTGTGATGAAAGTAAAATTAAAGTTATTTTAGATATCCGAATCTTGCCAAAAATTGAATCCTGTAACCTATCTACTAATCCAGAATGTGAATGGAGGAGTGCTAGAAGGGATCTGCCCCTTGTACAGTACTGCTACCCTGAAATGGGGATTGAATGCAGTAAGTTCGTTCACATATTGAATATTGGAACCGCGGAGCATATCTCTCGGGCGGGGGAGAATAGTTTTGGGTGGGTGGATTGACTTCAAAATTAAAGTATAATTTTTGTGTGACTCCTAGGTTAGAGTCCTTGGAGTGCCACATGTATTTGTTGATTTCATTGAGTTTCGAAGTAAAGTTGTTGGTGTAATGGCGTAAGGTGCTTATGTTCTGGGTGTGGTATCCCGGGAGGATCATATGATGCCATTAGTTTATTAAATTCTGGTTGTGGTGTCCCGGGTTCAAATCCCGGAGGACCATATGCTTTCATCAGTTAAAGTAAATTTTAGTTTGTAATTGATAAGAATGGAGTTACTTATTAGATTTATAACTTTTATTAAAATGGGGTGGTACTTATTAGATTTATTACTTTTATTTTTATTGTTTAGTTAGTATATTCTGGGGAGATAGGGGTGGGATTATGCTAGGAAGGGTAACTTTAAATTTAATGTTTTTAGCTGTAGAACTTTTATTTTATTTGTTTTTTGAGTATATTCCGGGCCCACGACTGCAGCCTGAAAACTAGTACGGTCATTCATAACAGTCTCCTGCTAGTACGCAACAAGGTTGTCAATAAGTAGTGATTCCGAACGTCAGGTCCTGCCCCCGAGGTGCCCGGGATATAGGGATGAACGGAGAGAGCGAGAGTTTGTTTATGTAGGCTTAGCTTCGGGGTATTAATTGTTCCACTGGTATCATTTATATTCCTTCGGAAGCAATGTTTGGAGAGTCTTGGCTCCGTCGGTATTAAGATGCGCATAAAGTTTATTCGATCTTTATATCATTTTTGTGTTTTAGGAAGGTCTTTGGCAACTCAAATGTACCCAATATATCATAGCCTTGTGCATAATTCTTTTACGGTCTTTATAGCGTAATGCATAAATGTGCAGAATTTCTGTCTCCTAGGTTAGAGTCCTTGGAGTGCCACATGTACATTATTTTTAATTAAATTAACTTTAGTAATATCCTTGGTTAGAGTCCTTGGAATGTCCCATGTATTTTTCATTGAGTTTAGAAATAAAGTTGGTTGGTGAAAAAATATGAATCCATAGATCCTTCCTAAGGTGAATAAAAGCATCTAATGATCGAATAAACTGAACGCTTCCTAATCCTGAGGTGTTTATTAACTTAAAAGAATTTCCATCCTGGTGTTTTGGAAATATTTTAAATTTGTAAGGGTTCTGTAAACATTGCTAACGGAGTACATTTATACAAACCGAACTTGGCAAGGTAAAAGTGAATGGGAGAGCTTTGGTTACTGATTAGAGTTGCTTTCGTTAACTCCCTAAGTTAAGGAAAGGAATGTATGTGCAGTATCCAAGCTTTAACCTAATTTATTTTATCGACGCTGATTTTAATGCACTATTGTAAGTTTTTGAAATTTTTTGCTCCATTGGTAAATAAAGAAAAATATGAGATGTGAATTGTATATATACCATCTAAGCCCATTATACATGTTGATATGCTGTATTGTTCAATGGATAGGGTTAGGCTGAAAATACAAGTACCTAGTTGTAGTAGTGACTAGTTATAAATAGTAAAATATGCTAGGAATAAGTTTGGTAAAAGATCTGATAATGATTAGTTCTATATACTGTAGTCTTTAATTTTTTTTAATTAGTCTGGCAGCTTAGTTAGAAATTTGAAAGTAAAACTTGCAAAAGAAACAAAAACACAAATGACTATAAAGACTAAGTACTTGTCAAAATGGCAATTAGCAATAAAGTTTGAAATAGTATAAAGCAAGAGCAATTTTGGCGTAAGTGAAACGCGATTCTAGTTTGTGAGACTAATGGCAAATAACCGAGATAAGTTTGCAGTCAATTTTTGTATTTGATCCGGTACTCTCAAAGAATATACAGTACTATATATTATAGTTGCAAATGCAGTATCCCTAAGTGAAGTGTTGGTATAGAACTTTTGAATGATAAATTAAATGGAAGTAAAAGAATGACGTAATAGTGTAAAGAGTAAATTACCTGAAATAATTAAAAAATACTGCGGGAATGGAAGCAAACCTTAATTGTCCATTTATAACTTTAGATCCTTCCTAAGCTGAGTAAAGTGGATTAATGGTCTCTATACATTTTGAATAGTAGTTAAATAGGGTGGAAGGCTAAGAATTCTTTAACAAATGTTAGCCTGAAGAATGTAACTGTTGGTCATTGATATTAAGTCTAGTGAAGTCTAAGAATAGTGTAATTATATAATTGGGGCTGAAAATGTTACTTTGATGCTCTGAGGAATTTGCCTATAAAATAAGATACCCTGACTGACTCTACCCAAATGCTAGAAATATTAACTTTATTACTAGTACAGTACCAGTTATCTGAAAGTAAATTTGTGGGCAGATTATTGTAGATTTCCGTAAACTCTAATTGGGAATATATACAGTATATGGGATATATAGCTGCATTTAGGAGTGATGATTGAAAAATAGTTATAAATGTTACGGTATACTGTATATCCTTAAAATACTTTTAATCGGAAGGTTACATTTGTGTTATTTTTGCTTTTGGCTCAAACTTGGTTATAGGTTATGAGAAGAGTAGTTATTAATACAGTACTGTACCTACAGTATATATGGTAATAAGGATTATCTTTTATGGTACTAGGGAAGACTGATGGAGATAGTGATGCCTTGGTCTATAGTACAGTATGAAAGTTAGATTTTAGTTATAGGTATTGGCAATAGGCTTTTAGTTCATAGTGTATAGAATTACTACTACATTAGGTATAATTAATAGGCTTTTAGTTAGTTCATAGTTTTATTGAATTATTACAACAATTGGTATAGGTTTAGTTCATACATAGTTTTCTAAAAATTATACTAAATTTGTAATGGGCTTATCTGTTATATTTATGATTTATATATTTGTCTGTTTAACATGGAGCTAAAAATTTCACTAACCAATGGTATATTAATCCTTTTGGAATGCAATATATTTGTCCATATTCTGGCTTTTTGACAAATTTGAGCAGTTTAAGAGGGACCTTGGAGAGTGTAAAGGGCAATGACTAGATCAACCTTCTAACTCTCACAGCCCCTACCTAAGCTGAATAAAATATCCATTAGCCAGCATAAAGGAAGTAATTGTATACTGAAAGTTAAAGGTGCAAGTTCTGTTTGTATAGATGATTAAAGTTTACTTTTTTGAGATGCAATTGTAGATGATTCATAATTATTCTGATTGAGTTCTAATATTGACAACTTGAGACTTCAATAGAAAGAAATTCATAAAAAAATATTTATTGCAAAATAGACTTGAAAATTAAAGTACTTAAATCTATACTCTGGTATATACCCCATAGTTTGGGTTTGCCGACTTGAGACGGAGCCCGCACAGGGAGTTTAACATTTAAATAAATATCATTTTTGGAATATTTGAGCGTTTGTCCAAAGACTGAACATTTATAGTAACGAAATTGGGTATTTATGTATATACTCAGGCACATACCCCATAGCTGGGGTTGGCAGACTTGGGACAGCCCAAATTAAAATTTAATTAAATCTTGGTGGTTTTTCAAAATACTTTGCAATGAAAGTAATTAATTTGGGAATTTGTATATACTCAGGCACATACCCCATAGGTGGGGTTGGCCAACTTGAGACAGCAGGAAAAATTCTATGTATCTACTCAGGCCCAATCGCAATTTTCCTAAAAAAATACAAAAATAAAATAAAAGTACTAGAAATTTTGCAATATTTAAGTTTTCATTTTTCTATTGTCGACTCAAAGTTGTCTTTATTAATACTGGATATAGAAGTTCTGCATATTTTTCTACAACTGCATAATACAGTAATGAAATCTGTAATGGAATGATGTTTTAGAATGTGCATTATTTTGTATATGTTTGAAGACTAATTAAGTATTGATTTATGAAGGCAATGTAATTCCCTCTGAAAATATAAGATGGTATATTTAAGAGGAAAATTATATATGCTTGCAAAATGATTCAGTTTTGACCACCATACACTCCTTGCTCAAGAGCTGGGGTAGGGTGGGTGTCCTGATGATCGGGGACTTAAACAAATCTGTACTTAAAATAATATTTAATATATATACAAAAATTAAAATATATGAAGTAGAAATGATTTTACTCCATATACTTTAGTAGATTTTGTCAAGGACTGTCTGCTTGAAATCACTAAAATTTGCACATTCTAAAATGTATTCTGTTGAGATACTCTTTAGCCATAAATAAGTACATGCTATGGAATCTATTGAACCTATTGGAGAAAAAGTAATTTAGGGTACAGCATAAGATTTGTATGCAGTGTTGTAACTAGTTATATTAATAGAAAATGCCCACTGAAATCTAACAGATTAAATATTTATGGAAATGTACTTTTGCATTTTGATATATATTAATGTCAGTGATTTTTGTGATGGTATTTATATTGATATTGCAAAGAAAATAGACTGCTTACAAATCTGGTTCTGTATATATATGATAGGCCAACCTTCTTGAAAGTCTAAAAGGGTAGAAGAAATGGGCTGAAACTTTCCTATCTTATTCCCTGGGTGACTCTTCCCAAATTATGAAAATCCCATGCTTGATTACTGTTTATTGATATTAATGGTAAAGAATATTGGGCAATTATAAAAGACTATTCTATTATAATTAAGCCAGATATCTTTGTCAATAAGATTAATAATAGGTAATCACTTTATGTGAGAGTTCTATGACTTTGGTAGAGTTGACCAGGAAATATGTGTGGTAATGCAGTTTATTTACTTGAGCATTTTTAGTTAACCCCATTGATGAATATGAATCACTAAGTTAATTTTGGTTACCTGACTATTATATGCAGCTTAGGAAGACTGTTGAGCAATGAGAGGGGTAATAGTAATTTATTAACCCTCGAGATTGATGTGGTACTTCGTAAGCTGAATATAATTGAATGCTAGCCAATATTCCCAAAGTGCATCATATTTGAATTGGTTTAGAATTTTGGCCTTTATACATTTACTGAAAGTGATTATCAGCCCCTTGATAAATATGAGTAAGTTTATTCTGGATATTTGATTATTTTATGTTGCTTTGGAATTATTTTGGCATTTATGCTCTTAATTATTCCTTAAGTGCATAGAATTTCTCTTAGCCAGCATGACTTATTCTTTTATGAGGGTTAAAGGTTCATGATTCCATTGGTGTACTTATTTTTGCTTAAGAGTGTACTGTATCATGTAAGCAATGGTTTGGCTGCATTTATGTAGGTTTAAAACTTTATATCTTGGGTTTGCATATTTAAATGTGGTTTGGTTATCACGGACTGAAAAAAATCTGCCAAAATACATTATTTTTTTTTAAATTAGCTGGTTTATGTCAAGTATTTAAATTTGTAAAAATAATATTTTAAGATGCATATGCCATTTATGAAAATACATACTTTGTTTGCATGGTAAGTGAAAATATCACTTAACATTTAAAGAAAGTAATATTATTTTCATAAATAACATGCATAATAAAAGTAATATTTGTTACCATATACAGATATTTTACTAAGATTTGTTTACGGACTGTTTTTATAAATCCTTAAAAGTTTCTTTGGCTGTTATGTGATAGTTTACCATATTTATATACTGCACACTAATGATATAAAGTTTAGCAACCTAGAATGAACAGTTTCACAACCAAAGGATCATTGTATGTTCAACCATCATTACCGAAAGTGCTAAACCAAAGTTCTTTTAAGTAATGTGGTCGAATGTTCTAGAAGCATAATGCTAAAGTTCAGAGCCCTCATTGATGGCAAGTAATGTTTCTATGACAGTCTGGTTGTGTACTGTTTTTTCTGGGTTGCATGTGTTCGTGCATTTCAAACTTAACTTCCATAGCCCATGCTTGTCATGAGTTCTATTAACCCTTTTGGTACTGTCACTATCTGGCTAGCCTCATGATTTTAATCAGCTTAGAAAGGACCTCTTTCCTAAGCTGACTAATCTTTTGAAGTTAGCCAGAATAAGTAGTGACTATTGAGAGGGTTAGTTGAACCAATGACAGGACTGGCTATGTGAAGTTAGGTTTGAAATGGACAGAGTTGCTGGGCCAATCCTGGATGGTGATATTGAACCTAGCTCCACAAATTGCCAGTAAGAATCTTGAGCTGGACTTAGCAAATTTCTGGGGGGGGTGTGTGACTGAAATTTTTCAAAGTCCAGTGGAACTACAAGTCTAGTTCTGATCATCGTCAGACTGGACTTGAAATTTTCCCAAGTTTACACCTAAAAATTTGCTAAGTTCACTGGAAATTTTTTGCTGAACATATCTGAACTGAGTTTTCCAAAGGCCAAACCAATGAATTTTTTTCCTGAGTCCAGTCTATGACTGGACTTTGGAAAATTTTGCATGTCCACTGTTCTGATATGTTCGGAGCTCTGACTGGCAAAATTTTGCAGTGAGCTAACTGAATTCTGAAATTCCATTCATTGGTTTGACCTTTTTTTTTTACTTTTAACAAAATACTCTGAATATTTAAGTCCCATTCAGTAAAGTAAGAGTCCAGCCTTTGGTATGAACCTAAGGTGAACTGTAGCCTATTATAATAAAACAAGATATGATATTCAAAACTTTTACTGTATTTCCAAATATTACATGACTGTTAATTGTTACTAGTCTTGAAGCACCTTTCAATAGACTTTACTTATATTTCACTTAAAGTACTTATAGTAACTACTAGTTCCATCACTTACAAACATTAGGCATTATCAACAACTATAGTCTGCTGTTGTTAAATATATAATGTGATCACTTTCAATACTTTAGTATAATATCCCAACAATTATAGATTTTTAAAGCATCGGTGACTGATTTTTATAAAGCAGCATTGACTAAAGTCATTGGACATGACAAATTAAAACTTCCAAAGACGATAAGGGAAATAACTTCGGAAACTGAAGTTACTAAAAGGTTTTACTGTAATTTCTTACTATGTATGAATTATTAGAATGAACAAAAACCTTAAACTTATTGTTGTCTAATAAAATTGACCTGGTATACTTGTTTCTCAATAAACCTTGTAACATTTGCCAAATTATAATTTAAAACTTTCAAAATAAACTATACACAAGATAGACTCAAAGGAACTAATCAAAATTGCTATGGAAATCAACTTCATGGATACAATGGACAACTGGTTCATATAAATAATCATGGACTTAAGAATATAAATTTCTGAGTGGCTTAGAGAATACAATTGTACATGTACCAATAATATGGAGTCTCTCATTAAACTGAGTAAAGATTAATAAAAGTATAAGGGAATGTGCCTGAGCATATACTGATGGTTAATTATACAAATAAGTCTTCCATTATTGTTACTTAGAAATACAACATAGTAAGGACTTAAGTAAATATGCCATACCTATATTGCTAAGCAATGTTTCATCAATAAATTAAAATTTCAAACTAAAACTGGGACAAAGTCAAAATTGCTATGTGGAAACAAATTATATAGCCTATCATTCATCAGACTAATATTACCATAATCAAAAGAACTTGTATCAACATTAAAGCTATGCTTGAGCAACAAAATTAAAGGGAAATAAAGCATCAACAGGTATCTAATGACTGGATGCACAAACAATAATGACCAACCTAATTTGTTTTAATGAAAAGTGAATATTCAAACCAATACCCAAATTTTAACAAACAGATGAGACTATATAAAGATCAAATCAAAATCACTGCACAACAGATAAGCAACATCAACTCATTCAATCCCAGAGTTCCTTTTTATAATCTGACGGCAAGACTATTTTATTCAGCTTAGGAAGGACCTCTAGCAAAAAATAAGCCTTCAATATAATCTCTACCAACTCTTTTCAGCTTAGGAAGGACCTCTAGCAAAAAATAAGGCTTCAATATATCTCAACCACTTTATTCAGCTTAGGAAGGACCTTTTAGCCAAAAATAAGGCTTCAATATCTCAACCAACCCTTTTAACCACCAATCGTCAAAATATAGCCACAATACAAATCTAGCGCACATCGCTGGTACTCAAAGGGTTAACGGACAACAACAATGTACAATGATAGCCAAGTTACTGTACTGTCAAGATGTGTCAATCATGAAGGGGTTAAGCAAACTATATAGGATAAGCAACATAACGCTAAACATTCAGGAAACTAACATAATATCCAAACAAAACTATTGATAAAACTAAACAAAAAATGACAAGCAAAGAAAAGGGAGCAACAACAAGAGGCATTTCAAAAGTAGAGAAAATATCAAAGTAAACTATTCAAGCAAACAAGAGCTTATCAAATATATACCCATACACAAGCAACACCTATTTTTTTTTCTATATGAGTGAGGGAGACAAAAAGCAAAACTGCCTGTAGCGAGTGTCTTCCCCCAGAGTTGAAAGAGTGACAGGGCCATAATCAAGGGACGTTCGAACCAAAATGCCAGCACACACGGAGCAATTCAAGTCATAAGAACAGGGAAATACTGGCCATACTGAAAACCATAAGTGTCTAACCAATATATAAAGAACCCAAGCAAAGAACAATACAATCAAAATATTCACAAGCAAACCCCAACTATAGGAATGCATAATAGTACACGACAAAGTACAGTGGTGCTAATAAGTCATGTCACGGCATCAAGTATATTTTGAGCAATAATACGTATCACCAATATTCAAGCTTCATTTCTTCATATCGAGTGATATATACAAACATGTTCCTACACTTACCCATCCTATTCAACATCTGACAGACATTAATACAGCACAGAGCGAGCCAAACGTAATAACAGCTGGGACATGACTTATTAGTGCCACCGTACACGACAAAGTACATCAACTGTAGATAATAATAATAATAGGCTGGTACTGTATTGTACGAGCGCCAATTCTCAAAGATGATTCACGAGCGCTCGCATTAACTTCAATTTTTCAAACAAAAAATATATGTTTATAGTCATCAGTACAGTAACTATGATCCGCAGTATCATAAGCCTTCAGAAATAAGTGCGACTTCACTGGTTTATTAAAAGCATCAACACAAGCCAACTGCTTAAGTAACTGGAAGTTGATTGAATAGATGCAATTGATGGAACATACATTATGAAACAAACAAACAAGAAACAAAACTCCGCACAACACAAAAAACACCCACATTTCATAATTTCACCACCATCAGACAAGACCGGGCTGTCGGCGGGGGCGGTGGACTCATCACCCTGGTACACAAAGAAATATCATACATAGTAACCAGTGTACAAACCAAATCCCTCCTCCCCCCAAATGATAACACAACAGAAATACAATCAATTAAAATACGCACTGGCAACAACTCCAACATAACCATCATAAATAAACACATACATCCCTCCCCAAACATCCCCTACAGTACCAAATTAATACAGACCACACTTACAACACATCACAAACACCCCACACATCATCCTGGGTGGTGACTTCAACGCCAAGACGTCGGCCTGGTTTGTCGACGACACAGACAGAGGGCTGGTACTACAAAACCAAACCGATAACCTCATCATCCTTAACGACATCCATCAACATACCCATATTCCTCACCAAGCCCTCTATAACCCATCATCTCCTGACATCACCTTTTGCTCCCCAGAACTCGCCCCCACAACATCCTGGAGGGTGGTCAGAACCTTAGGCTCTGACCACCTCCCGATCATTATCACCACCAAAACCAGACTCACCCCAGCTAGCCACAAACACACATACACCAATTATAAAAGAGCTAACTGGGAAGCATTCACAAATGAGACAGAACAACACTTCACAACTCTAAACAGTACACCCATCACTAACATCAACAATGCTGTACACATACTCAATAAAACTATCCAAAACGCTGACAAGAAACACATTCCAAGAGGTAACAGGAAAAGACACAACCCCAACTTCACACCAGAAATTCAAAACCTCATCAGACAACGCGACATACAGAAACACTCCCCAGCACCCCACACACAAGACATCACACAACAAATTCAAGCACTCAACACCCAAACTAACATCAAAAACTAAATTGGAATAACTTCCTACAAACACTTGATCACAAAACAAACCCCAAAAAACTCTACAAAACACTAAACAGCATCACACTTTCCAACAGCAACACAACACAATCACATGCTGCAATCACAACAACAGACTCTACTCCTTCATGTAAACAACAAGCAAACACTCTCATCAATCACTTTTCACATGTCAGCCACCTAAAACCTTACAAAGACGACCGACGTGTCATCCGACGTAAGAGACAATTCCCCACAGACCCTGACTATACACCCTTCACCAATCACCAGACAAAGCATATCATCAACAATCTCAAGCACTCACCCGCCTGTGGCCTAGACAACATAAGCAACATACACCTCAGACACCTGGGACCACAAGGCATACAAGCACTCAAACATGCACAACAACACAAAACGGTGGCTGGCCAACTTCCTAGCAGGCAGATGTGCACACGTATCTTTTGCCGGTCAGTCATCTAAAATCAGAAACTTTCCAAACGGAGTCCCACAAGGATCCGTCCTATCGCCCGCACTCTTCAATCTGTACATGCACGATATAACTACACCCAATACGCCCCAAATAAACTTAGCCTCCTATGCAGATGACATAACACTCACATGCACACACCATGACCCAAAAAGATCAACAGATCTCCTTCAACCCTATCTCAACACACTACATGGTTGGTGCACTACAAACAGACTTAATCTAGCCCCAGCCAAATCCACCGCAACCCTGCTCACAAGTTGGACAGAACACGAATACATCCCTCAACTCACCATAAACAACACACCCCTAACACATACACACACACCCAAAATCCTAGGAGTAACATATGATACTCATATGACATTCAAACAGCACACCACAAACATTAAAAAGAAACTGACACCCAGACTTAACGCCCTCAGGTCACTTGCTCACACAAAATTAGGACACAACAAAGAAACTACCACCACAGTATATAAACAATACATAAGATCAGTGATGGAATACGCAAGCCCAGCCTGGGCTTCCAACCTAGCTGAAACACATCATAAGACCTTACAGACTATTCAAAACAAAGCCCTGAAGATCATTACAGGCTGCACAGCTACTTCACCCACAGATCACCTACATCAAGAAACCAAAATTCTCAAAGTCAAAGACCATCTGGACATGAGAGGCACTCAATTCCTGGCAGCAGCCTCCACGAACCAAGACCACCCACTAAACTACATGGCAACACACCCACAGACACCAAGAAATATCAAAACAACACCCAGCACACGGTATCACACACAATTATTGTCCTCTCTCCCTCCCTGCCCACCCCGAACCAACTTCCAGAAGCACATCCATACTCATATCTCTCACCGATCCATCCACTCACTCACAGACAACACGCAGCTGCATGCACGACCTCCCGAAATCCATCCTTCCGAACCTTTCCTCGCGAGGACAGAGTCCACCTGGCCAGGCTAAGAAGCGGACACCATCCAGCTCTCCTGAGCTATCAGAAGAGACTGGATGACTCCGTTGTCGACGCCTGCCCGGGATGTAATACAGCACCCCATACCATTAAACACATCATAGAAGACTGCATTTCACACAACCACTTACGCCAACAACACAATCTACACTCAATGAGAGCTCTGTGGGAAAGCCCGATCGTGGCCATGGCCTTTCTCAGGGACTCGGGGCTGTTCGGCCAGGCAGCTTAGGGAACAACAACAACATACATTATGATAAACTAAGCAACCAAAAACAAAATGATTATGAATATACAGTACAGTACTTACATTTCTTAAAGCAGTAGAGGCCGGGACCAGGCAGCCATACCACCACGGCAACAGCCAACAGATTCTTGCAACTTGACCTGAAAAGAAGAAAAAAATATATGTAAAAACTTGCATTTTATTCCTAAAGTTAGTCAGTAGCCAATTTTAATATCATCCAAAACTGGGACGACACAATATAAAGACAAAAAAACAACTAATCAAAGTCAATACAGTATGTGGAAACAAATATTTAGCAAAAACAAATATGAAACATAATACACAAAACAGAAATTCCTCACTTAACCCCTTCACTGCCATTATTATTTTCATCGTATTCTGGATTTATCTATGTACACTCGGTCAAAAAAGTATCTGCACCCCTACGCTGATCATCAGGTGTGTACAACTCGATAGGGTTGCTACCTCTGCCTGCAACTATATCCATGTGTCAGAGACGATCGGATATAGTTGCAGGCAGAGGTACCAACCCTATCGAGCTGTACACACCTGATGATCAGCGTAGGGGTGCAGATACTTTTTGCACCGAGTGTACATACATAAATCCAGAATACGATGAAAATAACAATGGCGATGAAGGGGTCAAGTGAGGAATTTTGAAGCAGAGAGAATTTCGTTCACTAATTTATGAAGTGTAATCATTAAAACATTAAACCATGATAATAAATACTGGAAATGCTATAGTGTATTCGTTAAAACTACGCCAAACCTCTTGAAAACTAACCTCTAGACCTGATCACGCTCTCGCCTCGGTGAGAAGTTTCCAACGCTGCATAGGTCAATTTTTCTTGAGAGATCTCCTTAGAACGTGATCAGGTCTAGAGGTTAGTATTCAAGAGCTTTGGCCGACTTTTAATAAATAGACTAGCATTGTAAGTACCAGTGTCATGCCTTAAACTTTTACTGTGGCTACTAATAGACTATTTTAATCAGTGGAAAAAGGGCCTCCAGCAATTAACAAGCTTCAAACTATTTAAATATTTTTAGTATCACAGATCCTTCTTAAACTTAAAAATTGTCAAAATATAGATAGAATATCATTATAGACCTACAGATTACAGAAGGGGTTAAGATGTCATAAAGGCCAAAGGTCCGACTATCATACAAGCACTACAAATACCATACGATGCAGGGTGCGCTGTGAGGATCACAACAGGGAACAATGTACTGTAGTAAAAAAACACAAAATGAGAGAAGAAACTTCCAACAAATGTGGCAACTGCAAAGAAGGCTACTGGGCATGCTACCAAAATGTGCGGAAAAATCTAAGTCATATTAAAAACCCCGAGAACCAGCAAATAATGTTAGAGGAACATTATCCCAGTGAGACCCAGCGTCTCACGTGATGCGTCGGCAGTGTTTGATCACCAACTCCCAGCGACGCATCACGTGCGTCCGACATATAAAAAACACTTACGTGGCTCGTAAGGTAGGAAATGGCGGGAGAATAGGAGGGGGAGGTACCGTAGTGTGTGTGGGAGCCGGGCCAGTAGGTGTGAGCGGGCCGAGACAGCCGCGCGGCTGGTGGTGGTGGGCTTAGTGGGGATACTTTACACCCTTAGTTTACCGCCACTTTGAACCTTCATTACTCCGGTCGTATGGGAGCTAGAGGCTTGAGATTTATGTGAGACACTCCTTAGGATGTATGCCGTACAATGCCATACTCAGTTTTCACCCTAGTGCTCCCGGGCGGGTGGTCATGCGGGGGAGACGAACTTTTGACCCCCCCCCCCCCCCCCCCAAATGACCGAGGTGAGTTTTTTTTTAGTTTTTTTCTTCATTTCTCACCATTCTCTTCCATTTTGGCTCAACCAATTTTTTTGAGGCCCCCCCCCCCCCCAAAAAAAAAATATCCGAGGTGATTTTTTTTTTTTTTCATTTCTCATCCTTGTCTTCCATTTTAGCAAAAAAAAAAAAAAAAAAGTGAAAATGGCTTGGGACTGGGGTGAACAAAATATTATAACTAGCCGGGTTGAGCCGGGGCTCAACGGGTTATTGGCCGTTTCTCTGGGTTTTTAATACGATAGGAGTTTTTCCGTACATTTTGGTAGCATGCCCAGTAGCCTTCTTTGCAGTGGTCACATTTCTCGGAGGTTTCTTCTCTCATTTTGTGTTTTTTTACTACAGTACTGTGTCCCCTGTTGTGATCCTCACAGCATACCCTGCATCGTATGGTATTTGTAGTGCTTCTATGATAGTCAGACATTTGGACTTTATAACATCCTAACCCATTCTGTAATCTCTAGGTCTATAATTATATTCTATCTATATTTAGAAACAATTTTGAAGTTTAAGAAGGATCTGTGATACTATAAATACTTAAGAAGATACTATCAAGCTTCTTAATTGCTGGAGGAACTTTTTGAACTGATTAAAAATTTCTATTAGTAGCGACAGTCAACAAATACATGTGGCACTCCAAGGACTCTAACCTAGGATGCTCACACAAAAATTCCGCGCATTTATGCATTACACTATCAACACAGAAGTGAGAAATTCCAAAGGATGTCTAGGTCAATTTTGGTTGGGAGTCTTGCTTGACTGTCGGCGTCCTCTAGAAGGCAACAAATATTAGAACATACCTAAGCCGGCACTAGAGCCAGCCCTATTACCTATCCCCTATGCAACCACTGAGGCGTCCTATACAGCTAAACCCATACGGTACTGGCAACATATTTTTCATTTGATTTCAGCTTAAGACGATTTTGTGAAGCTTAGGAAGCTTAGGAAAGATATATATGGTAGCTTAAAGGATTCATTGAGACCATTTAAATCAAGTCATGCCATACATACATACATACATAAAATTTTAAGACTGAGTGTTCCACACATAAGTGCAGTTTCAGTCTCTTGTCCTAATGGCGGCGTTGCAGGCAACCCTGTTTAGGGCTGCTTCACTTGTCAAGTTCTTGGATTTGAGATCGGCACATACTGTATAGCCAATTGAGAAAAAACTCATACAATCCACTCGGGATTCGAACCCTGGATCTTGCGATTAATTGAGTGTCTGTAGCATTTTAATGGGTAGACATCCTTCCCAAGCTCAACAAAATCGTCCAATAAATTATATTCTGCCAAAATCGTCTAATACCTTCCACAATATCAAGAAAAGTACATCACCGGTACACAGAGGGTTAAATGGAAGTGGTCCCTGTCAGCTATCTAATACCTTGCAGTGGCAAGGGTGCACCAGTCGGGGTCGTATCCAATCTCACCGCTCTAGCCGTATCTCAAGGACCCTCGGAGGTTTCAAGGAGCCATCATTGACATGGTCATCTGCCACGATTTCCCTTTCCACTAGTGCGAAGAGAAGAAGAATAAGACACAGGGAGAGAGAAAGGGGTGGTGTAAAAAAGGCTTATATCGTCGGAATAAATGGGTCTTCCGCAACCTGATAAGTCAAGCCTCTACCCACACAGGTCGTAGGGAAGGCCCAAATATCCCAGCCAGTCACCACTCGGTTAGTAACACATTATAAAAATACCCGAAGGCAGGTTAGTCAATATATATAAATTAGTAACACATAAAAATACCCGAAGGCAGGTTAGTCAATATACAGGGTGATTCAGTAACCCTTTTCATAAATTTAATGGCAAATTCGGGAGACAAAAATAAGACTAATTTACTCTATGACCCTTAGGGTGAGTCTTTGATATGATGGAGATATTACACCTTTAAAGTTATCGATAGATAGAAAAGAAAAAAATCTAAGGAGTGAGAATGAAAATGTCGTTGCTAACTGGCAGGGTAGCGTAACCAAGACTTGGTATCAAAATGGCTGCATACGGTAGCTGGATGCAGTTCGTTTCGCAATTTACAAAGGTACATTACTACTGTATTTGTATTATCATCATTATTATTAATAATCATTGTATTAGTAGTAGTAGTAGTAGTAGCAAGGGGAGAAGCAGGCGGCGGAGGATAAGTAAGAGGAAGAGGAGAAGGAGTAAGTGGAGGAGGAGGGATCTTCCTGCCGACTTTGAGCTTTGATACTCCGCTCATCTTAATGAATCTTGAATCAATCTGTACATGAATCTAAAGATTGTTTCTTTGCTTACACGTGGTATGTAAATGGTTGCATATGGTAGCAGTTGTCTCAATGCTCAAAAGAACATTAGCATTTTATCACCATCATCATAATTAATACTCTACTACCCTGCCAGTTAGCAACGATATTTTCATTCTCACTCCTTAGATTTTTTTCTTTTCTATCTATCGATAACTTTAAAGGTGTAATATCTCCATCATATCAAAGACTCACCCTGAGGGTCAGAGTAAATTAGTCTTATTTTTGTCTCCCGAATTTGCCATTAAATTTATGAAAAGGGTTACTGAATCACCCTGTATATATAAAGTCAATCAAACATAATCATTTCTAATAATAATATAACTTAAAATGTAAAACTTGCAAACTAAACAAACCAAAACTTGGACAAAGACAAGAGAACTTATAAAAATCGCAATGTGGAAACAACGTTTAAGCAAAATAACATTTAGAAATAAAAGAACACAATCCACCACATAGGGTGTACATTACTACATGAGCAAGTTATTCTAGTAAATTGTGACTTGCAAAATAAACAAACCAAAACTGGGACTAAGACAATATCAAGGCAAAAGAACTAATCAAAATTGCTATGTGGAAACAATGCCTTAGCAAAATAAAATAATGAAATTTGTTCATAGCTTTTCACCAATCAACTTTACTTCTAAACTCAATTAATGAAATCGACAAATACATGTGGTGGTACTCCAAGGATACTCACACACACATTCGGCGCACTAACTATTACGCTATCAAGACAGTTAAATAAAAGAAAACAATTGTAAAACACAATTTGGCAAACTTTCAAAATAAAAATATAATTACTTTTCTTCCAGCTGATGGTAAATTGAATCATTTAGCGCTTGATTTCTCGATTCTTGATGGAAAAATATGATACTGCTATGTGTCTGCATCATATTTGGGACAACTTATCATAATTCAAATGTTAAACTTGCAAAATAAACAAATCAAAACTGGGACCAGACAATGTAAATACAAAAGAACCAATCAAAATCGCTATATGGAATTATAATGTAAAACTTGCAAAATAAACAAACCAAAACTTGGACAAACACAGTAAAAAGACAAACTGATCAAAATCGCTGTGGAAACAATGCTTAAGCAAAATATTAATTATTTATAAATACAAGAACACAATCCAGCACATAGGGTGGACATTACTACATGAGCAATGAGCAAGTTAATCAAAACTTGAAATCGATCAAAAGTTAATGTTCAAATTAATATAAAGAACTCATTAAAATAAAAACTATCGAAACGACATCACACTAAACAAAATCTATGTGGAAAAACGCTTTAGCAAAATAAAATCATGAAAGAAAATAATAAACTAGTTCGCTACAAAATCTTGCTAATAGTCGAGTAATCAGGATGTCGAGATACCAAATTAAAATCAGCTTGAAAAAGACCTTGTATAACTCATGAAATAGTGGAGTATTCAGGATGGCGAGATACCAATGTACAGTCGCGCTAATAAGTCATGACCCAGCTGTCATTACGTTTTGCTTGCTCTGTGCTGTGTTAATGTCTGTCTGATGTTGAATAGCGTGGTTAGGTGTAGGAACATGTTTGTATATTTCACTCTATACGAAAGAAAGGAAGCTTAGATATTGCCGATACCAATTATTGATCAAAACGTACTTGGTGCCTAGACATCACTTATTAGCGCGACTGTACCATCAGCGGGAACAATTCATATTTGTTTTCACCAACCCACCAATAAATTTACAAATAAACTTAAAGTAATGAAATCAATGAAAGTAATGAATACATGTGGTACTCCAAGGACTCCAACCTAGGGTACTCGCACCAAAATTCCGCGCACTAAGCATTACGCTATCAAATTCAATTGTAAAACTTGCAAAATAAACAAACAAAAACTGGGACGACACAAGATAAAAGCAAAGGAACTAATCAAAATTGCTAAGTGGAAATAATGCTCAATAAAATAAAATTATGAAATCTCATGAGCAAGTTAATCTGGTTCCCAAGCAAACTAATCGCACACATAACAACGCACTATCGTCACGTTCAGACAAGCCCCATTAGTGCTGGTTGTAATTACTCTAGTTTTGTCCTATTACTAACCAGGCTCTGTCTCGAGTCGGTCACCCACAGCTATGGGGTCTGTGCCTCATTATATACTGTACTGTACTGTACATACATTTAAAGTACTGTATTTAAAATCAATATTAAATAAACAATAATATTTTAAATTATAAATACATACATAATAACCAATCTAATCATTTATATTTTTTCACCAACCAACTTTACTGCTAAACTCAATTAATGAAATCAACAAATACATGTGGCACTCCAAGGACTCGAACCTAGGATGCTCACACCGAAATTCCGTGCATTTATGCATTACGCTATTAAGACAGTTACAAAAATATCGAAACGATAACACACTAAACAAAATCTATATGTGGAAAAATTCATTTACATTTATGGGAAATTAAACTTTCAAAATATATACAATACTGTACAGTCGGATACCATAATCTCTATACCCCACTCATAACTATTTGTGGATCCATATGTTAGTCTTTATGCATTTATAATTACATTGCTTCTCAGGCCAGGCTACACGATAGAATAACATTTGATGAGCTGAGGAGACATTTAGGTGTAAAGAGTATTAGCGAGGTGATGCGTACAAGTAGACTGGGATGGTATGGATATGTGGAGAGAATGGATGAACAAAATTGGGTGAAAAAATGTAGGTCTGTGATTGTGGAGGGAGCTGCACCAAGGGGTGGACCGAGGAGGAAGACCTGGGATCGGACTATACGTGCCGATCTCAAATCCAAACACTTGACAAGTGAAGTACCATTTAACAGGGTTGCCTGCAACGCCGCCATTAGGACAAGAGACTGAAACTGCACGTATGTGTGGAACACTCAGTCTTAAAATGTTATGTATGTATGTATGTATGTTCTCAATAAATTAGAATGTAAAACTTGCAAAATAAACAAACCAAAACGAGGACAAGACAATATAAAGGCAAAAGAACTAATTATTATAATAATAATAATAAGCATGTTACTTATTTCTCATAAGCGCCAATTTTTCCGAAGAATTCACTAGCGCTCGGAAAGAGAAAGAAAAAAGAACAAAATCAATGCATCAAAAGAAGGCTTATATACAACACACATTTAACAATCACTAGCAGTGGCAAAATAGCCTAAACTCTATAGCCATCTGTCATGACACCTCTCTCAAGATCATAGCTTCTCTCAAAGAGAAAAGTCTTAAGTTGTTTCTTGAAGCATTCAACAGAACTCAGTTGTCTCATGGACAGTGGCAACCTGTTATACAACCTCGGAGCCATGTAGGAGAATGACCTCTCAAAGAAAGAAGACTGCTGGAAAGCCCTTGGTTCATCAAGACGAAAAGGGTCATTGTCATGACGCACAACTACACCATGGTGTGCCGGTGGGCGCCTGAGCAGCTCTGCAAGGTACCTAGGCTCACCAAATTTGACAACCTTAACAGTCACCAAACACAACTTAAATTCTATTCTTGCTCTTACTGGCAGCCAGTGCAGTTCTATGTGAAGAGATGTAGTAGGAGTTCTAGGTGGAACACCAAAAATGAGTCTTGCGGCCCTGTTAAGAACAGACTGAACTTTCTTTAAAATATAATTTGGAAGACCCACCAACAGGGCATTGCAATAATCAACACGAGAGAAGACCAATGAGTGAACCAACGTCAGGAGGCAACGTCTGGTTATAAACGGCTTCACCAAATAGAGATTTCTGATGTGCAAGTAACAACTTTTAACTATCTGGTTTACATGCTCTTTGAAATCTAATCGGGAGTTCACATATACACCCAGATTTCGAACAGAGTTGGCCGGTCGCAGCTGAGATCCACCCACATTGATGGAGAGGGCACCTACTATATCATCAGCTCTTCTATTTCCTCAGATGATGAGAATATCAGTTTTACCATCATTTAGTTTAAGTTTTCTCGCTCTCATCCACTTCTTGATATCAGACATCAACAATTCCATCTTACTCCGTATATCAACTATATTTGTGATTCTCACATAAATCTGGGTGTCATCTGCATAAAAGTGAAAGGTGACATTATGTGCACGAAGCAGAAGAGACAAACTGCTGATATAAATTATAAATAGGATAGGACCTAAAACTGATCCCTGCGGAACACCATACTGCAGGGTTGTCGAGTCCGAGACCATTTGATTTACCATCACACTCTGGGATCTACCTGACAAGTACGACCCAAGAAGCAAGAGAGCGGAGTCACGCACACCACAATCATAAAGATCACTCAATAACAACTCGTGATCCACTGTGTCAAAGGCCGCAGAGAGATCAAGTAAGACCAATAGTGAGGCCACACCATTGCAAATGTTCTCAACTAGATCATTATGTACTCTAATCAATGCTGTTTCAGTTGAATGATGCTGTCGGTAAGCAGACTGAAAAATTGGGATAGTTTCATTCTGCTGAAGTAGTGGTTGTAATTGGTCAAGTATTGCACGCTCTAATATCTTTGATAATAATTATTATAATCGCTATGTGGAAACAACGCTTTAGCAAAATAAAATATTTAAATAAACAGTTTTGTAGACTTTTGTACTTGATGTATACAACATTATATTTGGAAATTTTGTTTACACAGATATACTTATAAAATTTGAAATAGGTGAACTCCATGAATATTTTACCCCTTCTGTATCGGCGACGTAATTTAAGTTTTATTGAAGCTATTATAATGTAAACCTTGCAAAATAAACAAACCAAAACTTTGACGAACACAGTAAAAAGACAAAATAACTAATAAAATTCGCTATGTGGAAACAACGCTTAAGTAAAATAATAATTTAGAAATAAAAGAACACAATCCACCACATATGTATATACTCTGGCACTTGCCCCAGTTTTCCCCCTTTTTTTTTATGGGTGTGGCCGACTCGAGACATAGCCCGAACAGGGACATCATAACATATCAGAAAATCAACACAAAACAAAACCCAAAATCACACACATCTAGGTTGCCCATGAGAAAACCCAAAGACCATAGGTTGCCCACGAGAAAACCCATTTGCCCATTTGGGATCCCCAGCAAAAGATACTGTAACAATTTTCTAGTTAATGTACCTGTGTGAAGTTAGGTGGCCCAGCAGAACTTGTGACTGGGGCTCGTTCCCCTGTGGTGGTGGTGGTGGTTTGTGGTATTGGTGGTGGTGGATGTAGTGGTGGTGGTGGGTGGCAGGGGGGCATCAGGAGGGGTCAGCTCTGTACTGGACACCTTTGGAGGGGGGCTGTCATCATGCTCCAGTAGTCGTCATCTGAAATTACAAAAACTTTTAAAAACACTTCATAACAAAGTCCAAGGTAAAACTACAATTAATTCTAGTTAATCGTCTGACATGCTGTCTTGAGAGCATAATGGTACTGTAATTAAGCATTAAGAGTACTAGTGAGGATATGCGTAAAAATAGGGTTAGATGGTATGGACATGTGAAAAGTAATTGGGTTAAGAAAAAGTCTATGAATGTGGAGGGAGTTGCAAGAAGTTGTCCAAGAAAGGTGTGGGATCAGGTACTGTACACGTCTCACTCACTATCCGATGCCCCAATTTACGATATTATTATAGGTTTTTAAGGTGTTTGGGTTTGGGTTTTGGCTTGTCCGAGAACGCATCCCCATTTACCCAATTTATTTTAGGGTTTGCTATACAAATTTTTCTATTCAAGATCGGGTTTTCAGGAACATAACCCAATCGTAAATCGAGGTACATCTGTATACAGTACTTATATTCATTAGTTTCATATATTTTATTTGTATTTATTTTATTTACACACATAATACATAAAATTTTAAGACTGAGTGTTCCACACATAAGTGCAGTTTCAGTCTCTTGTCCTAATGGCGGCGTTCCAGGCAACCCTGTTAAGGGCTGCTTCACTTGTCAAGTTCTTGGATTTGAGATCGGCGCGTATAGTCCGATCCCAGGTCTTCCTCGATGCACCCCTTGGTGCAGCTCCCTCCACAATCACACACCTGCATTTTTTCACCCAATTTTGTTCATCCATTCTCTCCACATGTCCATACCATCCCAGTCTACTTGTACGTATCACCTCGCTAATTTTTTAATTAATACTCTTTATACCTAAACGTCTCCTCAGCTCAACAGTTGGTATTCTATCCTGTAGCCTGGCCCCACACATCCATCTCACCATTCTCATCTCATTACGCTCCATTCTGTTGATATCCTCTACTTCAACGGCCCATGTTTCTGAGGCATACGTCATTGCACTTCTAACACATGAGGCATACACCTTTCCCTTCAGGGGGAGAGGCATTCTTTTCATGGTCAGGATTGGCATCAGTTCTCTGAACTTCCCCCAGCCATTATTTTACTTAAGCGTTGCTTCCCATAGCGATTTTGATTAGTTATTTTGTCTTTTTACTGTGTTCGTATACGTTTTGGTTTGTTTATTTTGCAAGTTTTACATCATAATTTCATTAATTAGGTTTATTTGTAAGTTAATTGGTGGGTTGGTGATAATATGAAAGCATTCAGATTAAGATATATTATATTTAGCCTGTGGATTACATCAGTGTTATGCTATAAGAAAAAATAAATATCTGGCTTAGCCTCATGAGAGTAACTCTTCTTTAGGCACCTAATATGCAGGATTCGAAACTGCATAATAAATAGTAGGCTTGTGCATATTTCTTTAACTGTCTTGATAGCGTAATGCATAAGTGCACGGAATTTCGGTGTGAGTGTCCTGGCTTGGAGTATCACAAGTACTGTATTTGTTGATTTCATTAATTGAGTTTAGAAGCGAAGTTGGTTGGTGAAAAAATATAAATTTTACTCGAACTACACACAAATCAAAAGTCAAATGTTGAACATAAATTGAATCACAGGTAATTATATTTAACAAAGAAATGACAACACTATGGCGAGATTACAAAGGAAATCAAGCAACAAGAGGTCTAGTGACCCTTCTAGGCTGTTTGTCCTCCAAAACACTGAGGATCAAGTGTCCAAACAGTGGTTTAGAGTGGGTAAGGGAACATTGGAAAGGGAACTACTGCCCTGGAACTAATGTCCGTGGCAGGATTAGGAAGTTAGTAGGGGACAGATGGGTTAGTAACTGAGGGGGGGATAAAATAAAGTTATTCATTTACAAACGCAGTCAGTCGCGGGTTTGATGCGAGATATTTGTCTAGACGGAGTTTAAATGAATCAACGGTGATGCAGTCTATAACGTCTCGGGGAAGCCCATTCCACAAGTTGACAACTCGATTGAAGAAGAAATTCTTAGATTCGTGTGAGTTAAAAGATTTACCAATAATTTTGCAACCGTTTCCCGCGTGTAATTTGATTGGTCGATAGTGAAGTACTTACTACAGTTCATATTGTCGATGCCTTTGATGATTTTGAACACTTGAATTAAGTCACCTCTTAATCTGCGCTGGGTTAAAGGAAATAGATTTAATTCTCTAAGACGCTCTTCGTATGGTTTGTTCCTTAGGCTAGGTATCATTTTGGTAACTCTACGTTGAACTCGTTCTAGCTTGTTTATATCTTTTTGGTAATAAGGGCACCAGGATTGAACGCAGTATTCCAGAAGAGGGTGGACTAAGGAATTGTAAAGGGCTAGGACAACTTCTTTGGATTTATGCTCAAATGACCTGCCTATAAAGCCAATTATTTTGTTTGCCTTCTTAACAACTTCTGAACATTGTTGACTCGGTTTTAGCTTACTCGATATTGTTACTCCCAGATCGGTTTCTCTGTTTACATTCTTAAGTTGAGTGCCATTCATCGAATAGTTTGCTTTCTCATTTAGGTATCCGATATGTAGTACTTTACATTTATCCGCATTGAAACTCATTTGCCAAATTTGGGCCCAACATGACAATTTATCTAGATTGTGTTGCATAATTATCGTCAACTTGTTCTTTTGAGAGTACGCTATTTGCAATTTTTGTATCGAATTTGTAGCAAATTTTGAGATTGTACAGGTGAGACCCTCATCTATGTCGTTGATGTAAATTAGAAAGAGAATTGGTCCTAGTACCGATCCCTGGGGTACCCCGCTACTTACATTGGTCCATTTAGATGCCTTACCGTTTATGACTACTCTTTGCTTTCTGTCGCTGAGCCAAGTTTTTATCCATTTCAACACACCGTCTTGTATTCCATGCGCTTTTAGTTTTAGCAGTAAATGTTTGTGAGGAACTTTGTCAAAGGCCTTTTGAAAATCAAGGTACAGTATATAATATCTACAGCTTTACTCTCATCGTAGAGGTTGAGGATATCGTGGAAGAAGTCTAAGAGGTTTGTTAAACAGGAACGTTTTTTACGAAAGCCACGTTGAGTATCTTTAAGTACTGTACTATTACAGAATTACAGAGTTTTCACTAGTAAACATGGGTACAAGAGGAACATAGGTTCATCTTATACACATACAGTAGGCTATACCGGTATATATTATTATGCTTTTTCCACCAACCAACTTCACCTCTAAACTCAATTAATTCTATTCTATCTATTCTATATGCTCAGGCCCAATCCCCACTTTTCCTATTTTTTATTTTATTTTCCTCTATTTTAATATTTTTGTTTGTTTGTATTTTCTTGGGGGTGGCCGACTCAAGACAGAGCAAGAACAGGAAAACACAAAACACAAGACAATACAGCGAACAAACACAGACAAAACACAAAATTCACACACATCTAGGTCACCCAGGAGAATACCCAGAGACCAGAGATTCCTCAATTAATGAAATCAACAAATACATGTGGTACTCCGAGGACTCGAACCTAGGATACTAATATCGAAATTCCGCGCACTTATGAATTACGCCATCAAGACAGGTATTACAGCGTTTTCACTAGTAAATATGGATACAAGTGGAACATAGGTTCATCTTATACACACACAGTATTTATATAACTTCCCTGCAATGATGGCAAACATTTATGTACCAGTACATACCTTGAGTTTACCTTGAGTTGTTTCGGCCTCCTCAGCGGCCTCGGTGAGAGTTGCGCCCCCCGAGTATGTTTGCTGCCAGTGCTTGATGCAGCAGGCTATTCGAGGGGACAGCTCTCCCCCCCGCGAAGTATGGCTGATCAAGCACCGACTTGAGATGGTTGTCGAAGGCTTTTTTGAATACTTCCGTTGGCACGTCCATCAGGTTTCTCACGTTCTCTGCCATTTTGTGCAAGAGGCTCGGTCCCCTGTTTGTCAACCAGGAGTCCCTCAGTGTGCCCAGAGCTCCCCTACATTTTTGGGGTGGGATGTTACAATACCTACCCCCTCTGTCCCTCCAGTTCCATGCATAGATAATTAAAACGTCCTACACACACACACTCATTTAAAGTATGGTACAAGTTGTTGATGCAAACAAATAAAGTTAAACAAAAATTTGAGAGTAGTGTTTAGTATTTTTAGATAAAAATAGTATAATTACTTTGGCCACCCCTTCGGGGATCACGGCGTCAGGCAGCAGAAACTCTGGGAAGATCAGCCGCTGGTCCTCCAATTATTTCCATCTGCAATTTAAAAGAGCTTTGAGTCAAGTACATACACACATAGAAGAGATAAATAGTAATTAAAAGTTTGACATCTAATTAAGAAAGATATAATCATTAAATGTAAACTAGGAAATATTAAATAAACTTAAACCTATACTGCTGTTTGTGGATGATACACTTCTGATGAGTGATAATGAATGGGAGTTGCAGGGTCTGGTAAATGAGTTTGGAACAGTATGCGAAAAACGGAATTTGAAGGTAAATGCGGGGAAGAGCAAGGTTATGGTCTTCGAAAGGGGTGAAGTCATAGAGTGTGAGGTGAAGCTAAACGGTCAGGCTATGGAGATCGTCAATTCTTTTAAGTATCTGGGCAGTGTGTTGAGTACAGATGGGACTATGGATGAAGAAGTGCGGGAGAGGGTACAACAGGGGAAGAGGGTTGTAGGAACGCTGAAAGCAGTAAGAAGAAATAGGGTGGTCAGTATGGAAGTGAACAAGTCCTTGCATGACAGTGTGGTAATCCCGACACTGACTTACGGAAGCGAAGCATGGACGTTGGTTGAGAGACTCAGACCAAGAGTGAGAGCAGTGGAAATCAATTACTTAAGAAGTGCGTGCGGATTTACATGGAGGGATAGACAGACTAATGAGGAAGTAAGAAGGAGGTGTGGTGTGGAGGTAGATGTGCTGGAAAGTGTGAAAAGGAACAAGTTGAGATGGTTCGGCCATATGGAACGTATGGAAAGTGAGAGAATGACCAAGAGGGCGGACTAATAGGGGGGGACCCATGTCCGCATAATGAAAAAGTCCGTACATGGGAAATAGAGTAAATAGGCCTAGGCTATACGATGTTTTCTAACCCTAACCCATCCTAAGGACGTTGTCGAGATCTGGGCGATATAGCCGAAAAATGTATTTAATAGGCTACCCTTATCTTTGTTATTTTAACTGCTAGAAAATTCCCACACATCTCTAAACGTACTGCGGTTTCCAATCTGTAGACTGGCATTGAGTAGAGCTCTCTAAGTCAACTGGTTCAGTTGTGATGACGATTTCCATGGAGTTTCGAGGCGATGTTAGCAATATGGTGACACGGGCAGGCAATTTCCCGCCGAAATCGTTGAAATACGATAATGTAACCATAAGTACTATACAGTAGGGTCTCACATAAAACGAGTTTATGGTCGATAAACGAGGGCGTTTTATGCGATTTCGTTTTATGTGAACACAGCATTTTGGTGGCGCAATATCGTCAATGTTCACTGTAAGCGAAAATTTGCGTACAAAGCGAACGATATTTCGTACGTTTTGTACGATATTTCGGCGCTCTATATGCAAACTCCTCGGATTTGCCCCACTTTGGCGGCGGACTCGTTTTATGTGATCACATTCGTTCTGATCGAAAATTAAATATTAATATTTTAGGTCGGTCGTTTTAATCGAGACTCGTTTTATGCGAACACGTTTTATGCGGGACCCTACTGTATATCTCTTATATACTTACCTTAATTCTTTATAATATTTCATAATAAACTTATATAAAACGAGTTATAAGTTCAAATGAAAAATCAGCGTACCGGTACCATTACAGAAACACGCGTGTGTTATTGTTATGTCAGTTTGTGTGTGTGTGTGTGTTCTTTTCTTGTGTGGCTATGTCGGCCGTATCAGTAGGGAGTCTAAAAACCTAAGTTATTTATGTAGGCAACAAAATGTTATTATAATTATACTCTATGGAATTGAATTGAATTTTACCAATTATTATGTTCTATCCAACAACCAACTCTACTCCTAAAATCGATTAATGAAATATTACAAACACATGTGGCAGTCCGTGGATTCGAACAATAATATTTATAATACCTGTAGTAGGCTAAAAAGCCAAAGAAAAATCCATTAAACTTTGTTATTGTGTTGTCTGCTAAAACAAATTTAGCGTTGAAAACACTAAATATTATTTGGTAAAATTCAATTACATTCCATAGAGTATAGGCCTAATTATAATAACATTTTGTTGCCTACATAAATAATTCAGGTTTTTAGACTCCCTACTGATACGGCCGACATAGCCACACAAGAAAAGAACACACACACACACACAAACCGACATAACAATAACACACGCGTGTTTCGGTAGGTACCGGTACACTGATTTTTCATTTGAACTTATAACTCTATTTATATAAGTTTATTATGAAATATTATAAAGAATTAAGGTACCGGTAAGTTTACAAGAGATATATAGTACTTATGGTTACATTATCGTATTTCAACGATTTCAGTGGGAAATTGCCTGCCCATGTCACCGCCCGACCCGCCAAATACCGGACAACTTTTAAATTAACGGTCTTTTGCCCGATTTGTCCGGTCTTTTGGGGACTTGTCCGCATCGGCTGTTGGGTCCGCACAAACCGAAGTCCGGTCAACTGTATATGTACGAAGGCGGTGGTGGTTGGGGGGAGGGGCGTCAACTGACTGGGGACAGAGGTGCATGGGGGCGGTTCGTTCGTGGCCACCCCTTCGGGGATCGCGGCGTCAGGAAATAGATAGATAGATAGAAACCTTCAGGGAGCTGCCATTGCTAAGGTGTTCTGCCCCTTGGAGACAACATACATACAAGCTTAAATTCATATTACTGTATCACCAACCCACCAATTAACTTGCAAATAAACTAAATTAATGAACTCGATTAAACTAATGAATACATGTGGTACTCCAAGGATTCCAACCTAGGATACTCGAACCGAATTTCCGCGCACTAACCATTACGCTATCAAGACAGTTAAAGACCGTTTTAGCCAAAGAGAGTGTGGTTGCAGTCTCGCGTCCTAAATGACGTCATTTCAGGCGACCCTGTCATGGGCTGCCTCCGATTTCAAGTGCTTTATTTTGTGATCGGACCAAAATACCTGATCCCAAGTACAGTATTTCTAGGTCTACCCCTATGAGCAGCTCCCCCCACGTTCACAGTCCGGCATTTCTTCATCCAGTTCTGATCATTCACTCTCTCCACATGTCCAAACCAACCGAGTCTGCATGTGAGGATCACTTCACTATTATTTTGACCTACCTTATGACATTAACCCTTTCACGCATTTATGATGCAGAGGTTGCCAGATTACCAAAAAGAAATAAGAGTTCTCTCACTCTTATAATTACCTCTCCAAAGTTAGTTTTCTGCCCACAGCTAACTCAAAGACAACTGCAGAGGTTGAAGTAACTAAACTAAAGGTTTCTAAATACCCCTGATGGTAACAAAGGCTTTAAAGTATCCCCAATAGGCTCAAAATTGCATCATATGTCTGAGAGGGTTAATATGTACGGTACCAAATGATTAAACGGATACGGTGTACCACACTATAGGTTCCAAATTCGTCCAGCCATCCCTAAAGTACCTATTTCCCCCCAAATACAGTACATCCAATAAAAAAAAAATATTTGAGGAGAATACTTATAAATTCATATTACGAGATTACTTACCCCAGACTTTATTTGAAATCAGTCATATAGCCTAGCCTGACGTCGCCATAATTTCACCGCTGCTGGGCGTGATGAGGTATTTCCCGGAACTCCTGATTGGTCCGGGATGGTAGCCAGAAACTTGTCCAGTTCCCTCTTGAAGACCTCTTTTGTCATACCTGTAATGTTTAGGATGTTTATTAATACCAGGATAATAGTAGCACTAACACTCCTCTCCTCCTATAAAAAAACACTTACACAATACAGAAATAGTGACCCATCCTAGGTAAAGTACGGTACATTTGTGGGTGCATTTTGAAGTTTACGAGATTTACTATTTTTAAACAATATTTCAAGACGTCCATCGACGCTAGCGCCGACGAATTTAACTTCGGACATCCGTTTTCTGTTGATCCATTTCCGTACAATGGCGGCGGTCTCGGGTGCGTTTTTTATTCTCCTGCAGTATTTGTTTTAATATTTTGACTTCTACATAATTGAGTCGGCCACCCCCCCTAAAAAAAATATATAATGAAAAAAATAAAATAAAATAAAAATAAAATAAAAATACAAAATATATAAATAAATAAATTAGAAAAAGTGGGGATTGGGCCTGAGTATATACAGTAGATAGATAGATAAGACATAATTTTTAAGAGAAGCGGGGGTACAAAGGAGTACAAAGGAAAAATATCTAGTGACCCTTCTAGGTTGCTTGTCCTCCAAAACACGGAGGATCAAGTGTCCAAACAGTGGTTTAGAGTGGGTAAGGGAACATTGGAAAGGGAATTACTGCCCTGGAACTAATGTCCGTGGCAGGATTAGGAAGTTAGTAGGGAACAGATGGGTTAGTAACTGAGGGGGGGATAAAATAAAGTTATTAATTTACAAACGCAGTCAGTCGCGGGTTTGATGCGAGATATTTGTCTAGGCGGAGTTTAAATGAATCAACGGTGATGCAGTCTATAACGTTTCGGGGAAGCCCATTCCACAAGTTGACAACTCGATTGAAGAAGAAATTCTTAGATTCGTGTGAGTTAAAAGATTTACCAATAATTTTGCAACCGTTTCCCCGCGTGTAATTTGATTGGTCGATAGTGAAGTACTTACTACAGTTCATATTGTCGATGCCTTTGATGATTTTGAACACTTGAATTAAGTCACCTCTTAATCTGCGCTGGGTTAAAGGAAATAGATTTAATTCTCTAAGATGCTCTTCGTATGGTTTGTTCTTTAGGCTAGGTATCATTTTGGTAACTCTACGTTGAACTCGTTCTAGCTTGTTTATATCTTTTTGGTAATATGGGCACCAGGATTGAACGCAGTATTCCAGAAGAGGGCGGACTAAGGAATTGTAAAGGGTTAGGATAACTTCTTTGGATTTATGCTCAAATGACCTGCCTATAAAGCCAATTATTTTGTTTGCCTTCTTAACAACTTCTGAACATTGTTGACTCGGTTTTAGGTTACTCCCAGATCGGTTTCTCTGTTTACATTCTTAAGCCGAGTGCCATTCATCGAATAGTTCGCTTTCTCATTTAGGTATCCGATATGTAGTACTTTACATTTATCCGCATTGAAACTCATTTGCCAAATTTGGGCCCAACATGACAATTTATCTAGATTGTGTTGCATATCGTCAACTTGTTCTTTTGAGAGTATGCTATTTGCAATTTTTGTATCGTCAGCAAATTTTGAGATTGTACAGGTGAGACCCTCATCTATGTCGTTGATGTAAATTAGAAAGAGAATTGGACCTAGTACCGATCGTCTGGGAGTGGCAGCCCCTAGGTTAGGTAGGGTTGTTTGGTTAGGATAATGACAATATTTTCATTAAAAGTGCTGGCGTCATGTGACACACGTCCGCCGCAAGTGCAGCCTCACCGGCTGGCGGTGGACGGGTTTCACATGACGCCAATATTGTCATTAACCTAACCAAACAGCCTTACCTAACCTGGAGGCTGCCACCCCCAGGACCCCGCTACCCACACCGGCTGCAAATCTTACACGGTAGCATCGTCGTCGGACTGACGGTCGGACGTCTGGGATATACTGTACAGTATTTTTATAATACAGTACCATAGTGTTAAAATAGTAAATCTCGTTACAAACTAATAACATTTCAAAATGCATGGGAAGGATGTATATTTGGGTGTACGGTTGTCATGTTTACGTAGGTCGATCGCTCGCGGAGTTCCCATCTATTTTGACGGCTATTTTTTCTGTTATTTGCCCCCTGCTGGAAATATATATGATGATGATGATAAGTCACGGGGGGGGTAAGGGGGGCCCTCAACATATTATTGTATCCCACGGCAGTCAAAATAGACGGAAACATGAACACGAACGCCTGTGTAGTGTAAACAAGGCGGGGCAGTACAGTAGGGTCTTGTAAGATGCGAGATCAGAAGATGCGATTCGCATAAGATGCGAGGACCCCAAATAATAAAATAAATTATTTTAAGATGCGAGACTGACCATAATTTGCGAATCGGAGGCTCAAAGTGGGCTAAATCCGAGGAGAAACCTCAAGATGCGAACATTTTTTTTAAAATGTGAGCCTTAGGCGGGACGTTTTTCCCATAAGCTACGTGTATCGTAAGATGCGGTCGCATCCATCGACCATAAACTCGCATCTTACGAGACCCTACTGCATACTTCCAAATACTGTACTACTGTACATCCTTGCCAAACGCACCCACAAATTTACCATAGCCTACTTTAAGGAGGATGGGTCAATATGGCAGCGCTACGGCAACAACTTTCGCAAGTGTCACTCAGAATCCGGATGTCAGATTCACTCAAATTTAGCCTCCAAGCAACAAACGCCTTGACAATGGCAGATTCCTGGAGTTCAGTTCACTATTTTTTGTGTTTTCTAGTTTAATATTGAATCTTTCATAATTTTTGCTCTCTTTTTCGGGTTTCGACTGCGATTTTTGCACCAAGATAGAATATTTGGGTAGGATGTAGTGAGCGGGCGTACCGCCATCTTTGTTTACATTACGTGTAGTGGCTTCGGACCTTTCCCATCATATTCCCGTCTATTTTAACCTAACCTAACCTAGTATTCATGTAGTAATGACAGGGAGCAAATAGCAGAAAATATAGTGTCGTCACCACTATGTTTAATAGTCCAAAAGGCATTATTTGCAGCTTGGTTCGAAACTCATAAACCACTCCAATGTATATTCTTGCCCAGGATGTCACTAAAGTATGAACAAGACCGGAATGTGGCGAAATATACCGAAATATATACAGTAGATACTTCCTCGGGCCCGGGCTCCCGTGACCCCCTGAAGAGGAAATGTAGATACAATATTGCCACTTTATTTTAACATGCACTCTACACGTCAACCGAGAGTTCCTGCCGCATATCATATCATTGAGACTTAGGCATTATAGTGTATTTAATTCCAGAGTTAAAAGTTGCATTTATGCTTTAGAGTTCCTTGTCATTCGAACTCTTTGTATTTATCATTTTGGGAATCTACCATTTCCTCGTTTATTTACCAGTTACAATCATCCTGTGTTCTTATAAACTAATTAGACCTACATGTGTTCAAGCTAACCCATTTACCGTACTTTTAGGACGATTGTTTGTTATAGGTTTATTCCGCCTCTTGATTTTATCTAATTTATCCTGTGTACGAGTGTCCCGCTGAACAACCCTCTGTATAATTTATATGTCTGTGTGCCTATCCAAGTGTTGTGAATAAAAACCATTGTACCTACCATCGTGTTTCTGTGCATTGTATGTCATCTGTTTGATGTAGATAGAGTTAAGGTCAGTCCTCTCCCAGTCGAGAGTAGCCTAAGTTGGACGATTACTGCACAACTCCCAGAGCTGGGAAGTGTAACCAGAATATATACCTCGCTCCTCTAAAGCGTGGCATAACAGGTAGGCTACATATTATAATATGCCCAACACTGTACACATGATTATAGAGAACACTAACATATTTGAGAGATGTAATTAGTGTGGAAATGTATGCCTGATGAACGAGAAGACCGATTTCGATTCTTGGTCGCTTAAACCTACTTTACTACCGTACACGAAAAAGTGGATCTGGTTGTATTGTTGGTAGCGTCTATTAAGAGACAGCGAGTATCGTATTATATATAAGACAACCTGACAATCGATATCAGAATCTAACAAAACCATATCAGATACATATCTACCATCCCATAATACAAATAGGCAACCAATCATTAAGTTTTCATCACAAATTATAACCATAAATACTTAAATCAAGGTTCAACGCCCTTGAAATGGTAGTGGCTCATTATGGTGACGAAACGGGTCTAACAGGTGGTGACGAAACGTACTGTATCCGTATTTTTGTATCCAAAGGCAGTCAAAATAGACGGGAACATGATGCGTAGTGTAAACAAGACGGGCGGTACACCCGGTAACTACATTCTTGCCGTTAATTTTCCATACCAAACGATACTTTTAAATAAATTATCCCCATAGAGGATATATAGGCTAGCCGGAAAATATTAAGGAAACCACCCACCAATTATTTTCATTTTTCTTTTTTTTTTTAGTTTTAGTTTATTTGCATCAATATATAGTGATTGACATTAGTTTCAACCTCCGCAAAAATCGTTTTCCCCTTTATCCAACGATCTTAAGACACGGCGCCCGATAGTGGGGAGGGCTATGAAGATCTGGGAAAATGTGGGGTTAAAGACATAAAAAGGCGATATAATGGTTTTTATGATGAAAGTTGGCTCGGGTTTTGTTGTTTTTCAACTTGAGAAAACCCCAAAATGATAAAACCCGAACCAAGTTTTGGCAAAAGTTGGCTCGGATTTTAAGATTTTTCAGCTGCATAAAAGACAGCAAGTGCAAAAAAGAAGTTGGCTCGGGTTTTCTTGTTTTTCAACTTAAGAAAACCCCAAAATGAAAACAAATCGAGCCAAGTTTTGGCAAAAGTTGGCTGGGATTTTAAGATTTTTCAGCTTCATAAAAGTCAGAAAGTGGCAAAAAAAAGTTGGCTCAGGTTTTCTTGTTTTTCAACTTAAGAAACCCCCAAGATGAAAAAAAAAAAAAGTAAAGTTTTGGCAAAAGTTGTTGGATGATACATGGGATAGAAAATTAACTTACCCAGTAAAGCTCATTATCCATTATCCAACAATTAAGAAACATTAAAGATTTTAGCCTAACCTACCAACCTTACCTAACCTAACCTAGTATTATGGGTGGGGGTTGCCACCCCCGCTGGTTGGACCGTTGGATAGTACATTGGATAGAAAATTAGGTAAATTCCTAGTGTTAATTAGACTGAAAGGCAGGGAGAAAGAGGTCCGCCGAGTCGTGTTGTGTGCCGTCTATGGGGAGGAGAACCCTGGACAAATATCGTTATAGGTTACAGGTTCTAGGTTCTGTATCTCCCTTAATAGAATTTTTCGAGGGTTGACACTTATTTTGACATGGAGTATAGGTTATATTACATCCTAAATGAAATTTAAAATATCTGTGACAATTCTTGGGTTGTTTATATAATAGAAGTTACTGTGAGACACGTAATATGTTGAAGGGGGAGTTCTGCCCCCTCTAAACACCCGTCACTTATGTCATCATAATCTGTTGTACTTCATAGGGGGTCCAATTAAGGAGAAAGTGAATTAACAGACGAAATTAGGCCGCAAACTACAATAACATAGCGGGCCGCCGTTTATGGGAGACTTTTTACATATAATTTTCAATGTTAATTTTCTCCCTTAATCGATTTTTCCAAATTATCAAACTTACATAAAAATGAAGTACAGTTTATAGGGATTCCAACATGCATTTCAAAATTGTCATGAAAATTGGTGGGTGGTTTGCTTAATATATACCGGCTAGCCTAGTTAGACTATCTATTTTTTACACTAGCCTATTTTTCAAGAAATTCTCCCTATAGCCTAAAAGGTAATTTTGGTCAATATACAGGAGGCCCTACAATATAGGTAGCAAAATTATAATGGTAGTTTTGGGTTCCTATCATCATATGCTTCATTTCTATATACTTTTTATCCTCGGGGAAAAAAAAATAAAAAATAAAAATTGGAGGATTTTGTTTTATTTTTTTATTAACCTAACCAAAAAACCTAACCTAACCTAACCTAAATATATTTTGGGGCTATTAGGTTAGGGTAGGTTAGGTTTTTTGGTTAGGTAGGCTAATGCCTCTCACAACTACTATCACACTACGACAAAATCCTACAGGATATTCAAGACGGAGAAAATGTAGACGTCATATATCTAGATTTCGCCAAAGCTTTTGACAAGGTGGACCATGGGATCCTTCTACATAAACTCAAATCACTGGGAATAGGGGGAGACCTTGGAAGATGGCTCCATAGCTTCATCACCAACAGAAAACAAAGAGTCACGGTTCAAGGAAGCCTATCAGAAGCAGGTGGGGTCATCAGCGGAGTACCACAAGGATCAGTACTGGGACCTCTCCTATTCCTCATCATGATAGGAGACATCGACAGGGACCTGGAACACTCAACAGCCACATCGTTTGCAGACGACACCAGACTCATGAAGAAAATCACCTCACAACATGATGCTCAGCTACTACAACAAGACTTGGACAAAATCCTGAAGTGGGCAGAAGAAAACAACATGGCCCTAAACGGAGACAAGTTCGAGCTTCTAAGGTACGGGAACAAGAGAGCACTACAAAACGACACCAACTACAAAAGCGGACAGCAAGAAATTACCGCCAAGGACACAGTGAAGGACTTGGGAGTAAATATGAGCAGTGACGCCACTTTTTCCCAGCATATTACCAAAGCCACAACAACAGCAAAACAAATAGCAGGCTGGATCCTGAGAACCTTCCACACAAGAAATGAGAGGTGTATGCTAACATTGTGGAAGTCACTGGTCCTACCACGACTGGAGTACTGCTCCCAGCTCTGGTCTCCCCAAAAAGTAGGAGAAATAACAGAAATTGAAGCCACCCAGAGGACATTCACCAGTAAAATCCATGGGTTTCAACACTTTAACTACTGGGAGAGACTTAAGGAGCTGCAGCTGTACTCACTTCAAAGACGTAGGGAGAGATACATCATCATCTACGTCTGGAAGATTTGGAAAAAAAGGTACCAAACCCAAACATCCAAGAGACTCAGCACCAAAGGCGAGGGAGGCTGTGCTATGTGAGGACTACGCCGGGATCAACACAAAAAATCAAATCCCTGATCCATCACAGCTTTACATACAATGGAACCAGACTGTTCAACTGTATACCAGCCCCTCTCAGGAACATAACCGGGGTGTCTCCAGACACCTTCAAGAAACACTTGGACATGTGGCTGGCCAAAATACCGGACCGGCCACCAACACCAGGATACCCCAGCACCAACTCCAACCGACTTCTGGAATGGAGAGTGGAAGAAAGGGAGCTGCCTGGTCGCAGTGGAGCCCCAGCTCAACTGTGTCACTAACGGACGGAATACAACTAAGTGTAACTAAGTGTAAGTGTAATGACCAAAACAAAAAATCCCAAGAAAATAAATGAAAAATCCCAAGATTTTTTTCTTTTTTCCCCGGGGATAAAAAGTATATAGAAATGAAGCATATGATGATAGGAACCCAAAACTACCATTAGCATTTTGCTACCTATATTGTAGCGCCTCCTGTATATTGACCGTAATTTTGGTAAACCTGACTTTTTGGACTATGCTTTTTCATAGAAAATCCCAGTATAACTAAATAAGTTGGTCACCAATTATTTTGCAATATTTGACAACAAATATGGATTTTATATGCTCTAAACATAATATGAAAATTTGTTTTAAGCCTCGGCAAAACCTAATAAAAATATATGGTACTAAAATGGAATTTTGTCGTAACATGGTTGTCAATATCTTCCTATAGACGGCACCGATTCGTACACACGCCATTTTCACCTGTCTCCCGAGGTCTGTCCACCAGCTTTTTAGTCTACTCCACCTGCCCATCTCTGTCGATAGGTTGGGTTGTTTGGTTAGGTTAATATACTAGGTCTCAGAAACAAGATTCGTAGTTGCGGTAGTATTTACGGTATCTGGACACTTCGAGCGGAGGAGCATTTAGGTTAAGTTAGGTTAAGTTAGGTTAGGTTAGGTTAGGTTAAGTTAGGTTAAGTTAGGTTAGGTTAGGTTAAGTTAAGTTAAGTTAAGTTAGGTTAGGTTAGGTTAATTAGGTTAGATTGTGCATCCGCTCTATCAGGAATTCGCTCGAAGTGACTCGCATTCGTATTTACAGATACAGCCGAATACCGGTAGGCTACTAAATGGGCGCCGGCCCAACCGCCATGTTGTATTCCACGTAGGCCTACTAGGTAGCCTACTACGGACACATTGTAGGCGTTAGGTGTGGATTAGGCTTGTATCCAATGTACTAGGTCTATGTTACTGGATATTTATAATTTAAATAAGTGCTAAGTTTTCGATAAATCTGGTTATATGGCTTTGCAATTAGGGAAATCATGAGCCGATTTCCGACATTTAGTTAGTCTTTTTCGATTCTCAAAATACGATCCAAGTTTTGCCAAAAATTGGCTCGGGTTTTCCAAAATTATGCTTTTTGGGGTTTGCTTTTTGGGATTTGCAATTTAGGGAAACATGAGCCAAAATTCTAAATTAGGTTACTGTAATTTGTTTACTCTTAAAATTAGCAAAATCCGAGCCAAGTTTTGCCAAAACTTGGCTCAAACTTGGCTCGGGTTTTCAAAAATTCGGGTTTTATGGCTTTGCAATTTCGGGAAACCTGAGCCAAATTTCTAAATGAGGTTACTGTCATTTTGTTGTCTACAAACTCAAAATTCGAGCCAGCTTTGGCCAAAACTTGGCTTGGATTTTCGAAATATTGGGTTTTAGGCCTTAGAAATACCTTAAAACCCGAGCCAAGTTTTGCTAAAATACGTTTTAATCGCCGTTTTACGCATTTAACCCCTCATTTTCCCTGTACTTTATAGCCCTCCCCACTATCGGGCGGCGTGTCTTAAAGGTGGGGGCTCATGGGTTGAGGTAAACATGGAAAAATAATCGCCAACCTGCATATAATTATCTTGTAAAATGCAATGTCACTGAAATAATTATTAACAATGGTATAAAGGATTTGCGGATCGTCTATACCGGGCCTGTGACGTCATAGTGACGTCACACCAGTATCCTTATCCTAGACTGGATGGTGGACTTACACTCTTGTGACGTCACAGGCCCGGTATAGACGATCCACAAAACCTTTATACCATTGTTAATAATCATTTCAGTGCCATTGCATTTTGCAAGATAATTATGTACAGCTTGACGATTATCATTCCATGTTTATCTCAACCCATGAGCCCCCACCTTTAAGATCGTTGTATAATGGGGAAAAAGGTTTCGCCGAGGGTTGTAATTATTTCCAAACACTATATATTGATGAAAACTAACAGGGAAAAATAAAAAAAATACAATGGGAAAATTGGTGACCATCTTATTTAGGATAGTTTTTCCAAAATCCCTAGGCTATAGCCTAGCCTAGGCCTAGAGGGCAGTTTTCCTGATTTTATTACGTTTTTCATCGTAATTTCTTAATTTTAACCCCACATTTTCCCTGAACTTCATAGGCTAGCCCTCCCCACTGCCCCCACATGGCCTAGGCTAGAGGGGGGCATTTTTAGAAATTTAGATTGTTGGATAAGGCTAGTCACCAATTTTATTAGCCTAGGCCTGTCTTAAATTCTACACACCTCCCACGGTCTGAATAGGGTTAAAGCATAACATAAGTCACAGCCCTTTATGTCAATGCCTTCAAGGACAAGTACACGAACACCAAGACGGAATCTGGCCCAACATTATTACAGGAACACTCATTGACCAGCCCGAAGCTGGTAGCCCATTCAATTTTCGCCCTTTTTGTGAATAAACCTCTAATTAGCGAGGCTATGAATCATATGCAATGTGCGCTAGTGTATAGTATTTCATGTACACTAACTAAAATACTAAATTAAGCTCAAATACATGACGACAAACATAAAACATAAAAAGAATTTCACCTGTTGATCAAAATGGCCGCCTGCTCAGTCAGTTCAGTTCAGTTGGAATTCGGGAAGTTTAGCCTTAACGTCGGCACTTCCCTAAGAGGTTTTGTTATTTTTCTTTTTGTGACTTTGTGACGTGCTCATTTGTCTAAAAATAAATATATCTCATTTTTCATCCCTTTTTCTGAAATCTTCTTTCTTCTCTCTTCAGTCTTGTTTCTTCTCTCGTCTTCCTTCATTCTTGTTTCTTCTCTCTTCAGTCTTCTTATTTCAGTTCTTTCAATTTTTTCTCGTACTCTCCACATTTGATATATTGTCTGTTTCACTCTATCGCTTATTTCTTTGTTAAATAAAAGATGTCCGATGACTTGGTTTTCATTTTCAATATAAGGCTGTTGGAACCCTGGATCTTTTATTCTGCATGCTTTATAAAATGAACAGTGTAGTCAGCCTGCTGACTGGAAAGGACGCCAGACAGTATTGCCAATTTTGCTAGATTCACGTTTAAAAGTTGCTAGATATAAAATACTCTAATATTGTATATGGAATCGTTCATTATCCATAGAATGTTTAAATAAAGTTGACGAACATCACATAAATAAGTTTAAAGTAATAGATTTCCTACCATTAGATAAATATATTTTCGCTAGATATGTATAAACACCGCTAAAATCTATATACAGATTGACAACATTGACTATCATCATATCACCGATGCCGAGGCGTTTGGTGGGAATTTTAAAACGAATTACCGAGCATTAGACTATTCAGTTCATTTGAGGCCTAGCTAAGGGGATGTTCTTGGGTAGTATGATTTTTGGAATGAAGAATTGAACTTTTCGGGTACGTAGCTTTGGCCAACCCCTTTCCTATATCCGCCATATTGAAAACCTTGCGTATAACAATCAATGTAAAGTCCCCATGTTGGAAGAAATTGCAGAGGAAGATAACTCAATTTTTCTAGCCCTCACAGAAACACACTTGAACGAAAACATTTTGGATGCAGAGATCAATATCCATAATTTCACACTATTCAGAGCCGACAGAGCGGACAGAAGCCACGGAGGAGTAGCACTCTACCTAAGGGAGGATATGGCTGCAAATACCGAAACTTTAGTTGCATTCTCAAACGGCACAACAGAGCTACTAGCAGTACACATAAGACAAACCGACATGCTCATCATAATTTTGTACCGACCTCCAAACACCACAGGGGAAATTTTCAAGGAAGTCACAGAGAAGATACAATCACTCCTACAAAATCTGCCAACTCCCGCTACAGATGTCATCATCACAGGAGATTTCAACCTGCCCATCATCAATTGGGCAACCATGAAAATAGACGGAGGATCCAGGGATGAAAAACAGCAAGCCAAGGAGCTAATGACTATCATGGACACTGCATACATGAAGCAATACATCGAGGAACCTACAAGAGGCAACAACACACTGGACTTACTATTTGGCAACAACTTCGACCTGGTACACTCGTACGAAACTGTAAAAACTATAATGTCCGACCACAGCCTCATCAAAGTTAGAACCGCCACACCACCAAGATGATGTCAACAGGAATCAAGCCAAATCCCCTACACGTACCTCTCTGAAAGATCTCAACTTCTACAGCAAAGATATTGACTGGGACAGACTGAGAGCAGAACTGGCAATAACTGATTGGAGGGCACTATTCGAAGATAAAAACGTCGACGAAATTCTCAGTATCCTCCAGAAACAATGCTGGAGACCTGTAAAAACACCATACCACCCAAATCAAGCAGGAAGCAGATAAAACAGATTCCCAGAGATAGAAAAATACTAATGAAGAAAAGGACGTACTTGAGAGCCAAGCAAAGGAAGACCAGCCATGCACACACTATCACCAAACTACAAGAAGAGCTCGATGAAGTTGAACGAAAACTCATCCAGTCACACCAAGAGCAAAGAACACGTGAAGAACTCCAAGCAGTTGCAAACATACGAGTAAATAGCAAATTCTTCTATGCATACGCAAAAAGGAGACTCAGGAACACCTCAACAATAGGACCGTTTGCAAAACCTACGGGCGAACTTGAGAGTGACCCAACCGAAATGGCCAAGATACTCAAACAGTAGTACGAAAGTGTCTTCAGCCCGCCAAATGAAGACAAGAAAATCGATAATGCAACGACCTTCTTTGACAACGCTCCTGGGACACCACATCAACTCTTCTCGGTAACAGTATCAACAGAGGACATAATAGCAGCCATCGACAAGATTGGACCAAACTCTGCAGCAGGACCAGACGGCTTTCATGCCCAACTGCTAAAAAACTGCAAACATCAGCTAGCCTTGCCTCTAAAACTGCTGTGGAGCAAGTCCCTCCAAACTGGATATGTACCACAATCCCTAAAAGAAGGTACTGTAACACCAATACACAAAGGGGGTAGTAAAGGCATAGCCAAAAATTACAGACCAGTGGTGCTGACATCACATCTTATTAAAATCATAGAAAGAACAATACGAGCTAAGATGGTCAGCTACCTGGAAGATAACGAGGCATTCAACGAGGGTCAACATGGCTTTAGACAAGGCCGCTCCTGCCTCTCACAACTACTATCACACTACGACAAAATCCTACAGGATATTTAAGACGGAGAAAATGTAGACGTCATATATCTAGATTTCGCCAAAGCTTTTGACAAGGTGGACCATGGGATCCTTCTACATAAACTCAAATCACTGGGAATAGGGGGAGACCTTGGAAGATGGCTCCACAGTTTCATCACCAACAGAAAACAAAGAGTCACGGTTCAAGGAAGCCTATCAGAAGCAGGTGGGGTCATCAGCGGAGTACCACAAGGATCAGTACTGGGACCTCTCCTATTCCTCATCATGATAGGAGACATCGACAGGGACCTGGAACACTCAACAGCCTCATCGTTTGCAGACGACACCAGACTCATGAAGAAAATCACCTCACAACATGATGCACAGCTACTACAAGACTTGGACAAAATCCTGAAGTGGGCAGAAGAAAACAACATGGCCCTAAACGGAGACAAGTTCGAGCTTCTAAGGTACGGGAACAAGAGAGCACTACAAAACGCCACCAACTACAAAAGTGGACAGCAAGAAATTACCGCCAAGGACACAGTGAAGGACTTGGGAGTAAATATGAGCAGTGACGCCACTTTTTCCCAGCATATTACCAAAGCCACAACAACAGCAAAACAAATAGCAGGCTGGATCCTGAGAACCTTCCACACAAGAAATGAGAGGTGTATGTTAACACTGTGGAAGTCACTGGTCCTACCACGACTGGAGTACTGCTCTCAGCTCTGGTCTCCCCAAAAAGTAGGAGAAATAACAGAAATTGAAGCCACCCAGAGGACATTCACCAGTAAAATCCATGGGTTTCAACACTTTAACTACTGGGAGAGACTCCAGGAGCTGCAGCTGTACTCACTTCAAAGACGTAGGGAGAGATACATCATCATCTACGTCTGGAAGATTTTGGAAAAAAAGGTACCAAATCAAAACATCCAAGAGACTCAAAACCAAAGGCGAGGGAGGCTGTGCTATGTGAGGACTATGCCGGGATCAACACAAAAAATCAAATCCCTGATCCATCACAGCTTTACATACAATGGAACCAGACTGTTCAACTGTATACCAGCCCCTCTCAGGAACATGACCGGGGTGTCTCCAGACACCTTCAAGAAACACTTGGACACGTGGCTGGCCAAAATACCGGACCGGCCACCAACACCAGGATACCCCAGCACCAACTCCAACCGACTTCTGGAATGGAGAGTGGAAGAAAGGGAGCTGCCTGGTCGCAGTGGAGCCCCAGCTCAACTGTGTCACTAACGGACGGAATACAACTAAGTGTAACTAAGTGTAAGTGTATAAATAATCACGCAACGTATGGTATTTTATGTCAATAATGTAGTTTTATTACTTTGGGTGTACATTTTGTTAATCAAATTTACGTTCAGAACCGTGAACAACAGCAACAAGTGGTAGCCATAACGCAGACATAGGTATTTAAAATGTCGTTTACACATCCGAGTTGGTTTATTATACCTAAAAAGTTTTTTTTGGGAAGGCGTGGGAGGAAGAAAGAACCAAAGAACATGCATTTCTCTTTATACAAATTCTGTATAGACCTAATACAAATACAACATTCTAGCAATTTATGGTGGTAATGTGTATCTAGAAACTATATGACTGAGTTGATATGGGATTTACAATACTGAATAGAACAAGGATAAATTAACCAAGCAGAACAGAGGAAGAAGCGGGAGAATTTAACTATAATGTGGGATTATTATGTGAAAATATATTATGTAGCTCAAATTTCTTATGATTATAGAACAAAACTTGACTGAGGAATATATGGGAGGGCTGTATATGCAGTATAATAAATAAATAAATAAATAAATATATATACAGTATATATATTCTTTAACAATACAAAAATCAATCCTTCGAATCTTCTCGCTTTTCTTCTGCTCTCACTTGGAAGGACCATATTACCAGTCTTGCTAAAGCAGCCTCCCAGAAGCTGGGTGTGCTCCACCGCCTCAAGGGGTTCTTTACCCCTGCACATCTTCTTGCTCTGTACAGGGGCACAGTGCGTCCTTGTATTGAGTATTGTTCACATGTGTGGGGAGGATCCTCTCACACCACACTCTTAGACAAAGTAGAAAGGAAGGCCTTTCGTATCATTAATTCCCGCCCACTCACCAACTCTCTGCAAACTCTCTCTCTTCGCCGCAATGTTGCATCTTTCTCGCTATTCTATCGCTACTACAATAATCAGTTCTCCTCAGAGCTCTCCCAGTGTATACCACCTCTACGTAGGGTACTTGAAAGCCTATTCAGCTTGGTCTGAACGCCGTGCGTCCGACGCATGTAAACAAAGCCGATCGTTGCGTCACCGTACCTCCGAAAACAATAAGGAGACGTCGGATCAATGTTATTGTTGTGACGTAAGACGAAATTAGTGTCTGAAAAGCTCCGATATTGTCAACATCGCGGCAACATTTTCTCCACGGAAATCGTCATCACAACTGAACCAGTTGACTTACAGAGCTCTACTCAACGCCAGTCTACAGATTGAAAACCGCACTACGTTTATAGATGCGTGGGAAATTTCTAGCAGTTAAAATAACAAAGATACGGTAGCCTAGGCCTAGACGTTTTTCGGCCAGATCGCCCGGATACGACCTCCGTCCTTTGGAAAGGCAGCCCGGGTCACGAGGGTTAACCCGTTGAGCATGATGACATATTCATCATCTTATTCTGGTTACCATCGCACAATTTTCTTTAACTTATAACATACCTCTAGGACTCTAAGGGGAAAATACAGTCTCGATTTAAAAATAAATAAATAAATTAATAAATAAAATAAAATCGACTGTATCGATAAACCCTCTGAATAAATAGGTCCTTCTTAAACTGCATAAAATCGTCTAATTTTAGCGACAATCAGAGATAAAAAGGTGTCATCTTGCTGAAGGGGTTAAGTAAATCACGACTTTATATGATACAGCTTTATGTGAATCAAGTAGTTTTTGTCGTTTTCATTGTGAATTTGGAACATTTTATCTGATTTACAACTTAATAATGAAGCTAAACAACTTTAAGTGAATTTTGTTCCGGCATTAACCCTTCCAGCCCGGGTGTCCTGTTAAAAGACAACCACAAAAGAAGGGCAGGAGCCCGGGTGTCCTGTTACTAGGCAGTAAGCTTGAAAGCCTATTCAGCTTGGTCTGAACGCCATGCGTCCGACGCATGTAAACAAAGCCGATCGTTGCGTCACCGCACCTCCGAAAACAATAAGGAGACGTCGGATCAATGTTATTGTTGTGACGTCAGACGAAATTAGTGTGTGAAAAGCTCCGATATTGTCAACATCGCGGAAAAATTCGCTCCACTGAAATCGTCATCACAACAGAACCAGTTGACTTAGAGAGCTCTACTCAACGCCAGTCTACAGATTGGAAACCGCACTACGTTTATAGATGCGTGGGAAATTTCTAGTAGTTAAAATTAACAAAAATACGGTAGCCTAGGCCTAGACGTTTTTCGGCCATTTCGCCCGGGTACGGGCGACCATCCTTTGGCGGACCAGCCCGGGCCCGGAGGGTTAAAGAACAATGTAATAATGAAACAACTTAAAATAATGCGACTCTAAGAGAGGAGTCTCTGTATATCTTAAAAGTTAAGAAGAAACTGTTAAGCCGGTATCACACGAGAGCTTTTACAGTTAACATTCGATTATCAACATTTTTCTGGCATCATTTATGGAGTACAGTATTTTGCACTGGTATCGGAAACTAGACTGATAGTAGATCAATTAGGTAACTGAAATATTTTAAATGTTGACCTCATAAGCTGTCAGACCAGAGTTGCGGGAAAAAGCGCTCGTGTGATACCGGCTTTAGCAACAATCACTCAACACGAATAAGGAACGTGCAACAAGATCAACAATAGAAAAAAAAAATGGACTAGATTACACAGAAAATCATGGTCAATACCTTCGCATTTCCATGTAGGGTAGACTAGACTATTTATATGGGGCTTTCCAAATAGTAAGCACAATCTATAAAAATACTACTGTCCAAAATGAATAGACATAGATTAAACCGTTCTGTACTTCTTGTTATATTCTGGCAACTATTAGAGGACTTTTATTCAGCTTAGGAAAGACCTCCATCAATTAAAAGGCTACAGACTATCTCATTTAATCCTTTCAGCTACCACAGATCCTTCCTAAGCTGATTAAAATTGCTTAATACTTGCCAGAATATGATAAAAAGGACGTCATAGGTACATTAGGTTGTCGAGTTTCATTTACTTTATTTACTCCCCTTTTTGTTGGTATTGGTATATTTACATTGCATACTATTTTGGAACGCCACCTACAAACAGACTAATTTACCTGAATAATTGCACTAGAATATAAGTGATCATAATATTAAACCTCTCTCTCATCATTTTTTCATGACATCTACAGTATATTTCCATTTCACACCCTCGTTTATCTCGGCAGACTTTTGAAAGCACACGTATGGGGTAGACGAGCCAAAATGTACGCAAGAGTCCAATTAGTACAAGATATAAATAAATATACCGTATATATAAATAGTATAAAAATTATTACGAGCCAGTTTTCAGAATAATGAAGATAATTAGCGGCCACAAAAATCAATGGATTTTGATAATATTTGCACATTTTATGGAGCAATACTAGGTGAATCGGATGAAACACTCCGAAAGATTGAATAAATTGTAGAATTATAAGAATTAGTTTAACCAGACCACCAAGTTCCCCATAGATTATATTAACTTGCTCATGTAGTAATGTACACCCTACGTGGTGGATTGTGTTCTTTTATTTATAAATTATTATTTTGTCTAAGCGTTGTTTCCACATAGCGATTTTGATTAGTTCTTTTGCATTTATCTTGTGTCGTCCCTGTTTTGGTTTGTTTAGTTTGCAAGTTTTACATTATAATAATAATAATAATTGTTGGATCGTAGAGATAGCTACAACAAGTTTTTATGGTTACTCTTTTAATACAGTTATGACTTTAGTTTTATTGACGTTAGCAATGCCGGTAAATCTATTTTTTCTGAATATTCCAAGACAAATTTTGGGGTCCATCTGCAGTGTAATCATATATAGTCAACCCACAAACTGACTACTGAAATCAAAGTTAGGGGTACATATATCTTATAGTGGGCGTCTTATATGCCAGCAAATATTCTATGATCCAAATAACTGACTAATCGTATTCATTGAAGAGGAAAATTATTATGTTCTTCCTCTCAGATGCTGCTAAGCTCACATTGGTTTTCTGAATAATATATCACCGTATCCATCTAAAGCCGGTATCACACGAGAGCATTTATAGTAAACATTCGATGATCAAAATTTTTCTGACAACATTTCTGGAGTATTTTGCCCTGGTATCTGAAACTAGACTGATGATAGATGAATTTAGGTGACAGAAATACAGTATTATAAATGTTGACTTCATAAGCTGCCAGACCAGTGTTAAGGATAAATGTTGAATGAAAAAGCGCTCGTGTGATACCGGCTTAAGTCTTATCAATCACCGGGCTACAACCAGTACAAAATAGTCTACATCTACCCTTCCAATCACAGAGCAGCAACCAATACATTAAATTCCCCTTCCCCCTTCCAGTCACTGTACTCGGTTTCATTTCATCCGACGGTAAATTGAATCCCTCAGCAACTGATTTCTCGATAACTAACGGGAAAATAAGAAACTACAGTACAGTACTATGTCTGTGCTTCACATTAGTAGTGACAAGTTTTCATAATGAACAACAGAAATTGCTACAAATCCGGCATAATAGCGGAGTAATCAAGATGAAGAGATAGCAATATACCGTCAGATGAAATGAAACAGAGTACAGTACAGTATAGGCTGCAAATGCTACAAAATAGTCCACTTTTCTCTTCAAATGATGGACATAAATACGGGTGCATCTGATATTTCATACTTTGTTATTATTGTTTTACTTAAGCATTGTTTCCACATAGCAATTTTGATTGATTGTTTTGTCTTTTTACTGTGTTCGTATAAGTTTTTGTTTGTTTATTTTGCAACTTTTATATTAAAATGTCATTGATTTTGTTTTGGGGGATATTGGTGTTTGGAACGATATTAACCCCTTCTGTGCCAGCGACAGGGCTGGGGTCAATTCATTTTTGTCAATTCAATTCAATTCCAATTCAGAATAAAATTTGAATCAATCAATTCCAATTCAATTCAATTCATTCGTAAAAAAAATAATCTTCAATTCCAATTCAATTCAATTCATAAGCTTTCAATTCCAATTCAATTCAATTCATTATGCCAATCACACACCAACAGGGCAGGGCAGGCAGGGTTACCAAATTAAAATACAACTAGATTCGTTCTCAAAAGTCGCTAGAAGGCTTATAGATAGTAAATACATGCCGAAAATAACTATATTTTACTGTTTACTGTATTTGAAAATACTGTAACTTAATTATTGTACATTAATGAATTCGCAAATTGCAGTATAAAATGGTATTTCATCAATTCATATCAATTCCATATTTTCTCAATTCCAATTCACAGTTTTTCTTAATCAATTCCAATTCAATTCATAATTAACCCCAGCCCTGGCCAGCGGTCTCTTTTATTTCCGTCTAGCTATATTTACAGGATTTTGTGCAGCTTAAAAAGGATCTGAGGTAGTAAAAGGGTAAATTAATATAGTTCGCAGCCTGGAAACCCCTTTTAAACTGAATAGAATCATCTAATAGTAGCCCGAAGAATGCTAAAAGGACAGAACTGGTACTGAACAAGTTGACCCCTTTTGTACTGGTTCATAAGAACATAAGAACATAAGAAAATGGGAGTCTGCAGAAAGCCGATTGGCCTAAGCAAGGCAGATCCCTGTCCCACACAACCCCAATTACAAAGCCCAATTATAGGCTCAACACTCTAATACCCTGAGGATCATCTTACCAAAACGGTTAGAGATTCCATCTTTTTAACTTTATTCTGGCTATTAGATGATTTTTGTGCAGTTTAAAAAGGGCCTCCAGCAATTAACGTGCTCGAAGTATCTCTCTTAACCCTTTTTACTACCACAGATCCTTCTTAAACTGTACAAAATTGTCTAAACATAGCTACAATAAAATTGAAAAGACGTTGTCGGTAAAGAAGGGTACAGGCCTCCCTCACTATCCGATGCCACGATTTACGATATTATTATAGGTTTTTAGGTGTTTGGGTTTGGGTTTTGGCTGGTCCCAGAATACATCCCCATTTACCCCATTAATTTCTGGGTTCGCTATGTGATTAACTTGCTCATGTAGTAATGTACACCCTATGTGGTGGATTGTGTTCTTTTATTTATAAATTATTATTTTACTTAAGCGTTGTTTCCACATAGCGATTTTGATTAGTTGTTTTGTCTTTTTACTGTGTTCGTATAAGTTTTGGTTTGTTTATTTAAGAAGGATCTGTGGTAGTTAGATAGTTAGATAGTTCGAAGGCTGTTAGTTGCTGGATGGCCATTTTAAACTGAATAAAATAGACTAATGGTCAAGTAATGGTTAAGTGTGCAGAATTTTGATGTGAGTATCCTAGGTTCAAATCCTTGGAGTACCAAATATATTCATAGTTTCATTAATTTCATTAATTAGGTTTACTTGTAAGTTAATTGGTGGGTTGCTGATAATATGAATAGTAGCCAGAATAAAGTTAAAAGGATGGCGCCGGTAGTGAGAGGGTTGGTTAAGTACAGGTCTCCCTCAAGATAAGGATTGGGCTACGTTCCTGAAAACCCGATCTTGAATATATAAATTGTATAGCAAACCCTAAATTAATGGGTTAAATGGGGATGTGTTCTCGGACCAGCCAAAACCCAAACCCAAACATCTAAAAACCTAAACAAATATTGTAAATTGGGGCATCGGATAGTGAGGGAGAGCAGTATGAAATTAAAATGTAAAACTTGCAAACTAAACAAACCAAAATTGGGACAAGGACAATATAAAGTCAAATTAAATTATCAAAATCGCTATGTGGAAACAACAGAAACCAAAAAAAACAGATAAAAAACAGATATACAGTAATTACAGTATATTGTACTAACCTAATGTCTTAGCATCCAGAACGTTATCCTCGGCATGTTTCAGCAGCTCTTTAAGGAAGATCATCAAGTAGTTGAACACATTACGATGATAGTCAGGAAGCTTTGAAACAATCTGAAATATAGGAAGGATTTTAATTCAAATTACTGAAAACTCAGAGTGCAGTTTAGTTCCAAATGACATTTTCACAACCAATTTTGAGAATTCATAGACATTTCTCACTAATTCTATATAATGATTCTACTTGGTCAGAATTACAAACATAAAATGTCTATTTGTAAATGTCTGTCTCTTTTCGTGTACAGGTACAGTTGGTCAGAGTTCCAGCTGACCCACCCTCGCTCTGGGGCTCGCAGAATTAGCTGGCAATACTGGTGTAGTTGCCAATCAGTGGATATAATAACTTGAATATTTAAGCAAATATACAAACTTTAGGTGAATGTTCGGGATCATACATAGCGATGCATGCATTTTTATTTGAGATACCGTAAAGTGGGCTAACTTTGTACTGCGGTGATAACTTCGGACATCGGCGATAATAAGTAATTAAACATTGTCATTATATTATTATGTTCTCTCCACCAACCAACTTTACTCCTAAACTCGATTAATGAAATTAACAAACACATGTGGCAGTCCGGGGATTCGAACCTAGGATGCTCACACCGAAAATCAACACACTTATGCATTGCACCACAAAGACAGTTAATAATGGAAAAGTGTTTTATTGTTTTTTTTTGTGGGGTCCATTTAGAGAAATGGCAAAGGAAGAGCATGTAAAAGTCCTAGGAAACTGACATGTGTATATGTACACTAAAAAAATATTATATATACAGTATGAGGAAAATATGTACATTTTTCGCTACCCTGCCAAACTTCTATCACCCTGAAGAAATTTGTTTGTATGAATGATGTTGTGACTGATATAATTTTGTAGTAACATTACCAGAGACAACATCCACCAAAGGAAATTTGTTACACTTGTATAACGCTCTAGCTAGAACACTATCATTTAACCGATTGTGTTTAAACAAAAAAACGTGCTAACTTCGGACATGGAACAAAACAATCGTTTGTTATTATTTTCCCTATGAAAATCATTCATAATACTTGTCCATCATTAACATGGTGGTAAAAGATCAAATAATCATTCTCCGAGTCCAAAAACCCATACAAATATGATAATATGCTAACCAATTTATGTATTTCGGATAATTCTGGATATATAGTACAGGTATATATAAATTAGGATAGGCATATATCTTGTCCCAAAAAAAATGTATCTGCCGAAAGAAACACCAACAAATACGTTATACCTATAAAAATGCTCAAATTCATAAAAGTGTATATGCAGTGATATAGTATACATACCTATATATTTTCACTAGGCCTAGTTAATTTTCAAGTTATTGATTAGACAGCATTGGTTATTTTTCGTGCTCAATATTTTCTAAGAGTGAGCTCAATGCCTAACGAGAACAGATCCAAACAGAATATATGTTAAACATCGTATATATCCCCTTCCTATACTGATTATACAGGCCTAAAAGTATTGACTGTGCATTTTCCACTAAAATATCGGACAGGAATAAGCAGCAATAATAAAATATTCATATAAAATAGTAGGAGCCGAAAAATGAATGAAATAAGGCCACGAATGTACGTCCGAAGTTCTCCTCCGTTTGTCCGGAGTTAACCCAGCTTTCTTGGCAATCATTTTCCATAAGAAATCACCGTATGTCCTAAGTTATCCATACATGTCCGAAGTTTTCAACTTTTCAAGCAAACTTTGGATATCATTTAGGATAAGGATAGCTCTCTTATTATGGGGGATAATTTTAGGAGGCTTCCTGGATTATGGCGCACTATCACCATACAGTACATCACTTGACCTAGTTAAATCTCTATAATGTGTTTACACTCAGGAGAAATTGTTAAAAACCTCGAAAAATTTCCGAAGTTACCCCATTTTACGGTAGGCTTACTTTCCCTTGCTTAGTATATGTTCTAACAATGATATAGCCAAAATCAGATCTACCAATCCCAATCTTTGTAAGACACACCTCCTTCCTACACCAGTATTGTCAGATAATTCTGCAAGCCCCAGAGCGAGGGTGGGTCAGCTGGAACTTTGACCAACTGTACAACTTTTCCTACTTCGGGGGCGGAAGGCTAGGAATCCTCCTCCCCTTGTAAAATTTACCTACTAGACGTGACAGAGAAAGGAGAGGGGGAACGCCAAAGTGGTCCTGAACCCTAAGAATTAGAACTTTAAATGTTGTTTCTGTTCGGGCTCGTCTCAGCTCGGCCACCCCCAGCTATAGGGTATGTGCCTGAGTATATACTGTACATACATACATTACTTAAATAGATACAGTAGCTTTAACCCCTTCCGTACCGGCGACGTCCTTTTGATTAATTCAGGCTACTATTAGACGATGTTATTAAGTTTAAAAAGGGCCTCCAGCAATTAACAGGCTTCGAACTATCTCGGTTAACCCTCTTTACTACCACAGATCCTTGTTAAACTGCACAAAATCGTTTAAATATAGCTAGAATATAATAAAAAGACGTCACCAGCACAGAAGGGGTTAATAAGGGCACATTTTCGGGTGGGGAGACTGGCGCATGATTTAAAGACCCAGATCGGAAGAGTTAAACTACCAAACAACAGTATGGTACAATGAATGGTACCTTAATTATTCTGGCTGATTTTATTAAGGAGCGTCACCGGCTTTTTTTTATCTATCTTTCTCTCCTTTTCTCTCTCTACCTGGCTTGTATCCATTCAGCCAACTGTTTTAAGACGTTTATCCCCATCCAGGTGTCGATGGAAAATCCGGCTTCGCCGGAGAACTGTTTCTATCGAAAAGCATAATACAGGAGTGCATGTATTATGCCATTGTACAAGGGGAAGGGAGACTGGCAGGAGTGTTCAAGTTATAGAAGTACTGTATTAGTTTATTATCAGTTATTGGAATGCTGTACGGTAGGGTATTGATAGAGATGGTAGTAAAGGGTACAGAAGGTGCAATAGGAGAAGAGCAGTGCGGTTTTAGGAGGGGAAGAGGGTGTAAAAACCGATCCCCACATGTGGACCAGATTTTTGCAGTAAGACAATTGTGCGAGAAGTATTTAGAGAAAAGTATGTTTTTTTTAGCCTTTATGGATTTGGAAAAAGCATATGATTGTGTGGATACAGAAGCAATGTGGTAGATGCTAAGGATTTACAAAATTGGAGGACATTTCTTAGGAGCAGTCAAGAGTTTATATGTAGAGAGTAAAGTGTGTGTTAGAGCAAGGAATGAGTTGAGTGAATGGTTTGAGGTAAATGTAGGTCTGCGACAGGGATGTGTATTGTCACCGCGGTTGTTTAATATATATATATGGATGGCGTGGTGAGGAAGGTAACAATAAGATCTATGAGAAGAGGACTGGGTTTAGTAGGACAATAATGGTGGTGATTGGGAGTTGAATCAGCTGCTGTTTGCCGATGACACAGCACTGGTGGCGGATTCTGAGAAGCTGCAGCGAGTAGTAAACGAGTTTCATGTGGTATGTGAGAGGAGGAAGCAGAGGGTGAATGTAAATAAAAGTAAACTGATGGTGTGTAATAGAAATGCTCGTAGGATGAATCTAAATGTACGACTGAATGGGGAAATGCTGGAACAAGTGGAGTGTTTAAAATATCTAGGAGTGATAAGCAGGGATGCAAGTGTGGGAATCGAGATAAGACAGAGAGTGAGTGAGGGAGGGAAAGTTTTCAGAGCAATGGGAAGTATGTGGAAGATGAGAAATCTTGGAATGAAAGCTAAAAGTGCAATGTATCAAGGGATAGTTGTAACAAAAGTGATGTATGGGCCTGAGACATGGGGTTTGAATGTGCAAGAGAAAAGAAGGTTGGATGTGATGGAGATGAGCTGCTTGAGAACAATGTGTGGAGTGACACATAGAGACAGATTAAGGAATGAAGAGGTACGCAGGACAGTGGGACAACAAGAACCCTTATTAGCCAGAGTGGAAAGAAGGGTGCTATGCTGGTATGGACATGTTGAAAAAATGGAAGTTGAAAGGCTTACAAAGAGAATATACTAATACCTCGGAGGAGATGGAGAGATGGTGTGAAAAAAGCGTTGGAAGTTAGAGAGATGACTGAAGAACAGGCAAGCAAAGAGGTGATGAATAGGAATGAGTGGAGAATACTTGTGAATAGATGAGTGATAAAGCGGTCGTAGGGAGCAGGGGTCGGGGGCCAGTTGGATTGATAATAGTCCGGCAGGCGCCCGGCACGGGGAGCTGGTTTATATATAAAGGGTTTTGCCTGGAAGTAGGTGGGCGGGCATCATGGTTTAGTTCCGCTGCGTGTCTGCCTGCTGTGACCGGTGGGTCCTGGGAATCTTTTGCTGGGGACCCCTCATGGTCCTTGGTCTCTGGGTCTTCTGGGTGACATTGTTGTGTGTGAATTTTACAGTATTTATTTTGTTTGTTGTTTCTATTCGGGCTCTGTTTCCCGTCGGCCACCACCAGCTATGGGGTATGCGCCTGAGTATATACATACTGTACATACAGTAAACCCTCGCTCATTCGGAATTCCAAGGCTTTCGGACAAGCATTTCAATTCGAACTCATGGTTCAGCCTTTCTGATATGTCCGAAAGGCTGAGAAAATACCTCCGTCCTTTTCGGACTACACTTTCGGACTACATTTAACTTCGGACTCATGCTTCAGCCTTTCGGATTTGTCCGAAAGGCTGAGAAAAATTAAATAGCATTCGGACCAAAGAGCCGAGTTTCGGACTTGTCTGGTTAGGTGAATGTGTATTCGGACTTATAAACTTCGGACATTATTTCAGCCTTTCGGATTTGTCTAAAAGGCTGAGAAAATTATTTCGCATTCGGACCGAAGAGCCGAGTTTCGGCCTTATATTTATTATATATTATATTTTTCAATTCCATTGCATTAGAAATGATTCAAAGATTACAAAAAGTCCAAATAAGACATAGTTATGTTAATGTATAAAGGAGTTACGTAGATGCATTAGAGAGATAGATAGATAGAAAGAGAGAGTTACAGAGGGGGAGTGAGCGATAAACACGAACTATTATGAGACGGACTTAATTGGTCCTGAAAAGACAAAGGAGACTTTTATATTGACTCTTTTTCATGTTATTATTTGTGTGCTAGAAGGATAATATTGTTTTCAGTTCCATTGCATTAGAAATGATTCAAAGATTACAAAAGTCCAAATAAGACATAGTTTCCATCTATCTATTGCCTGACGCCGTGATCCCCGAAGGGGTGGCCACGAACGAACCGCCCCCATGCACCTCTGTCCCCAGTCAGTCGACGCCCCTCCCGCCCACCAGCACCCTCGTTCATGTACTTCCTCACTCCATCCTTCCACCTCATATTCGGTCTACCTCTCCCTCTCTGTCCCTCCACCTCGCTCTCGTACACCCTCTTAGTCATTCTCTCGCTTTCCATACGTTCCATATGGCCGAACCATCTCAACTTGTTCCTTTTCACACTTTCCAGCACATCTACCTCCACACCACACCTCCTTCTTACTTCCTCATTAGTCTGTCTATCCCTCCATGTAACTCCGCACGCACTCCTTAAGTAATTCATTTCCACTGCTCTCACTCTTGGTCTGAGTCTCTCAACCAACGTCCATGCTTCGCTTCCGTAAGTCAGTGTCGGGATTACCACACTGTCATGCAAGGACTTCTTCACTTCCATACTGACCACCCTATTTCTTGTTACTGATTTTAGCGTTCCTACAACCCTCTTCCCCTGTTGTACCCTCTCCCGCACTTCTTCATCCATAGTCCCATCTTTACTCAACACACTGCCCAGATACTTAAAAAGAGTTGACGATCTCCATAGCCTGACCGTTCAGCTTCACCTCACACTCTGTGACTTCACCCCTTTCGAAGACCATAACCTTGCTCTTCCCCGTATTTACCTTCAAATTCCGTTTTTCGCACACTGTTCCAAACTCATTTAGCAGACCCTGCAACTCCCATTCATAGTTCATAGACATAGTTATGTTAATGTATAAGGGAGTTACGTAGATGCATTAGAGAGATAGATAGATAGAAAGAGAGAGTTACAGAGGGGGAGTGAGCGATAAACACGAACTATTATGAGACGGACTTATTAGTTCTGAAAAGACAAGCTAGATAGAAAGAGAGTTGCAGAAGGGGAAGTGAGCGATAAACACGAACTATTATGAGACGGACTTAATTGGTTCTGAAAAGACAAAGGAGACTTTTATATTGACTCTTTTTCATGTTATTATTTGTGTGCTAGAATGATAATATTGTTTTCAATTCCATCGCATTAGAAATTATTTATAGATTACAAAAAGTCCAAATAAGACATAGTTATGTTAATGTATAAGGGAGTTAGTTAGATGCATTAGAGATAAATAGATAGAGAGAGAGTGGCTAGGGGCGAGCGAGCGATAAAATACTAACATATACGAGATGGACTTATGTTTCTGAAAGACAAAGGAGACATTTTTATTTACTCTCTTTTTCATTTTATTATTTGTGTATAGAAGGGTAATATTGTTTTCAATTCCATCGTATTAGAATTGATTCATAGATTAAAAAAAGACCAAATAAGACATAGTTATATATATGTATAAGGGAGATAGATGCATTATTTCAGACATTCGGACAAGTCCGAATGGCTGAAGTGTGAGTTCGGACTCGGCCCTTTCGGACTTTTGACTCTTTCTGAAGTGTGAGTTCGGACTCGGCCCTTTCGGACTTTTGACTCTTTCGGACAGGGGTCTCCCCCAATTAGTCCGAAAGAGCGAGGGTTTACTGTACTTTAAAAAGAGTTCTCTTTTGAACTATCAAAATCTTCTAAGGTTTCAAAGAGTTCTCGGTAAGATCCTGTGTAGCGGGGAGAACTGTTTTTCAGATGCCTATTTACTAACAAACATTGAACAATATCTTTAACATTACCAAACCAAAACCTAACCTAACCTAGTCTAGTATATTGGTGGACTATTTATGAATGTAAAATGTAAAAATATATTGTAACATTACAAAATTATTGAGATATAAGTACAGGTCTCCCCGCTACACAGGATTATACCGAGTTCTCTTCTGAACTATCAAAATCTTCTAAAGGTTAGTCGCAATAAAATAACAGTTAAGGTGTCATACTGAGTAAATGTGCTGGTTTACTGAAAAAATACTTATATTCGGCTATTGTATTGAAGGAGTAAAGATAAAGGTTCAGTGAAAAAAAATAAAACCTGTAATCTCAGTTTTCTTGAGCTGTGACATCATGGAGAGAATATCCTGGCCCTCTTGAGGCTGAGCATTGGCAACATCCAGGTCGTGTAGGGTCACATCTTGTATCACCTCCTTCTTTTGTGTACGTCACCCTTCGGCAGTGGTACATACTCCTCCGCCTGGTGATATTCAAAGCTATGAATAGTCAGATCTCGGTATATGCACATTAATTAAAATGTAAAACTTGCAAACTAAAAAAAAAAAAAAAAATTTGGACAAAGACAATATAAAGGCAAAATAACTAATCAAAATCGCTATGTGGAAACAACGCTTAAAATAAAATTTATGAAATAAACGATAAAATTTATGAAATATATTTTGTATACTGTACACGGATTCATTTGGACACGGTAACCCCAAAAATTCAAGGTCTGGCACAAAAAAAAAATTGTACAGTACAGTATATACACGGAAAGCGATCGATATGTATGAGAATAATATGAAACCGACTTATTTTTCTGAAACGATAAGTTGTCAAAACCTTACGTTTGGCCTACAGACAAGATGAGGTCAAAAAAATTATTGTACTCGTTTGTCATATTAAATATTATTAAAATGTAAAACTTGCAAACTAAACAAACAAAAACTGGGATAAGGACAATATAAAGTCAAATTAAATTATCAAAATTGCTATGTGGAAACAACACTTACTAAAATGAAATTTATGAAATAAAAGAACACAATCCACCACATAGGGTGTACATTACTACATGAGCAAGTTAATTGTAATGGTGAGATATTATTCTTTTCAATTCCATGGCATTAGAAACTAAACAGTGATTAAAAAACATTAAACAACAAATAATTCTGTGTATTATAATGTAAAACTTTCAAAATAAACAAACAAAAACTTGAACGAACACAGTAAAAAAGACAAAACAACTTATCAAAATTGCTATGTGGAAACAAAACTTAAGCAAAATAATAATTTATAAATAAACGAACACAAATTACCCCTTTAAATTCGGCTGGCCTCTTAACTCCTTCACCACCGATACGTAATTTTCATCATATTCTGGTTACCATAAGTCGATTTGCTTTAGTTTGTAATCAACTTATATGACTCAAATGGGTAAATATGATCTCAAGAAACCCTTTAATAACATAGGTCCTTCTTAAACTGCATAAAATCAATCTAATTATAGCCAGCCTCAAATGTAAAGAGACATCATGGTGCTGAAGGGGTTAACACACCGAACCAAAAGTTCAGATTATTGTCAAATACAACACCTAAGTTTTTCACTGATTCCCAAGGTTGGAACTGTGTTTCACCAAGTTTTAGAGATCCAAAATTCTTCAAAGACACTATTCCTCAGACTACCATTTATGACAATAATCTGTCTTGTTGTCATTCAATTTAAGCTTCCTTCTGGTCATTCAGATCTTTAAGTCAGACAAGAGCGATGAAAATGTGCTCGGCACCTCATCAATATTGTTAATTTCACTACAACTCTGAATCATCAGCATAAAAATTATACTAACATTAACTTATTATGTGCATCCAGTAGGGATGAAATACTGGTATAAATGATGAACAACACAGCGCCAAGAACTGATCCCTGAGACACCCCAAAGTTTAGCAATGATGTTTCTGGTGGTGTAATGGTTTAGATGCTTATGTTCTGGGTGTGGTGTCCCGAGTTCGAATCACGGGAGGACCATATGCTTTCATTAGTTTATTCAAGTACATTAGGGTTTGTAATGGATGATTAATGTTAAGAATGGGGTATTACTTATAGAACCGCCAATGATAACACGTTGACTGTGAACGGAAATATATGACTGAAGAAGCAGTATTGAATCTCTTTGGACACCGAAACTAGAAAGGTCCCTCAGGAGCAACTGATGGTCAACAGTATCAAATGCTGCAGAGAGATCTAACAGGACTAAAAGGAAACACCATCCAGAACATATGTTTGAGACCAAATCATTGTAAATCTTGCTAAATCATTGTAAATCTTGCTCAGACCCGTCTCCGTTGAGTGAAACTTCCTTCAGTATAAGCAGACTGACACTGGGAAACGACTCTGTTTTGTTCAAGAAAAGGTAATAACTGATCCAGTATTGCATGCTCCACTATACATACATACAACATACATACTGTACAAGTTTATAGACCGTTTTGTCCACAGGGAATGTGGTTACAGTCTCACGTCCTAAATGGCGTCTTTCCAGGCGACCCTGTCAAGGGATGCCTTTCTTCTCAAGTTCTATATTTTGAGATCGGACCGGAGTACCTGATAGAAATGACAAGTTGGAAACAGGACGATAATTTGCCAAGTTATCATAATCTAGGCCTGTTCTCTTCAGTAAAGGCAAAATTAGGGCATGTTTCTCTGAAATTGGAAAATAATTTTCTTCAAAGATACGATTGACGACTGCAGCAATGAAAGGTGATGCTGTCTCATAAGCTGTATTTATCTTGGATACATTTATTGGGTCTAACGAACAAAATATTTCATTTCATACAAGTTAAGGCTTGCGAGGAATCAATTAGGTGAAAATGCGTGAAGGTAGAGATGATGGCTAACTGCTCTGAAGGGACCACAGAGTACTCTGAAAGAGCAGCGGTGTTGTCTAATTAATTTCAGATTCGAGCAATTATGTCTGCAAAGTAGGTTGAGAAATTTTATGCAAGATCAGCAGCTGAAACAGATGATGGGAGAACCTGAGAGGAATGCTGACCAGTTAAGTTATGCAGAAGAGAGAAAAGTCGTCTATGTGATTACCTCTTCAGGAATAAATTTGATCAATATAATACTCAATAATACATTGTGTAATTCGGGCGACGGTAGCTCAACAAGCAGCAACAATATCCAAACGAGAAGAATTATATCTATGCTGGCGCCACAGATGGATATAGATTTAGTTTTATAATACTACTTTAATAGGACACATATATCCAAATATATCCCTATACAGGCCTCTCTCGATTTACGATTGTGTTACGTTCCTAAAAACCTGATCTTAAATACAAAAATCATGTAGCAAACCCTAAGATTAATGGGGTAAATGGGGATGCATTTTCGGACCAGCCAAAACCCAAACCCAAACACCTAAAAAAAATAAAAAATAAAAATAAAGATATAAATAAGAAACACCCCGTTCTTGACATTATTCATCAATTACAAACCCCAATGCACTTGAATAAACTAATGAAAGCATATGGTCCTCCTGGGATTCAAACTCGGGACACCACACCCAGAACATAAGCATCGAAACCATTACACCACCACCACATCATAAATTGGGGTATCGTATAGTGAGGGAGACGTACTGTATATCACTAAACTCCAAATCGAACTCTGTAGCATATGTGTCCGATCGTCCTTGTCTCTCGACCGCCCCGGATTTAGCCTCGACATATACAACATCCCCGACCTCTACCCATTCCTTCTGCAGGGTCTCGTATATGCTGGGGTCCAACTTGAGCTGCATGGTGCCCTTCGCTGTCCTTAACCCGATGATCAGGTGGCTTACAGATTTACCATAACCTGTGAGGGAAACAAGTACAATCACACTCAAAATTTCATATACAACCAGGGTGGAACACTGGAGGTTTAGTTTTAAGACTGGAATGAATATGAGAATAAACACAGGTAAATGTAAAAATTTTGGCCATAATACAAATTATAAAGCATACGAGAGGAGGGTGGAATGTTGAGGAGGGTGGAGAGGTTGCAGGAGGAGGAAGTCAGGGAGGAGTACAGGAGAGCAGTGGAAAGACGACTAGGTGGGTTTGACCTGGAAGTTATGGAGGAAGTGGAGGAGATGAGCAAGGTGTTTAAGGATGAGATCTGTGCAGCATGTGAGGAGGTGTGTGGAGTGAGAAGAGGGAGGGGAGTGAAAGGTACAGCATGGTGGACAGAAGAGGTAAGAATAGCTGTGGAAGAAAAAAAGAAAGCATATAGAGAGTGGTTGGGTAGTAGAGGGAATGAAGATTTCGAGAGACAGAAACGAGCGAGGTACGTGGAGAGTAAGAGGGTGGTGAAGAGAGTAGTGAAGGAAAGTAAGAGAAGAGTAGATGAGGAATTTGGGAGGGATCTGAGTGTAAAATGGAGGGAGAGTAAGAAACTGTTCTGGAAAGAAGTCAAAAAAGTTAGGGAAGGTAGCAAGGGAAACAGTGAGGGTGTGAAAGATAAGAATGGGAGAATGCTAGCCGAGAAGCAAGAGAGAGTCGAAAGATGGAGGGAGTACTTCAATGAGTTGCTAAATGTAAGGAATGAAGAGCCAGCAAACATAGCTGGATATGGTATGGGAGGGAGAAGAAGAGAAGTAGTGGAGGAGGAGGTGGGGATCAGGAGGTCAGAAGTGTGGGAAGCCATGAAAAGAGTGAAGTTGGGGAAAGCACCAGGAACAGATGGAGTGTGTGGGGAAATGTTGAGGTATGGTGGTGTGAGATAGTGATCGAATGGGTATGGAAAATGTGCAAACTAGCATGGGAGAAGGGGAGTGCACCCGATGACTGGAAGACTGACATAATAGTCCCCCTATATAAGGGCAAAGGGGAAAGAGGAGTGTGTGGTAACCACCGAGGAATATGTCTTCTAAGCGTAGTAGGGAAGGTATACAGTAGGCTAGTGATTGAGAGAGTGAGAGTGAGAACGGAGATATGGATAGGCGACGAGCAGGGAGGTTTTTAGGAAGGGAAGAGGATGTGTAGATCAGAATTTTACCCTGAATTGTGTTGTGGAGAAATATCTGGAGAAGAAACAAAAGGTGTATGTTGCCTTTATGGACTTGGAGAAGGCCTATGACAGAGTGGATAGAGAAGGTTTGTAGAAAGTACTTAGAATATACGGAGTAGATGGCAAGTTGCTGAAAGCAGTGAAGAGCATGTATGAGGGTGCAAAGGCGGCAGTACGTGTGGAGTGAGCAGAGCGAGTTCTTTGACCTGAATGTTGGTTTGAAACAGGGGTGTGTGATGTCCCCGTGGTTGTTTACTGTATATATGGATGGAGTCATGAAAGAAATACTATCAAGAGCAGTGGGTATTTACCTAATTTACCTAATTTACCTAATTGTAGTTTACAGGAGTTGAGCTAAGCTCGTGTTGTCCCGTCTCTCAGTCTACTTTTTATCCAATTTTTTCTTGAAAATATGGATGTTCCTTGCCCCTACCACCTCCTCCTCCAGCCCATTCCATTTGTCAATACATCTATAGGGGAAGCTAAACTTCCTGATATCGTTCTTGCAGGTAGGTCTTTTTACTTTGTAGCTGTGGCCTCTAGTTATTCCTGTATCCATAATTAATATATCCTCCCTATCCAGCCTCTCCAGCCCCCGGGTACATTTGTACATCATTATCATGTCTCCCCTCTCTCTCCTCTCTTTTAGACTCGGTAGATTTAATTTGTCTAACCTCCCTTCATATGGCAGTTCTCTGAGACTTGGAACCAATCTAGTGACTGCTCTCTGGATTCTTTCTAACTTGTGAATATGCTTCTTTAGATGCGGGGACCACACCACTGCTGCATACTCCAATCTTGGTCTAATCATACTCTTCATAATTTTCGCTACCATGGTCTCATCCAAATAGTTCAGAGCAACTTTCATATTCCCTGCCATTGCATACATTCCGCTAAAGAGCTTGTTAATATGTTTCTCTGGCGACAAATTATCTTGTATAATCAACCCTAAATCTTTTTCTTTTTCGGCCTTGCTAATTTTATTATCTCCCATCCTGTACTCCCAATTTGGTCTATTCACACTTCTTCCCATATTTAACACATGACATTTACTTATATTAAATTTCATTTTCCACTTGGTGCTCCATTCGTATATTTTATCTAAATCCCCTTGCAGCTCCTCACAACTACTTTTATTTGTTATTTGTCTCATAATTTTTACGTCATCTGCAAACATTGACATGTAAGAGTTTATGCCTATCGGCAGGTCATTCACGTACATAAGGAACATGAGAGGTGCCAACACAGATCCCTGCGGCACACCACTCTCAACTTTCCGCCACGATGAGTAAGTTCCTCTAATGTTGGTCCTCATTTCCCTATCTGTTAAATAGCTCTCCATCCATTTCAGCAAACTCCCCCTGACACATCCTAGCGTCTCAAGCTTAGATAACAATCTCTTATGTGGTACCTTATCGAATGCTTTGGAAAGGTCTAAGTAGACGCAGTCCACCCATCCGCCTCTTTCTTGGAGTACATCTATCACCCTACTGTAATAACATAGCAAACTGGTAACACAAGATGTCCCTTCTCTGAATCCAAATTGCTTTGGGGTTATTATTTTCTTTCTCTCCAACATTTTCATCCATCTCTTCCTAATTAGCTTTTCACAAATCTTGCATACAATACTAGTAAGTGAAACTGGTCTATAGTTTAGAGGGTCCTCTGGGTTTCCATTCTTGTATATCGGAATGATATTAGCTCTTTTCCATTCAACAGGAACCTGTCCTTTATCTAAGGAAGCTTTATCTAAGGAAGTGTTGGTGTATCGCTGAAAAGGGAGGGAATTGAGTGGAAGCTACCTATACTGCTGTTTGCGGATGATACAGTTCTGATGAGTGATAATAAATGGGAGTTGCAGGGTCTGGTAAATGAGTTTGGAACAGTGTGCGAAAAACGGAATTTGAAGGTAAATGCGGGGAAGAGCAAGGTTATGGTCTTCGAAAGGGGTGAAGTCACAGAGTGTGAGGTGAAGCTGAACGGTCAGGCTATGTAGATCGTCAACTCTTTTAAGTATCTGGGCAGTGTGTTGAGGAAAGATGGGACTATGGATGAAGTGCGGGAGAGGGTACAACAGGGGAAGAGGGTTGTAGGAACGCTGAAAGCAGTAACAAGAAATAGGGTGGTCATTATGGAAGTGAAGAAGTCCTTGCATGACAGTGTGGTAATCCCGACACTGACTTACGGAAGCGAAGCATGGACGTTGATTGAGAGACTCAGACCAAGAGTGAGAGCAGTGGAAATGAATTACCTAAAAAGTGCGTGCGGAGTTACATGGAGGGATAGACAGACTAATGAGGAAGTAAGAAGGAGGTGTGGTGTGGAGGTAGATGTGCTGGAAAGTGTGAAAAGGAACAACTTGAGATGGTTCGGCCATATGGAACGTATGGAAAGCGAGAGAATGACTAAGAGGGTGTACGAGAGCGAGGTGGAGGGAGGGAGAGGTAGACCGAATGAGAGGTGGAAGGATGGAGTGAGGAAGTATATGAACAAAGTCGGTGCTGGTTGTTGTTGTTGTTGTTCCCCAAGCTGCCTGGCCGAACAGCCCCAAGGTCCCGAGTAAGGCCAAGGCCATAACCGAGCGCCCCCACAGAACCCTCCCTGCCGACCACAATAAAGCCTGGGTGACCGAAGCCACTCCATGGCGGGGAGCTGAGAGGGTGCGTAAACGCCCGGGAAACCAAAGCCCCACCCAGGGCCCTGTGCCCCTCAGCAATTATGAAGAGAAAGTTGAGGGGCAAAGGAATAATGTGACGCTTTAGCTTCCAATCTTGGTAGATTGGGAGGTCAATCCACGGAAGAGACTTGAAATCTAGAAAATATATAAGTAAAAGGAACAGTCAGAGTAAGCTATGGGTATGGCAGAGATCGCTCAGGTCTCACTCTGATAGACCAGCCCATCGCCATAGACCAGCCCATCGCCAGCAGTCGGTGCTGGTTGGGGGGAGGGGCGTCAACTGACCGGGGACAGAGGTGCATGGGGGCGGTTCGTTCGTGGCCACCCCTTCGGGGATCATGGCGTCAGGCAATAGATAGATAGATAGATAGACCATTTATTTTGTATATTTAATAAGAATTACTAAAAAGGTCTAGGAAGTTGTAGGCCCCAAATATTCAGGGAAGTACTCCCAGGGAGAGCTTTAGGTGGAATATAAGGATTGCTAGATATCTTGTTTCACCACCTGGCCTCATTTGCTGCTTTTTCTCTGTGCCTCAGTTACATAAAGAGCAACTCTAGCTTGATCTTAAGATACACACACTTTTGCTTTCTTATATAAAACCATAAGCGATACACACCCTATACTAACTTAACCCTTTTTTTGTCAATATCTTCTTATTTTGGCGTAGGGATGCAGTGACCCCATCGCCCACTAATTCGGTGGTGCAATAAGCTTCTGTAGCAGTGGACCACTGGTTCAGAACACTCCTGTGCTTGGTATGCTTTCGAGCAGGGCCCCCATGGGGGTAAAGAAAACAGCAAAACAATGGTGGAACTACCATCCAGGTGAGGGTCTGCTCCTTCAGTGTTAATGGTCTTACATTATTCTATTCGGTGAAGGTGGCATTGTGGAGTGGGACAGTGGGGGCATGTCTGAGCCTGGAGGTAGTTTGTGCCAATGCCATCCCTTTTTGGGGTGCTTCCTCTGGAAGCAAGGCATATGATTTATGCATGTATGTACCGTTTTGGGGTGCTTCTTTGGAAGCAAGGCATCTGATTTATGTATATATGTACCATATGTAAAAAGAAGGGACTCTTACAGCATTACTACATGCATGGGTGGGCATAAACTTGCTAACCTAATAATAGCCTATCCAATGTATTGGGGATTATCATTTTAGCGTTACACATAGCGATAACAGCTCAAAACCGCTAATTTTTAGTGATTATGGCCGACCTTTGCAAGATTGTTGCAAGACAACCAGACGTCATACAGAGATGATTCTAATGTCAATGGAAAGCTCTAATACTGTACTTTCACAGACATATCATTATACTGTACAGTACACAGTATCTTACTCAACTTACTCAAGTTAACAACTACAGTAGCTCTTAAATTTAAAACTGTACTGTACTATATATACAATCAGAGTTATGATAGGGTAAGGTGGGGTGAATCCGCCGGGGGGTGGAATCGCCGCGGACGTAAGATACTTGTCTAAAACAATTTGTCATAAATCCAAATACGTATGGAATTGATTCTAGGTATGTTTATAGTACGTGTAGATGATGATAGAACACAAAAATGCGTAGTTGTCATTTATTTAACGAAGAAAAATATTTTTCCATAATATTTCAAACTGAAAAATATGTAAGCGGTCTTGAACATTTTTCGTGGCGGCGACTTTGCGGCGACTTTACATCTCCCAATACATTTTTTTTTCGTTACAAGATGGTTGTCTGTGATTTCTAAGTGGAAACTAAAAAAAAAAAAAAAAATTCAGGCATAAATATATATACCGTAATTATATAATTTTCTAAATTCTATAATTATATAAATATATAATATATAATTATATAATTATACCAAAATACTTGGATTATATCAATCTAATAATAAAACATCTTAATTGTTACTTAATTGGGGGTAAAATCGCCGTGGCAGGATTAAATCATCGATAATATATAACCGCAGCGGATTCACCCCGGCGGGCGGGGTGAATCCGCCGCGCGAGTAACGGTTTTCACCACCCATTACAAACCTTAATGTTTTTTTTTTTCAAATAAAAATGATATGAGCGTGTGCAGGAAAGCGAGAATGTAAAAGTTATGTAAACAAAAATTCTGGAAAAACTAAATAAGATGGTCACCAATTTTCCCATTAATTTTTTTATTTTTCCCTGTTAGTTTTCATCAATATACAGTAGTGTTTGGAAATAATTGCAACCCTCGGCGAAACCGTTTTCCCCATTATACAACGATCTTAAGACACGCCGCCCGATAGTGGGGAGGGCTATGAAGTACAGGGAAAATGAGGGGTTAAATGCGTAAAACGGTGATTAAAACTTATTTTAGCAAAACTTGGCTCGGGTTTTAAGGTATTTCTAAGGCCTAAAACCCAATATTTCGAAAACCCGAGCCAAGTTTTGGCCAAAGCTGGCTCGGATTTTGAGAGTTTGTAGAAAACAAAATGACAATAACCTCATTTAGAAATTTGGCTCAGGTTTCCCGAAATTGCAAAGGCATAAAACCCGAATTTTGGAAAACCCGAGCCAAGTTTTGGCAAAACTTGGTTCGGATTTTGTGAATTTTAAGAGTAAACAAATTACAGTAACCTAATTTAGAAATTTGGCTCATGTTTCCCTAAATTGCAAACCCCAAAAAGCATAATTTTGGAAAACCCGAGCCAATTTTTGGCAAAACTTTGATCGTATTTTGAGAATCGAAAAAGACTAACTAAATGTCGGAAATCGGCTCATGATTTCCCTAATTGCAAAGCCATATAACCAGATTTATCGAAAACGTAGCACTTATTTAAATCATAAATATCCAGTAACATAGACCTAGTACATTGGATACAAGCCTAATCCACACCTAACGCCTACAATGTGTCCGTAGTACCTAGTAGGTCTACGTGGGATACAAACCTAGTATATTAACCTAACCAAACAACCCAACCCATCGACAGAGATGGGCAGGTGGAGTGGACTAAAAAGCTGGTGGACAGACCTCGGGAGACAGGTGAAAATGGCGTGCGTACGAATCGGTGCCGTCTATAGGAAGGTATTGACAACCATGTTTCGACAAAATTCCATTTTAGTACCATATATTTTTATTAGGTTTTGCCGAGGCTGAAAACACATTTTCATATTATGTTTAGAGCATATAAAATCCATATTTGTTTTCAAATATTGCAAAATAATTGGTGACCAACTTATTTAGTTATACTAAAATTCTGAATTCTGATTCAGTTGGGTAACTCCACAAAAAGAAGAAGAAGAAGAAGGATGCTGTTATTAAAAAAACACGTTTCGCGGCGGATTCACCCCACCTTACCCTAGCTAAATAATAAATTAATCAAAATAAATAATATAAATTCATATCATCACCAAAACACCAATTAACTAACAAATAAGCCTAATTAACGAAATTAATGATGCAATGAATACATGTGGTACTCCACCTAGGATACTCACACCGAAATTCCGCTAATATCCGCTAATATGCTGTACTGTTGACCATACCTCCTGTGGGGTTCTCTGTTTCAACTGGTGTGAGTTCTGTAACCTCCCCCTTGTACACCTCCTTGATGCGAAGACCAATAGCACGTCAAGCCCGACGAAAGTTTTCCATCAGCACTTCTGTCTTCTTCACCTCAGAACTGTAGACTTCAGATCCAACCATTGGGCAGAAGGGTACCTGTAATATGTTTGTAATTGTAATGTACTGATAATATATTACAGTACGGTAGCTAAACTAATGATTAAATTTATCTTGATATAAATCACTGGTATCGTATTTATCAGCTTAACTCCTAGTCATATATAATCCCCTCACTTATATACATAACATATAATTATAGGCATAATAGGCTAAATTATACCGTACTAGATTTGAACCTCGATTTTAAAATAATATATAGCCTAGCAGGGTGTCAATCAACAAAATATGAATTGTGTTATCATTATGGTTTATTATTTTGTTATCATTAGGCTATAGCGCGACGGAGCGGCGAAGACGCGAGCTCTAGGGGGGTCCGGGGGTATGCCCCCCTGTGATTTTTTTGAGAATTTAGGTGTCTAAAACATTATTTCCTGCAATCTAAAAGCAATCATGATGGAAAATATGGAGACCAAAATTATGTCTAGGCTATTTAGCCTAGGCCTACCTTTTTTGTTTCTTAAAAAAAAAAAAAAAAATGGGAGAGTTTCTGTTATTATTAGGCTATACAAAAAGTTTATTTGCGTTATCACTCAAAAAAACAGCGTCGTTTGACACCCTGTAGCCTAGGCCTACCCAAACCTTTTTCGACTCCAGTATCCAGTAACATAGACCTAGTACATTGGATACAAGCCTAATCCACACCTAACGCCTACAATGTGTCCGTAGTAGGCCTACGTGGGATACAACATGGCGGTTGGGCCGGCGCCCATTTAGTAGCCTACCGGTATTTGGCCGTATCTGTAAATACGAATGCGAGTCACTTCGAGCGAATTCCTGATCGAGCGGATGCACAATCTAACCTAATTAAATTAAATTAACCTAACCTAACCTAACCTAACCTAAATGCGCCTCCGCTCGAAGTGTCCAGATACCGTAAATACTACCGCAACTACGAATCTTGTTTCTGAGACCTAGTATATTAACCTAACCAAACAACCCAACCTATCGACAGAGATGGGCAGGTGGAGTGGACTAAAAAGCTGGTGGACAGACCTCGGGAGACAGGTGAAAATGGCGTTACACTTACACTTTACACTTTGTTGTATTCCGTCCGTTAGTGACACAGTTGAGCTGGGGCTCCACTGCGACCAGGCAGCTCCCTTTCTTCCACTCTCCATTCTAGAAGTCGGTTGGAGTTGGTGCTGGGGTATCCTGGTGTTGGTGGCCGGTCCGGTATTTTGGCCAGCCACATGTCCAAGTGTTTCTTGAAGGTGTCTGGAGACACCGTGACCCCGGTCATGTTCCTGAGAGGGGCTGGTATACAGTTGAACAGTCTGGTTCCATTGTATGTAAAGCTGTGATGGATCAGGGATTTGATTTTTTGTGTTGATCCCGGCGTAGTCCTCACATAGCACAGCCTCCCTCGCCTTTGGTGTTGAGTCTCTTGGATGTTTGGATTTGGTACCTTTTTTTCCAAAATCTTCCAGACGTAGATGATGATGTATCTCTCCAGGCGTGTGTACGTGTGTACAGGTGTGTGTACGAATCGGTGCCGTCTATAGCCTAGGAAGGTATTGACAACCATGTTACGAAAAAATTCCATTTTAGTACCATATATTTTTATTAGGTTTTGCCGAGGCTTAGGCTAAAACACATTTTCATATTATGTTTAGAGCATATAAAATCCATAGGCCTATTTGTTTTCAAATATTGCAAAATAATTGGTGACCAACTTAGGCTATTTAGTTAGCCTAGGCCCTAGGCTAGGCTATACTGATTTTCGTTATCAACAAATTGAAAAATACCCACTTCACAGACAAATACACCAAAAATCTAAGTCAAAGCGGGGTAAAATTCTAGTTTCACGTACACAGCGACAAAAGGGAGGCGCCGTTGTAAAGGCATAGCTTCCCGACCAACTATGAAGATCAGGGAAATTGCTGGGTAAAAGACGTAATATAATGATAATAAACTACATTAACGACATTAGCCTAACCTAACAACCTTACCTAACCTAACCTAGTATTATGTAATAGCTATGGTGCCGCATATGGGGATATTTTTTTTTTTTTTTTACAGTAGGTATAATTCCTTATAATGCATTTCCGCCGCTTTGGACATATATAGGAATTAAGTATGGTATATGACAACTCTAAAGTAGCCATAGAAATTTATGAGTATGCTGTGAAAGCGAAACTAGAATTAAACCCAAAGCGGGGGTGTGGGGGCGGCAGCCCCCACCTATAATACTAGGTTAGGTTAGGTAAGGTTGTTAGGTTAGGCTAATGTCCTTTCAAAGGGGTATAGGGTAGTAAACACTAGGATAGCCTATACCCGGTCAGAGGTAAGAAGAAGAAGAAGAGTTCTGCAGTAGGCTCATTGAATGCTACCCTGTTATGGAATAACAAGCCGTAGTAAATACCGATGACACTAAACTCAGTAAACTGACTGCAGATCCTGAATATCCAATAGAATCCTGAATTTGTCGGTGCATGTTCTAGAGAGCGCTTGTATTCCGATTGTCAATGACAACACCACGTGAAGATCAAAGAAAATTACAAAATATTTAAGCGGAGACTGATATATTTTGTTAACACTTGCAACTTGCACACAGACACCAACATATAATAATACCGCACAGTTAAGATGATTTAATGCCACTGATGCCGGTTAGGCGGTTATGGTCATCCAGAATCTTGATCCAAATTAATGATCTCTGTCAACTATCTTGGATCTATCTACATAATAAGCCTATCTATATACAGAACTCTGGCACATAGGAGTGGCAATTGCACTCTGGCAATAGGAGTGAAACAAAGAAGGGTAGGAGAGGAGTGGAGAGATATAGAGAGAAATGCAGGACTAGGTCAGGGAAGGAGGTTGGAGAAAGAGATAAGAACGAGAGTGAGGGAAGCATGAAGACAGGAATGGAAAAGAAATATGGAAAAGAAAGGTACAGTAGGCCTATACACTGGTAAGATATAGAAGCAAGGGTAGACCGAGAAAAGAGGAGTTCTACGATGGGAGTTGGGGAGCTGAACTATTATTTAAGGCTAGGGCAGGGGCATTGGAGACGAATAGAACATGGAGGTGGAATGGGGAAGTTAAAATGTGTCTGAAGTGAGTAGTGGGATGGATGAGAGTGGAGGAGACGATAGAACATATAGTGACAGAGTGCCAGTGGTATGACGGGGAGAGAGATAAGTTGGAAGAAAAGTTTAAATGGTTAGTGGGGGAGAGGGAATGGGAAGAACAGAAAGAAGAGGAGGAGGATGGAGTAAAGTTTGTATTAGGTCTCGGGACAGAAGAGGGGGTAGACGAGGAAGTGGAGAAAATAATGAAGGTAGTGAAAAGCTTCCTGGAGCAGGTGTGGCGGAAGAGAAGGATAGCGGGCCTAAATAGAGTAGATTAGGGTAGAGCGATGTAGGGAGGAGAGGTGTAGAGAAGGGGTAATAATAGTAGGTCTAAGGAGAGGTGGAGAAGGAGGTTAGAACACTATTGAGAGGAGAGGAGAAGGTATAGACAGGCAAAGGTTAGTGAGGGGGGAGAAGGTGATCAGAGTAGGGGACGAAAATTAATTATATTAAATAGTAAAGAGGTGGAGAAGAGGGACAGTAAGGAGACTATACTGAAATGGTGGAGAAGGCAGTAAATGGGAGATTACAACAAAGTAAAATATTCCGCTTAAGCTTTTTCTTTCCTTCATTACTTTTCTTTAACTATATATCCCTTCTATATATGACTACTAATTTTCTAAATGAATCCCGGATCGTATCCCACTGGCAGAGGCTGCTGCACACATATAGCACTGTATCATCTAGGTTTAAATTTGAACTTTAGAGCAATTATCTGTGCAATAGGAGTTAACCAACACTCAGTGATATACAGTATGCTACTGTATGCCCCATACTGTATACATAGATCTTGTTGTGTCTGGAATAAAGATGTATTATTATTATTATTATTATTATTATTATTATTATTATTATTATTATTATATCTTAATCTAGCTTTAGCTTTTTCTGGAGAAGCCGATAAATAGGCAAGCCGTTCTCATACAAGCGAGGTTCAGTTCAGTTCAGTTGATCTTTTGAAAATGCTAATATTGAAAGAACTAATAATAATATATACAGGTTTTGGGGGAAGAGACAGAAGAGTAGAAATAATACAGGTAGTTAAGTGTTGCACACATAATATGCTAGATAGAGATAGGTAATACAGTATACACAATTAAAAACTGATATCTTACTTTTATTATAGTAGCCAAACTGGGTTATAATACTGAACTTATTCTCATACAAATCTCACGCTCCACTGCTGGGATTGACTCTGGACTATTCAGTTGCAAGACCGTCACTCTACCCATTATTGAGATAATAGAAGTAGCCTACCCCACTTGTCAGAGTGAATTCAGTCAAGTGAGTTTTACATTCAATATCTGATACCAGTTTTAGTTCTATTACATATGGTAGCATATGAATAATATGAATATTATGCATGGATGTGAAAGACATATTCTGGAACACACTGCATGAAGTGATATATAGAATGCCAGTGAGTTATGAAATGATTGTTTTGGGTGACAAGAAGGGAAGAGTTGGCACTGGTCCGGAGAATGACATCATGGGTGGTTTTGGTGTATTAGGTGAAAATGACAATGGAAAAGACTGAAGGATATGTGTAATGAAAGAAAATTGTGCAAATGTAATTATTTTTTTAAGCATAAAGATGTTCCCAAATATACATGGTATAAAAGTGTTGAAAGAGAGGATGATAGAAGTTTGATTGATTATGTGCTGGTAGAAAGAGCCTAAAGAGGAATGATTGGTGATGTAAGTAATACAAAAGCAGTGAAGTTTGAGTGGAAGATTGTCTGATCAAATGATTGTGCTATGCAAGGTAAAGTTGAGAGGAGCATGTAAGAAAAATAGGAGAAGCAATTGTAATGCTGAAAGAATAAATATTGAAAAAACTAAAAATAAGGATGTAGCAGAAGAATACAAGCAAAGGGTGGAAAAAGAATAAATGGTATGTGCCATGGATGGTATGGAGATTGAAAGTGCATGGAAGATGTATAGGGACTGCCTGGTGAAGAACATGGAGTGGCTTCGGTCACCCAGGCTTTATTGTGGTAGGCAGGGATGGTTCTGTGGGGGTGCTCGGTTATGGCCTTGGCCTTGCTCGGGGCCTTGGGGCTGTTCGGCCAGGCAGTCTGGGGAACAACAGCAACAACGACAAATAATGTATGTGGTGTATGCACGATCAGAAATGGAAGAAAGGAGACAGCATGGTGGGATGAAGAAGTGAAAGAAGCTGTGGAAGACAACTTAAGTAAATGGCTTGTGTGGATGCAGAATAAGAACTGTGGAGAAAGTAAAAGGAAGTAGGTTACAAGGAGAGCAACACTAAAGTAAAGCAATTAGTTAAGGCAAAGAAAGAGAAAGTAAATAAGGATTTGGGAAAGAAAATAAATGAAAATTTTGCAGAGAATAAGAAATTATTTTGGAAGGAAGTGCGTAAATGCAGGAGAGAATGTGGTCAGAAATGTGAAATAGGAAATGTGTTTACATATGAAGAGAAAATAAAGGGGAGATGGAAGGAAATGGAAACAGAACAATTGTCAATTGGTCTGTTAAATGTGACACATGAGAGATATGTAGAAAGGCTCAAAGAGGGAACATATCTAGAGTAGAATTAGTGAATGCAGTACAGAAGTTGAAAAATGGAAAAGCTGCTGGAGTAGATGATATACAGTGTGAAATGATAAGGAATGGAGGTGAAGTAGCAAGGGATTGGCTGTGTAAATTATGTTCACAAGCTTGGACAAATGTTGAAATGGAGTGGTGCCAGTGGACAGGAAGAGGGGAATGATAGTCCTCTTGTATGAAGGTAACGGCCACAGGCCATAGCTCGATTGGTAGAGCATTCGCTTGCTAACCGTGAGGTTGACGGTTTGAGCCTCGGGCCAGCCAGTGTGTTATTGGCAGACGTCAGTGCTGTTGGTGAACGGTGCGGTCTAGCAATCTGTGGCAACTATTCACTGAGTCCCTGATTCATCAGGGCACCCACCCTAGCCCAGCTATTCAGCAGGGAGTGTATGGTGGTAAAAAATGCATCATCATAGGGTAAAGGTGAACGAAATTAATGTAAGTGCCACATAAGTATTAGTCTGCTGAGTGTGGCTGGTAAAGTATATGCGAGAATAGTGATCGACAGTGAAATAAATTACCGATGGAAAAGTGAGTGATGAACATAGTGAATTTTGAAATGGAAGAGGATGTGTGGATCAGATATTTGCAGTGAGACATGATAAAGAAGGCATGTGAAAAACATAAGAAGGTATCATGGCATTTATGGATCTTGAGAAAGCATATGACAAAGGATTATGGATAGTTTTAGAGCTGTATGATGTAATAGACATTTTGTGGAATGTTGTGAAGAGTTTTTATGAGGGTAGTGAAGCATGTGTAAGAATAAATGGCGCATTAAGTGAATGGTTTAATGTGCAGGTCAGAGTGAGACAGGGATGTGTGATGTCGGCCCTGGTTGTTTAATATCTGCATGGATGGAGTAATGAGAGAAGTAAAGGACAGAACAAGAAGAGAGTGACTAGAGATGGTGAGTGGTGGAAACAGAATGACTGTCACTAAGGTGTTGTATGCAGAGGACGCAGTGTTATGTGCCGAGAACGAGAATGACCTTTGCCAGATGGTGGAGATATTTGTGGAAGTATGTGAAAGACGAGGTCTGAAAGTAAATGTTATTAATAAAAGCAAAGTAGGCCTAATGGTAGTAGAAAGAGAAGGAGACACTGTGTGTAATGTAAGGATTAATGGAGAACAGCTTGAACTAGTAGACAAATTTATATATCTGGGAGCCGTGATTGAGAAAAGGGGAAAATGTACAAGAGAAGTAGAAAACAGAGTTACATAATATACCTTCAATTTAGTTTCCGATTCCAATGCGAAAGGGCTTCAAAAATAATATGAGAAAAAAAGTTTCTCTCCAAAATTGCCGAAAAATGCGCTCGTGTATCACAACCTTTATACCCAGTTAAGGGGTAATGGGTCGCTTTTTTGGTCCCTCTTCTTCTTCATGATTAGCCCCATTAGTTTTCAGATTTTAAGACCTTCGGCCAATTAGTTTGGCGATTTTAAGACCTTTCGCCCCATATCTTTGTCAATATTAAGACTTTTTGTGTAATGTAGGTGTCTATATTTTCCTGGCGAGCGATAGTGAGCCTGTAATTTAAGATAAACCTACCTTCGGCCGGGAAATTTTTCTACCGAAAAAAGTACAAATTTATCTTGAAGGAGGGTTTTAGGGAGGTGTTTAAGTTAGGGAAGGTAGCAAGGGAAACAGTAAGGGTGTGAAAAATAAGAATGGGCGAGTGCTAGCCGAGAAGCAAGAGAGAGTCAAAAGATGGAGGGAGTACTTCAACGAATTGCTGAATGTAAGGAATGAAGAGCCAGCAAACATAGTTGGATGGGGTATGGGAGGGAGAAGAAGAGAAGTAGTGGAGGAGGAGGTGGAGATCAGGAGGTCAGAGTTGTGTACAGCCATGAAAAGAGTGAAGTTGGGTAAAGCTCAAGGAATAGATGGAGTGTGTGGGGAAATGCTGAGGTATGGTGGTGAGATAGTGATCGAATGGGTATAGAAAATGTGCAAACTAGCATGGGAGAAGGGGAGTGCACCTGATGAATGGAAGACAGGCATAATAGTTCCCCTATATAAGGGTAAGGGGAAAGAGGAGTATGTGGTAACCACCGAGGAATATGTCTTCTAAGCGTAGTTGAGAAGGTGTACAGTAGGGTAGTGATATAGAGTAAGAACGAGAACGGAAAAATGGATAGGTGACGAGCAGGGCGATTTTAGGAAGGGAAGAGGATGTGTAGATCAGATTTTTACCCTGAAATGTGTTGGAGAAATATCTGGAGAAGCAACAAAAGCTGTATGTTGCCTTTATGAACTTGTAGAAGGCCTATGACAGAGTGGATAGAGAAAGTATGTGGAAAGTACTTAGAATATACGGAGTAGATGGCAAGTTGCTGAAAGCAGTGAAGAGCATGTGTGAGGGTGCAAAGGCGGCAGTACGTGTGGAGAATGAGCAGAGCGAGTTCTTTAATCTGAATGTTGGCTTGAAACAGGGGTGTGTGATGTCCCTGTGGTTGTTTACATGGAAGACATACAAGGAAGAGCAGTGGATGTGGGTGTATCGCTGATAAGGGAGGGAAACGAGTGGAAGCTATCTGTACTGCAGTTTGCTGATGATACAGTTCTGATGAGCGATAATGAATGGGAGTTGCAAGGTCTGGTAAATAAGTTTGGAACAGTGTGCGAAAAAAGGAATCTGAAGGTAAATGCGGGGAAAAGCAAGGTTATGGTCTTCGAAAGGGGTGAAGCCACAGAGTCTGAGGTGAAGTTGAACGGTCAGGCTATGGAGAGTGTCAGCTCATTTAAGTATCTGGGCAGTGTGCTGAGTAAAGATGGGAGTATGGATGAAGAAGTGCGGGAGAGGGTGCAACAGGGGAAGAGGGTTGTAGGAATGCTGAAAGCAGTAACAAGAAATAGGGTGGTCAGCATAGAAGTGAAGAAGTCCTTGCATGACAGTATGGTAATCCCGACACTGGCTTATGGAAGTGAAACATGGACGTTGGTGGAGAAACTCGGACCAAGAGTGAGAGCGGTGGAAATGAGTTAAGTGTGTGCGGAGTTACATGGAGGGGTAGACAGACAAATGAGGAAGTAAGAAGGAGGTGTGGTGTGGTGTGCTGGAAAGTGTGAAAAGGAACACCTTGAGATGGTTCGGCCATATGAAACTTATGGGAAGCGAGAGAATGACTAAGAGGGTGTACGAGAGCGAGGTGGAAGGACAGAAGAGAGGTAAACCGAAAGAGAGGTGGAAGGATGGAGTGAAGAAGTATATGGATTAAGGCGGTGCTGGTGGGGAGGAGGGGCGTGGACTGACTGGGGACAGAGGTGCATGGGGGCGTTTCGTTCGTGGCCACCCCTTCGGGGATCACGGCGTCAGGCAATAGATAGATAGATAGATGAATCCTTTGGAATGGAAGAGTAAGCTTTGGGGATTGATTATGGAGTGGTTGAGTGGATAAAGATAAATACTTTGAGGTGATATGGTCATGTTCAGAGAATGAATGAAGACAGAATGTCAAGAAAGCTATATGAGAGTCAGGTGAGTGGAGCAGCTACTAGTGAAAAACCACCTATAGTATGGGAAAAGAAAGTGGAAAAATATAATGAGGAAAAACTTCCACAAAGTGGAAGGGGCATTGTGGCATGGGCAAAGGAAGCATGTCTTGATAAAGTAGCCTGGAGAAGTTTCGGTCATGGCCATCCTTTAGTGGGGGTTTCCCACGGGGAATCAAGGCGTCAGATGATTATGATGAACTTATCAAAATCACTGTGGAAATAATGCTTTAGTAAAATATTTTTGTTATGCCACGTTTTCAAGAAACGTGATGTAATCTGATATAACATAAGAATGCTCAACTGGGTGAAAACTGACCCAAACTCCCAAAATCACCACACAAAATAACAGGAAATAAACAGAAACACTAGGAAAGATTACACCATTTATTATTCACACAAGTGGGAGTTCATAACCATAAATAGATTTCACAATTCAATATCACTGCTGTGGATATAAAGCATATGTGTGGTAAAGAAATAAATTAGTCGAGGTAGTAACCTCCACACAAGTAAATCGTTCTAAATATCGATCAGAATATGATCACAGAGAAAGTGTATTTAATACTCAAAATTACAGAGTAAAAAAGGACATAAGTACAAGATCAATTATTAACAAGTATTGAGATACTGAGGTTGGAACAGGAGAACGATCTAAATTAATAAAGAGTTAATAAAAATAATCTTCAGGATTAAAATGAAAAAAAATTGGACACTGAGTCCGTTAACACAATGAAGTATTTAACATAAATTTAGGTAGATAGGTAGTCTACATAAAGTAATTAATATGAAGCACTCAACTCTGCGGAATTTACACTCCCAATTATGGTTATGAAACTATAGTGACATTGAATGTATAAATATAGGTATAAAGCGAGTGATCTTGAATTATGTGTAGGAGTGTTATAATATGATAATGTGTAATATAAATATAATGGCCCTTTGCAATTTGTTTTCTAAATGTTCACCTTAGTCGCACATACAGGTATATAAGTTAAATTAATAATAGGTTATAACTATATGATATGTAATATAAATATATATACTGTAGCTCATTGCAATTTGCTACCTAAATTCTTGCATTTACTATATATAATAAGGTTGAAGTTCGGTAAATTGGCTTCACTTTATAACCCTGAAACTCTCTTCTTTAATTGATTTCATTGGGGGTGTTTGGTGTTGTGGTGAAATTAAAATAGAATATAGATTAGTATATCCTGCCTCCAAAAGTCAGAGCCTTGAAACTGGGAAGGTGAAAGGAATCTTGGCTCGAAAATTGTCAACATTAAGATAGGTTACGCTCAGATGGGTCCAGTTGGGTCCAGACTTGTTGGGATCGGTTTAGAAGGGTTAGAATAGGTTAACTTTGGTTTTCAAATACTAAATTTTGGTATGGTTTATATTATATAAATATTGTCTCTAAATCGGCTTTTAAAGCAAAAACTTGCTAAAAATGTAATGTGATATAAGTGAAATTAGGTTTTAAATGTTAATATAAGTATCACACAAGCAAACAATCATAATTCCTTACTTTGACGTGATGACAAATTAATAGTCAAAACCTCGATATAATACTGGGCCATTTATATGTTCAATATATTTGCTATCTGTAGAGATAGCTATATTTGAGTGGCAAATTCGGACTCGGCGTCAAAAACTACCCCAGAAAAGTATGTTTGGGCGTCTCTCTGCGAAAATCGGTAAAATCACATTTCTCAGCCAAAAGATGTTAGCTTTCAAAACCTGCAATGTTAGGTTAGGTTACGTTTGGGTAGGTCTGGCTGGGTCCAGACTTGTTGGGATGGGTTCAGGATGTACATAGGCCAACTTAGGTTTTATAATCGAGTATTATGTTTAGTTATTTGTTTATGAATATTTTAGGAAACACAGGCACACGCTGACTTAAACACACGTACGAACACACAGCCAGGCGGGGAGAGGGTCTGGGAACTGACCCACTTCTATATTTAATATCTTAGCTATCTGTAGAGCTAGGTAAATTATAGTGCCAGATTCGGACTCAGCGTCGAAAACTACACGATAAGAGTATGGTTACATCCTTAGACGATTTTACACAGTTTAGGAAGGACCATGGGAATTTCAAAAGGTAAAGACTATCTAAAAAAAAAGGTACATCCTTAGGCGATTTTAGAAAGCTTAGGAAGGATCTCTGGGAATTCAAAGAGTACAGACTATCTCAAATTAGGCTACATCCTTAGACGACTTTATACAGTTTAGGAAGGATCTCTGGGAATTTCAAAGAGTACAGACTATCTCAAATAAGGCTACATCCTCAGACGATTTTATACAGTTTAGGAAGGATCTCTGGGAATTTCAAAGAGTACAGACTATCTCAAATAAGGCTACATCTTTAGACGATTTAAGGTTACGTAATTAGACGATTTTATACAGCTTAGGAAGGATCTCTGGCCATTCAAAGGGTAAGGACTATCTCAAATAACCCCCTGACTTCCGTATATCCTTCTTAACCTGAATAATATTGCCAGGAGAAACTGCTAAAACGCGCCTTAATCCTCAAAAGGTAAATTACCGTCTGACTTCCAAAATTCCTTCCTAAACTAAATAAAATCGGACCACTGATAGTCAGAATATAAAGAAGAAATACGTCCATAAAATATACTGAAGAAGTTAACATAGTAGCCTAGTTATATTTACAAAAACTGCAATAGGAAATACACATAAATCTACACTGAAAAAGGTATAGCCTATTGATGGGCCGAAGCTGATAGCTTGGGTGAGGGCTGGTCCTATCCAGAGTGAGGTTTGGCATCCTCTACCCTACCTTAGCCGTTTCTGTCTGTCTCTTGTACTGTAATACTTTTCCTTCTACAGTAGGTGCTGGCGAGATCGCCCCATTGGGTGGCACTGTAGCCTAAGGGGGCTCAGTTTTTTCTCTCTCTCTCTATCTCCCTCTCTCTCTCTCTCTCTCTCTCTCTCTCTCTCTCTCTCTCTCTCTCTCTCTCTCTCTCTCTCTCTCTCTCTCTCTCTCTCTCTCTCTCTCTCTCTCTCTCAGGCAGCTTATGTTATCGCTAATAATCAACTCAGCAAATTATACAGATTTAAACTTCATGAAGTTGAGCACAAAACTCATTAATCATACACATTTATGCACACACTTAACAAACTCTCACCCATATGAAACACACGCAGACAAACACACAACACATACATACATACACATACACACTTTATGAACGTTATCAATATGAGTTACACACGTATGCACTTACGTACATCAAACTTTCTGTCTGTCCAACGCACATACAAACACATACACATACTATGCTTATACGTACATACACACACAGTTAGCATGCACACATACACACACACACACGCACACATAAACACACACACACACATACACCCACACACACTAAGCATGCACACACATACACTATGCATGCACACACACACTAAGTATACACATACACACACATACACACACACACTCACACACACACACACGCACACACGCGCGCATCATACCTTTGACACGCAGCCAAGCGTGAAATCAAAGTTAAAATATGCATTGTGTAAATATGTGCATATGTGTATTGGGGAGAGTGTTTGATCACAAATATATAAATGCAATATATATATATATATATATATATATATATATATATATATATGTGTGGGTGTGTGTTTGTGTGGGTGGGTGTTTGTGTGGGTGGGTGTGTGGGCGTACTCATACGTGTGGTATGCAGGACTTGAGTTTCTGGCTGGTATTTTTCCGCTTCCTAGAACATTATTATGATTGAGACTTACCCATCTCCTTGCTCAAGGGAGATTGTGATTGCCAGCTATATCTTAAACACGTGTGTGTGTGTGTGTGTGTGTATGGAGTTATAATGGACAAAATGCAAAAGAAGAAAACAACAAAAGGAACATGAACGAAATACAGAAAAAGTAATAGACGAAAACATGGCGTTCAATAAATCCGAAAGAAATTGAAGAATGGGTAAATACTTTTGAAACGAGAAAAACGGTCTGATCTAATACTTAAAACAAGTGATAAGGAGAGCAGATTAATTTTGCATTTTTGTTTTCATTTGTTCTCGCCTCATTCCCCTCCCTATATCTCCTTTCTCATCTTCGCTTTGTACTTACGGTATCTATTAAATGATTTTATTTTATTTTATCCATCGTTGTTTTTCATCATTTTACGCCTGACTTTTTCGGTCCATTAGTTTTTTTTTTTTGTTTTTTTTTTTTTTTTACTGCTCATAGTTTTTCACTCTTTAGTTTCCCCTTTGTTCTCCCATTGTTTTTGATGTTTGCATGTTCTTTGTATTTATTTTAATAATTAAACCTTGTTGAATTAAGACTGATTTAACCCTTTGATGTTCCGAACTAGTTCCCGGACATCATCTCAACCAGTAGACTATTTCAACCAGTAGCTCTCAACCAGTGCCAAATCAACCAAGACTAACCAAACCAGTGCCAAAATATAGTACTAACCTAACCTAACCGTATTGGTTAATTTGGTACTGGTTGATAGCTACTGGTTGAATTGGTCTGCTGGTTGAGTTGTCCGGTCACCGTTCCGGTTCCGGTTCTCTCTCTCTCTCTCTTTCTCTCTCTCTCTCTCTCTCTCTCTCACACACACAACTGTCGCTATTCCAATCAACTCTGTAAAACGATCTCTCCAGATGTTCATGCTCTCTCTCTCTCTCTCTCTCTCTCTCTCTCTCTCTCTCTCTCTCTCTCTCTCTCTCTCTCTCTCTCTCAAACCAATAATTGAATATACTGAAACTAAAGCGAGGCGGCCGAAATAGGAAATCTTGCGAGGGTATCTAAAAGGAGTTGGTTGCGAAGTTGTGATCCGGTTAAAACTCTGCCAAACAGATGTTGGTGCTGCTGAGAGAGAGAGAGAGAGAGAGAGAGAGAGAGAGAGAGAGAGAGAGAGAGAGAGAAAGAGAGAGAGAGAGAGAGGTATGATATAGTCAGATGCAAACTTTAAGTATTTGTTTCGCTAGTTATAAATGATTATAATTAGGAGAGAGAGAGAGAGAGAGAGATTTGATTTTGCCCCGAGGGGCGAGTTTATTGAGCAGCGCCCCCCATCCTGTGAGGGGACAACCACTAGTAAGGCGATACATACTGCTCAAAGAGCCATTATTCCACTGAAACAACAGCATCGTCGTCTGGTTACATTCATATTTGTGTTTATAAATCAGGTTGGCATTATTCAGATGTGTTATTATAGTTTCCTCATTTAATTGTCACATGGTCTGTATATACGTATCTCTAAAAAAAAAAAAAAAAAAGCAAGCAAGCTTGTAGTGACTGAATTATTAATTGACAGGTTGTAAATAATAGCACTACAGAACTAGTGCAATCGTATGAGGAGACTATTCATATTTTCATTACATTAACAATTGCCCGTAAAATCTGACGGAAAATGGTTATTGAGATCATAGTTAGCTGAATACAATTATTGTCAAGAATTGATTAAACACCGAATGAAGCTTCAAATAATGCACTCGTTTCCAGGGACTACCACTCGGAGAGAACATTGAAGTCAAACGGTCGTCAACCAACACTTAATATGCTGAACATAAACTGTGTGTTTGTTTGTTTATTTTCTTTTTTCCCTCCCTGTTCTTTTTTCCTCTTTTTTTCCTTTAATAAATTGGCTGTGGTTCATCTTCTGTGTTTATTTTATTTAGACTGCTTTTAAACCAGTTGTTGAATCTTAAATTTGGTTGTTGTGCATAATATTCCTTAATTTCCCTAGAGTTGGGTCTTGTGATAGTTCTAGTTTGTGCCATATTTGTGTTGCTTGTCTATGGAGTCGGACATTTAATGGTAGTGTGTAGAGAGAGAGAGAGAGAGAGAGAGAGAGAGAGAGAGAGAGAGAGAGAGAGAGAGAGAGGTAATTGGGATAAGAACGGATGGCTGACAAGGGGAAGGGAAGTGATAAAACCAATAAGTACAGAACAAAAGAAGAGGGCAAAGAGAGAAAGGAACCAAGATAGACAAGTAAAAGGGGTGGATAGGAAAATAAGGGTGAAAGGGAGAGGGAAAAGAAGGAAGGGAGGGAGAGAGGGAAAGAATAATAGGGAATACGAAATCAAACAAGGAAAGGAGGGCATGGAAGAAAGAAGGAAGAAGGAATTGAGGGAAAGAGAGAAGGAGGAGAAATAGAAGGAGAAAACAAAATAGGAAATGAGAGAATGAAGGATAATATAAATTGAACCAGGGAGTAGGGGAACGTGAAGGGCGAACTAGATAAGAAAAGAAGAAGTCAGAAATATTGAAGAAAGCGAGAAAGAAAGAAGGAAGGAAGGAAGGAAGAAGAATGAGAAAGGGAAGGATGGAGGAGGAAGTATAATAATGGTAAGAAGGAGAGGAAGGACGAAGGAAGAGAACAAATAAAGAAGGAGAGATAACGAAGAGGAGGAAGAAGGAAGGGAAAGAAGCACAGAAGAAGGAAGGAGGAAGAATGTAGGAAGAGAAAGGAACAAGAAAGAACAACAAAGAAGGAGGAAGGAAGCAGGTGAATGAAAGAAGAATGAAAGCAAGATAAAGAAAGAAGTAAGGAAGAAGAAGGAGGGAGAATGGAGGAAAAAGGAAAAAAGGAAGAAGGAAGGAAGGAAGGAAGGGAAGGTGAATGGAGGAAGGAGTAGATCAGGAGGGACAGATTAAGGCGAAGAAAATATCTGATGAAATATGAGCCAGCGAACATTACTGCCTCGGTTATGGTCAGAGAGAGAGAGAGAGAGAGAGAGAGAGAGAGAGAGAGAGAGAGAATAATAATATTTATTCAGTTAGCCATTTACAGAGTTGGTACCACATAGTATGTTACAAATATGAAATGTACCAGCTTTGCATAATTCCAACTAAGGATAGCCCAATAAGGCCGTTAGGCGTATTTCCATTGGGAGAGAGAGAGAGGTGAGTAGTTAAATAGATAGATATAGATAGATAGCTTGATAGATACATTGATTGATCATTTGATAGAAGTATGAGCGAGCGAACATTACTGCCCGGGTTATGGTCGGAGAGATTTTGATTGATTGATTGATTGATTTTTGTTTTTGTTTTTTATTGATTGATTTTTATTGCCAATTGTGTACATACATAATATACAATAATACATCATAATACATATATTTGAATGATTGGCATATATAGCTAGCTAAACAAAAGCTCTATGTAGCTAGCCTTATAGACGTAAGTAAATATTTAATGCTAGGTTACACGGTTATTACAAATATAATATATACAAAACATTACAGTATATGACCTGCTTTATCATGGAATCAGCAAGAATCAACTTAGTTCATTATTTTCAGTAGTCTTTAAGAATAGGTATGACAGTAGATACATGAACACTATTAATGGAGAAATGAAATAGACTGGTTTACATAAAATCATCGCTATTTAGTATTGATCTAAAAGGTGTTTCTTAATAGACTTTCTGAACACAAATATAGAAACAGCATGTCTGAATGGTTCGTTAAGGGTGTTCTATAATTTAGCTCCCCTATAGCTAAGACAACGTTGTGCATGAGAGAGAGAGAGAGAGAGAGAGAGAGAGAGAGAGAGAGAGAGAGAGAGAGAGAGAGAGAGAGAGAGAGAGACAGAGAGATTAAGTAAATACACCACGGGAAAAGTTTTGACTGCTTAATATTTCCAAGGGATATTATTTTTGTCTTGTTAAATTTTTTTTCAAGATGAAGGATTTACAGGGAGTTAGAACGACGAGGAGAGAGAGAGAGAGATTGACGTCCTTTTCATCATAATCTGGCAATTATAAGACGATTTTGTTCAGCTTAGGAAGGACCGCTATTAATAATAAGGCTTCAAACTATCTAAACCAACTCTTTTTAACTACCACAGATCTTTCCTAAACTGCATAATATCGTTTAAGCCTAGTTAGCATATGATATAACACACGTCACTGGTACTGCATAAGCATATCCAGGTCAGTCAGTGTCCTCAACAAACTATTTGCGAAATGTCAAGAAAGGGCTTCTCCTCAAATGGTGTGTGTGTGTGTTTTTTTTTTCTATCCCGAACAAGTACTGGATAGAACTAGGTCAAAATATGAGAGAGAGAGAGAGAGAGAGAGAGAGAGAGAGAGAGAGAGAGAGAGAGAGAGAGAGAGAGAGAGAGAGAGAGAGAGAGAGATAATACATCGAATATATAATATACAGCACCCTCTCATGAAAGAGTAACTACGAAGGAAATGCAGAAAACAAGGGAAAGGAAAGATTGGTAGAAAGTAAGATAACACAATGTGTGTGAGAGAGAGAGAGAGAGAGAGAGAGAGAGAGAGAGAGAGAGAGAGAGAGAGAGAGGCAGACAGGCAAACAGACAGACGGAGAATTAGGTCTGGCTGGAAGATTAATAAAACATTTTTTTTTCGTTATAATGAAACATAATTTGTCAACTTTTGCAGAAGTAATAGCCCCAATGCTGTTATTACCCCCCCCCCTCCATCTATCTATCTCTCTCTCTCTCTCTCTCTCCTCACCCTCAATCAACACTTCTTATTTATTTGTATTTTTATTATTTCAGAAAAACTCCCACTCGTAATGAAGAAATACACAGATTGCAATTTAAATTTTAATGTCAGCATATTTTTTTTTATCCATGGCCGAAATTATGCGGATGTGTTCTTTTTCCCTTCCAGATCTTAAATGTAGAATGAGCATGGACTAATAATAATAATAATAATAATGATTGTTATTATTATACTATTATTATTATTATTATTATTACCTTTATTATTATTATTTATTGTCATCATTATTATTGTTGTTATTATTGTTGTTGTTGTTGTTGTTGTTGTTGTTGTTGTTTATGTGTGTATTACTTTTCTCATTGCATTTGTTACAGGGAAAAACAAACTATTCAGTGAAAATATCAAACAAGGAAGTCAATATTTTCCAAGAATTTCCTTTCGCCCAAATAATGTTTTTTTTTTCACAAATAACAAACAGTCGTCATCTTTTGGAGGAAATTGACATTCCTTAAGGGGGGTCACCTGTTTTTTCTCTTTCTCTCCTGTTCTCTCTTTCTCTGGCTTGAATCCATTCGGCCCCATTCAGCTAACTGTTTTAAGATGTTTATCCCCATCCAGGTGTCGATTTCTTCCTGGCGAGCGATAGCGAGCCAGCATTATATGGAAAAATCCGGCTTCGCCGGAGACATTTTCAAAATTTACAAATTTAGCTTGCTGTCAAAACAAATATATATATATGCTGGGTCGCTTCCGCTCGCCAGGAAAATATTGAAACCTGGATGGGGGTAATGTATTAAAACAGTAGGCTGAATGGGGGCTGAATGGATACAAGCCAAAGAGAGAGGGAGAGAAAGAGAAAAAACGCGAGGTGGGCCCCCTTAATAAACTTCCGGGAACACTAGCCATTGTACGGTTGGCTAAATAAGTCATGTTTCCGATGTCATTACGTTTGGCTCGATGTGTGCTGTATTAATATCTGTCAGATGTTGAGTAGGGTGTGTAAAGATAGGAACATGTTTGTATATCTCACTCGAAACGATGAATTCATGTTTAGCTAGTGCTGATACCAAATATTGATCGAAATATGCTTGGTCCCGCGACGGTACTTATTTGGCCGACTGTACATAATACGTTTTCCTGTATAGAGAGAGAGCCAATATAACGCAAGTACAATGACAATACACTGTGTTGCCTCTTTGGACCTTCTATCGAGATAAATTCCACTATTGAAGCTGTGGTGTTATTACTTTACAGCCCATTTGTTCACGCCCTTTTTTAAATTGAGTTTTGTTGTTGTTGTTGTTTTTCCCCAAGCTGCCTGGCCGAACAGCCCCAAGGCCCCGAGCAAGGCCAAGGCCATAACCGAGCGCCCCCACAGAACCCTCCCTGCCGACCACAATAAAGCCTGGGTGACCGAAGCCACTCCATGGCGGGGAGCTGAGGAGGGTGCGGAAACGCCCGGGAAACCAAAGCCCCACCCAGGGCCCTGTGCCCCTCAGCAATTATTGAGTTGAATTATTTAAATTGAGTTGAGTTGTATGGCTTACTTACAAATATACTACAGTACAGTCCGTAGAATCGTTGTTGCCACAGGGGCCACAACATCGAAGAATATGATTAAATAAAGCCTCTCTTTCTCTCTATCTCTCTCTCTCTCTCTCTCTCTCTCTCTCTCTCTCTCTCTCTCACACACACACACACCCAAGCAAGCAGCTCACACACATACACTAGTTTCTCCTTCTGTGCCTTTAACTTAGATCTTCCCTTACATCCCAGCAATAGATCTTACTTAGACTTTCCTGACTCTTATGTTTGGAGTCTTCATTTCTTGTTTTTGGAGACTTTTGTGTTTGTTGTAGTTGTTGTTGTTGTTGTTGTGGTTTTGGTTTGTGGTGGTTTACTTGTGGATGTGTTTGCTTGTTTCTTGCTGCTTTTGTTTTTTGTTATTGTTTGTGCTATTATTGTTGTTGTTGTTGTTGGTGTTGGTGGCGATCTTGTTGTTGATGTGTTTGCTTGTTCCTGTTACTGTTGTTTCGTGTTCTTGATTTTGTTACTGTTGTACTTGTTGCTTGTGGTGCTTGGTGGTATCTTTGTTGCTTGTGGTGCTTGGTGGTATCTTTGTTGCTTGTGGTGCTTGGTGGTATCTTTGTTGCTTGTGGTGCTTGGTGGTATCTTTGTTGCTTGTGGTGCTTGGTGGTATCTTTTAGTCCAAATGATATGCAGATTATTTTTAAGTCACTATTTCGTCACCAACACCACCACACTTTCGTCATCATCCACAGTCTTGTTTTATTGCCATCATCACCACCTCCACCACCACCACTACCACTACATCCACCACTATCACCACATTCACATCCACAGTCTATCACCATCTTCACTACCACTACCACCACTACTACTACAACAACAACCACCACAACCACGGTCTTTCTCTATCACCACCTCCATTACCACCACCACTGCAATCACCACCACAGGAACCACATACCCTATATACACTATATATCACCATCATCACCACCTCCACCACCACTACAACCACCACTACCACTACCACTAAAACCACCACCACCTTTCTCTGTCACCATCATCATTACTACCACACTAGATAATTATGTCTTCAAAAATGCCACAGCAAGTGTTAAATTAATGTTTGCTCTAAGGGGAGATGGTCTACAGACTAAGCCTAGATAAATATACGAAACTGAATGGTGTAATGGTTAGAGGGTGTAAGTTCTGTATGTGATATCCTAGGTTAGAATCCTGGGAGAATCACATGTTTTCATTAATTTCATTTGGAGTGTTATTGGCGTTAAGGACGATGGTAAGGTTTAGAATAACAATACAATCTAGGCCTAGAATATCATACTAAGCTGAATTAGAAGAACACATATATTATGAGACTTCCAATCCAAAAATGCTGGGAAATATTGTCGGAAAAGCCGCCTGTGTGAAGAGACTCAGACCAAGAGTGAGAGTGGTGGAAATTAGTTACTTGAGAAGTGCGTGCGGAGTTACATGGAGGGATAGACAGACGAATGAGGAAGTAAGAAGGAGGTGTGGTGTGGAGGTAGATGTGCTGGAAAGTGTGAAAATTAACAACTTGAGATGGTTCGGCCATATGGAACGTATGTAAAGCTGTAAAGCAAGAGAATGACTAAGAGGGTGTACGAGAGCGAGGTGGAAGGACAGAGAGGGAGAGGTTCACCGAAAGAGAGGTGGAAGGATGGAGTGAGGAAGTATATGAGTGAAGGCGGTGCTGGTTGGGAGGAGGGGCGTCGACTGACTGGGGACAGAGGTGCATGGGGGCGGTTCGTTCGTGCCCACCCCTTCAGGGATCACGGCGTCAGGCAATAGATAGATAGTGTAACTTATAGAAAGAGACTAATGTAATCTATCCTCTCCCCTGACC
>CM064489.1:8099111-8201407 GCA_032716605.1 Paralithodes platypus
GGCGAAGCCGGATTTCTCCATACAATGTTAGCTCGCTATCGCTCGCCAGGGAGAAATCGACACCTGGATGGGGATAAACGTCCTAAAGCAGTTGGCTGAATGGCGCCGAATGGATACAAGCCAGGGAAAGAGAGAAAAGGAAAGAAAGATAAAAAAAAAGAGCCAGTGACCCCCCTTAAAGGGGAGGGGGAGGGGTAGTTTCCTCCCTCCAATGTCTTCTATCTAGTTAATATATAACCCCCCAAAGACCCCACTTCGAGCTAAATTTGTACATTATTCAGTAGATAAATGTCCCGGCCAAAAGCCAATTCCTCTTATATTACGTGCTCGCTATCGCTCTCCAGGAAACCATTGATACCTATATTGCACGAAAGGTCTTAATATGAAATGGGGCGAAGGTTATAAAATCACCAAACCAATGGAGCGAACGTCTTAAAATGTCAAAACTAACGGGGCTAATTGTGAGGGAGAAAGAGGGGAGGGTGGGGAGGGGGGCAGGAAAGCGAAAACAAAAACCTCTCCTTAATCACTCAAATGACTGGAGATATCTCGAGGAACACCTTGCGTACAGCGATGAATGAATAAAAAAAAAAAAATCTGTCTAAATAATGTAAAAAAAAAAAAAAATATAAAAATAATAGCCAAGGGAATACAATACTTTTCAAATCATGTTGTTTCTTATGATAATACAAACAATGTCATGAGGTTTCCAATGATAAGAATGATACTTTGTTATCGTGTCGTTTCCTATGATAAGAATGCACTCAAATGTGGGTCCAAAATATGACTATACTCCATTCAATATAAGTAGGCCAGAAATGGACTGTACATTACTAAACCTATTCCCTGGATGACTCCTCCCAAAGAGTAGAAAAATTAGCTTGATTACTTTCGTGCTTTTGTAGTTGTAGATGACAGCGGTAAAGAGGTCTGGCCTGTAGTTTTAAGGGGAGATGGGTCGTTTGTATGGACCCCCTTCTCCCTCATGTTTAGCCCCATTAGTTTTTGAGATTTTAAGACGTTCGGCCCATTAGTTTGGCGATTTAAAGTCCTTTCGCCCCATTTCGTTTTCAATATTAATTCTTTTCGTGTCATTTAGGTGTTGATTTTTTTCCTGGCGAGCGTTAGCGAGCCTGCAATCTAAGAGGAACCGGCCTTCGGCCAGGATATTTTTCTATCGAAAAATTTACAAATATATCTTGAAGGATATATCTTGGGCAGGTGTGTTTTTTAATCTTGATGGAGGTCTAGGGAGGAAACTAAACTAAAATAAAAACACACATAAATGAGCAAATAAATAAGCCCATCCTCCTTTACATACATATATTTTAAAACAATAGCTTCCAAACATAAAACACAGAGGATCAAACCAAACAAGCAATGGTCATCCCAAGGGTACAAGGTACATCCATTAACATCAGACAAAATAATCAAGAGTTTGCCCGGCGAATGAAAAAGTAAACGAACATTAATTATATTCATGGAAATCTCAGACCAAAAACAGTCGAGAATTAAGGAGGAGGGGGAGGAGGAGGAGGAAGAAGAAGAGGAGGGGAAGTAAAGAAGGAGAAGGAGGCTGAGGAGGAGAAGGAGGAGAAGAAGTAAAGGAGGAGGAGGAGGAGGAGAAGGAAACTATTAGCAGTGCCAGTAGTAGTAGTAGTAGTAGTGGTAGTGGTAGTAGTAGCAGTAGTAGTAGTAAAGAAGAAAACAAAATGGATATAATGAATTGAGGGAGAAATGAGAGAGAGAGAGAGAGAGAGAGAAAGAATAATTAAGAAGGTCTTTCTGGGGTGTCTGGAGAACAGATGGGAGGGTGAAAAACGTGAATGATATACGAGTAAGTGGAAGAGACAAGGAAAAATATAAGAGAAACATTACTGATATGATGGAGGTGATTATAGGAAAGAAAAAACAATATGCAGAAAAAACTAGAAGTATAATAGAGGAATACTGCTACTACAATTACTGCCACTACTACTACTACTACTACTACTATTACTATTACTACTACTAACACTAATGATAATAATAATATCTGATTCACTATTATAATAACGTCTGATATGTATATCATAAAATATTAGGATATAGTTATATTTTAATTCGATTAATTAAAAAAAAATCTCCGATACCCATTAATTTGTTACGTCAAGAGTCTTCAAATAAATCTAGCCTTTTTGTGGGTACCGTACGTTTTGTCTGGGGTTCGAGCCATCTTCGGTACCGTATATTCTGATATATTCTGAGTTGCCCATCAGAAAGGCAAGCTTTTATATGAAGGCAAACCAGTGTTGCCACGAATCCCGCATTTTGGTAATTATGGTATTCCGAGATATTTCTATATGATGAACGATATGTTTCAAATTAACTACCATATTATTACCATTTTCTATTTCACTCATTCATGAATTATTAATAACTTAAGAAAACAGAAGTTTGAAGCAATTCATTTGTGTGAATAATGATTATAATGATTCACTATTATAATAACGTCTGTATATCATAACATATTAGGATATAGGCCTAGTTATATTTTAATTCAATTAATTAAAAAGAATTCGGCGATATCCATTAATTTGTTACGTCAAGAGTCTTCAAATATATCTAGCCAATTGTGAGTACGTTTTGTCTGGGGTTCGAAGTGTCTAGTAAGCTGGTGGGGAACCGGACATTTCGTACCCCTGACATTTCGAGGCCCAAGACACTTCGTCTCCCATCAATTGAGACACTTCGAACCCCCCAAAACATTAAATGTATGTTTTGCTGCTTCAACCATCAATTGAGACACTTCGTCCCCCCCATCAATTGAGACACTTCGTCCCCCCCATCAATTGAGACACTTCGTCCCCCCATCAATTGAGACACTTCGTCCCCCCCATCAATTGAGACACTTCGCCCCCCCCAGCAATTGAGACACTTCGTCCCCCCATCAATTGAGAAACTTCGTCCCCCCCATCAATTGAGACACTTCGTCCCCCCCCCATCAATTGACACACATCGTCGCCCCCACCAATTGAGACACTTCGTCCCACCCATCAATTGAGACACTTCGTCCCCCCATCAATTGAGACACTTCGTCCCCCCCAGCAATTGAGACACTTCGTCCCCCCATCAATTGAAACACTTCGTCCCCCCAACAATTGAGACACTTCGTTCCCCCATCAATTCAGACACTTTGTCCCCCCCCAGCATTTGAGCCCCTTCGTCCCGCCCCAGCAATTGAGACACTTCGTCCCCCCCAGCAATTGAAACACTTCGTCCCCCCCAGCAATTGAAACACTTCGTCCCCCCCACCAATTGAGACACTTTGTCCCCCCCCCATAATTGTGACACTTCGTCCCCCCCATCAATTGAGACACTTCGTCCCCCATCAATTGAGACACTTCGTCCCCCCATCAATTGAAACACTTCGTCCCCCCATCAATTGAGACACTTCGTCTCCCCATCAATTGAGACACTTCGTCCGCCCCCATCAATTGAGACACTTCGTCCCGCCCCCCATCAATTGAGACACTTCGTCCCCCCCAGCAATTGAGACACTTCGTCCCCCCCAGCAATTGAGACACTTCGTCCCCCCAGCAATTGAGACACTTCGTCTCCCCCAGCAATTGAGACACTTCGTCCACGCCAGCAATTGAGACACTTCGTCCCCCCCAGCAATTGAGGCACTTCGTCCCCCCCAGCAATTGAGGCACTTCGTCTCCCCAGCAGTTGAGGCACTTCATCCCCCCAGCAATTGAGGCACTTCGTCCCCCCCCCCCCCCTCCCAGCAATTGAGACACTTCTTCCTCCCCAGCAATTGAGACACTTCGTCCTCCCCAGCAAATGAGACACTTCGTCCCCCCCAGCAATTGATGCACTTCGTCCGCCCCCCCCAGCAATTGAGTCACTTTGTCTCCCCAGCAGTTGAGGCACTTCGTCCCCCCCCCCCCGCAATTGAGGCACTTCGTCCCCCCCCCCGAGCAATTGAGACACTTCGTCCCTCCAGCAATTGAGACACGTCGTCCCCCCCAGCAATTGAGACACTTCGTCCCCCCAGCAATTGTGACACTTCGTCCCCCCAGCAATTGTGACACTTCATCCCCCCACCAATTGAGGCACTTCGTCCCCCACAGCAATTGAGACACTTCGTCCCCCCCCAGCAATTGAGGCACTTCGTCCCCCCCAGCAATTGAGACACTTCGTCCCCCCAGCAAGTGAGACACTTCGTCCCTCCCAGCAAGTGAGACACTTCGTCTCCCCCAGCAATTGAGACACTTCGTCCCCCCCAGCAATTGAGGCACTTCGTCCCCCCCAGCAATTAAGGCACTTCGTCTCCCCCAGCAATTGAGACACTTCGTCCCCCCCAGTAACTGAGACACTTCGTCCCCCCAGTAATTGAGGCAATTTGTCCTCCCCAGCAATTGAGGCACTTCGTCCCCCCCAGCAATTGAGGCACTTCGTCCCCCCCAGCAATTGAGGCACTTCGTCCCCCCCAGCAATTGAGACACTTCGTCCCCCCAGCAATTGAGACACTTCGTCCCCCCCAGCAATTGAGACACTTCGTCCCTCCCAGCAATTGAGACACTTCGTCCCCCCCAAGCAATTGAGACACTTCGTCCCCCCAGCAATTGAAGCACTTCGTCCCCCCCAGCTATTGAGGCACTTCGTCCCCCCCCCCAGCAATTGAGGCACTTCGTCCCCCCCAGCAATTGAGGCACTTCGTCCCCCCCAGCAATTGAGGCACTTCGTCCCCCCCAGCAATTGAGGCACTTCGTCCCCCCCAGCAATTGAGACACTTCGTCCTCCCCAGCAATTGAGACACTTCGTCATCCCCAGCAATTGAGGCACTTCGTCCCCCCCCCGCAATTGAGGCACTACGTCCCCCCCAGCAATTGAGGCACTACGTCCCCCCCCCAGCAATTGAGGCACTTCGTCCTCACCAGCAATTGAGCACCTCGTCCCCCCCAGCAATTGAGGCACTTCGTCCCCCCCCCTCAATTGAGGCACTTCTTCCCCCCCCCAGCAATTGAGGCACTTCGTTCCCCCCAGCAATTGAGGCACTTCGTCCCCCCCTCAATTGAGGCACTTATTCCCCCCTCAGCAATTGAGGCACTTCGTCCCCCCCAGCAATTGAGGCACTTCGTCCCCCCCCGCAATTGTGACACTTCGTCCCCCCCCCCAGCAATTGAGGCACTTCGTCCCCTCCAGCAATTGAGACATTTCGTCCCCCCAGCAATTGAGGCACTTCGTCCCCCCAGCAATTGAGGCACTTCGTCCCCCCCAGCAATTGAGACACTTTGTCCCCCCCAGCAATTGAGACACTTCGTCCCCCCAGCAATTGAGACACTTCGTCCCCCCCAGCAATTGAGACACGTCGTCCCCCCCAGCAATTGAGACACTTCGTCCCCCCCAGCAATTGTGACACTTCGTCCCCCCCAGTAATTGTGACACTTCGTCCCCCCCCCAGCAATTGAGGCACTTCATTTCCCGCAGCAATTGAGGCCCTTCCTCTCCCCCAGCAATTGAGGCACTTCGTTCCCCCCAGAAATTGAGGCACTTGGTCCCCCCCCAAGAAATTGAGGCACTTCGTCCCCCCCAGCAATTGAGGCACTTCGTCCCCCCCAGCAATTGAGGAACTTCGTCCCCCCCAGCAATTGAGACACTTCGACCCCCCCAGCAATTGAGACACTTCGTCCCTCCCAGCAATTGAGACACTTCTTCCTCCCCAGCAATTGAGACACTTCGTCCTCCCCAGCAAATGAGACACTTCGTCCCCCCCAGCAATTGAGGCACATTCGTCCCCCCCCCCCCGCAATTGAGACGCTTCGTCCCCCCCCCAGCAATTGAGGCACTTCGTCCCCCCCAGCAATTGAGGCACTTCGTCGCCCCCAGCAATTGAGGCACTTCGTCCCCCCCAGCAATTGAGGCACTTCGTCCCCCCCAGCAATTGAGACACTTCGTCCCCCCAGCAACTGAGACACTTCGTCCCTCCCAGCAAGTGAGACACTTCGTCCCCCCCCCAGCAAGTGAGGCACTTCGTCCCCCCCCCAGCAATTGAGGCACTTCGTCCCCCCCAGCAATTGAGGCACTTCGTCCCCCCCAGCAATTGAGGCACTTCGTCCCCCCCAGCAATTGAGGCACTTCGTCCCCCCCAGCAATTGAGACACTTCGTCCCCCCAGCAATTGAGACACTTGCCCATCCCCACCAATTGAGGCACTTCGTCCCCCCCCCGCAATTGAGGCACTTCGTCCCCTCCAGCAATTGAGGCACTTCGTCCCCCCCCAGCAATTGAGGCACTTCGTCCCCCCCAGCAATGGAGGCACTCCGTCCCCCCCAGCAATTGAGGCACTTCGCCCCCCCAGCAATTGAGGCACTTCGTCCCCCCCCCTCAATTGAGGCACTTCTTCCCCCCCCCCAGCAATTGAGGCACTTCGTTCCCCCCAGCAATTGAGGCACTTCGTCCCCCCCTCAATTGAGGCACTTATTCCCCCTCAGCAATTGAGGCACTTCGTCCCCCCCAGCAATTGAGGCACTTCGTCCCCCCCAGCAATTGAGACACTTCGTCCCCCCCCCCAGCAATTGAGGCACTTCGTCCCCCCAGCAATTGAGACATTTCGTCCCCCCAGCAATTGAGGCACTTCGTCCCCCCAGCAATTGAGGCACTTATTCCCCCCAGCAATTGAGACACTTTGCCGCCCCCAGCAATTGAGACACTTCGTCCCCCCAGCAATTGAGACACTTCGTCCCCCCCAGCAATTGAGACACTTCGTCCCACCCAGCAATTTAGACACTTCGTCCCCCCCTCCCAGCAAATGAGACCCTTCCTCCCCCCCAGCAATTGATGCACTTCGCCCGCCCCCCCCAGCAATTGAGACACTTCGTCCCCCCCAGTAATTGAGACACTTCGTTCGCCCAGCAATTGAGGCACTTCGTCCCCCCCAGCAATTGAGGCACTTCGTCCCACCCAGCAATTGAGGCACTTTGTCCCCCCCCAGCAATTGAGACACTTCGTCCCCCCCCCCCCAGAAATTGAGTCACTTCCTCCCCCCCAGCAATTGAGGCACTTTGTCCCCCCCACCAATTGAGACACTTCGTCTCCCCCCCAGCAATTGAGGCACTTCGTCCCCCCAGCAATTGAGACACTTTCTCCCCCCCAGCAGTTGGGACACTTGGTCCCCTGCCAGCAATTGACACACTTCGTCCCCCCAGCAATTGAGACACTTGGTCCCCCCCAGCAATTGAGACACTTCGTCCCCTCCAGCAATTGAGACACTTGGTCCCCTGCCAGCAATTGACACACTTCCTCCCCCCCAGCAATTGAGACACTTGGTCCCCCCCCCAGCAATTGAGACACTTCGTCCCCTCCAGCAATTGAGACACTTCGTCCCCTCCAGCAATTGAGACACTGTTATTAGAAGATGCCATTCTGATTAGGAAGAACGTGTGGGAAGCAGTGAGTTAATCGGATTAGTTTATACCCTCTTTGATTCCCAGAGATCCTTCCTAACCGGAGAGAGAGAGAGAGAGAGAGAGAGAGAGAGAGAGAGAGAGAGAGAGAGAGAGAGAGAGAGAGAGAGCACCAAGGGAGTGTGAAGCTATGTGAGCTGTCTTGATCTCTCCTTCCTCTCTTAATCTCTCTCTCTCTCTCTCTCTCTTAAAATTGCCTAACTAATGGGCCGAACGTCATAAAATCTGAAAACTAATTGGGCTAAGCATGAGGGAAAAGGGGGGACCAGAAAAACGACCCATCTCCCCTTAAGCCACCACATTTCGACATCAATAATGATCTACTTCAACTCTTCCCATGCACCCCTAGCGTCTACGTAATAATAATAATAATAATAATAATAGTAATAAAAATAATAATTGTTTTTCTTCCTCTGAGCTTATGTTTAGCTATTCATTCTTCAACTATCTAGCCTTTAATTTGCATCCATATATTGTTTATCATACTCTGTTCACATCATTCTTCACGCTATTACCAATGTTTGGGATGTTTTCTTAAGGGGAGATTTCTACTTGAGGGAATTTTTTTCTGGACCCCTTTCTCCCTCATGTTTAGCCCCATTGCTTGTGAGATTTTAAGACGTTCGCCCTAGTAATTTGGACATTTAAGACATTTTGCCCCATTTCTGTCAATGTTAAGACCTTTCGTGCCATTAAGGTGTCAATTTTTTCCTGGCGAGCGATAGCGAGCCTGTAATTTAAGAGCAACCGGCCTCCGGCCTGGACACCACACAGATCACTATTAGCCACACTCGACATTAGTAAAGCCTTCGATGCCATCTCCCCCCACAACCTAACAAACAAAATCTACAACACAAACATGCACAACAACACAAAAAGGTGGCTGGCCAACTTCCTAGCAGGCAGATGTGCACACGTATCTTTTGCCGGTCAGTCATCTAAAATCAGAAACTTTCCAAACGGAGTCCCACAAGGATCCGTCCTATCGCCCGCACTCTTCAATCTGTACATGCACGATATAACTACACCCAATACGCCCCAAATAAACTTAGCCTCCTATGCAGATGACATAACACTCACATGCACACACCATGACCCAAAAAGAGCAACAAATCTCCTTCAACCCTATCGCAACACACTACATGGCTGGTGCACTACAAACAGACTTAATCTAGCCCCAGCCAAATCCACCGCAACCCTGCTCACAAGTTGGACAGGAGAACACGAATACATCCCTCAACTCACCATAAACAACACACCCCTAACACATACACACACACCCAAAATCCTAGGAGTAACATATGATACTCATATGACATTCAAACAGCACACCACAAACATTAAAAAGAAACTGACACCCAGACTTAACGCCCTCAGGTCACTTGCTCACACATAATTTGGACACAACAAAGAAACTACCACCACAGTATATAAACAATACATAAGATCAGTGATGGAATATGCAAGCCCAGCCTGGGCTTCTAACCTAGCTGAAACACATCATAAGACCTTACAGACTATTCAAAACAAAGCCCTGAAGATCATTACAGGCTGCACAGCTACTGCACCCACAGATCACCTACATCAAGAAACCAAAATCCTCAAAGTCAAAGACCATCTGGACATGAGAGGCACTCAATTCCTGGCAGCAGCCTCCACGAACCAAGACCACCCTCTAAACTACATGGCAACACACCACAGACACCAAGAAATATCAAAACAACACCCAGCACACGGTATCACACACAATTATTGTCCTCTCTCCCTCCCTGCCCACCCCGAACCAACTTCCAGAAGCACATCCATACTCATATCTCTCACCGATCCATCCACTCACTCACAGACAACACGCAGCTGCATGCACGACCTCCCGAAATCCATCTTTCCGAATCCTCCCTTCCTCGCGAGGACAGAGTCCACCTGGCCAGGCTGAGATGCGGACACCATCCAGCTCTCCTGAGCTATCAGAAGAGACTGGATGACTCCGTTGTCGACGCCTGCCCGGGATGTAACACAGCACCCCATACCATTAAACACATCATAGAAGACTGCATTTCACACAACCACTTACGCCAACAACACAATCTACACTCAATGAGAGCTCTGTGGGAAAGCCCGATCGTGGCCATGGCCTTTCTCAGGGACTCGGGGCTGTTCGGCCAGGCAGCTTAGAGAACAACAACAACAACAACTTAGAGCTTATTGAACTTTACATCTAATATCCAACTAACTTCCCATGCTCTGTATCTTCACCATTAACAGTATTACATAGTGAACTGTGAGCCCACCACCAATTTCCCTAACGGGTTACCCTTCTGTCTAATAAATCTCCCTAGTTCAACCCTATTTGGGCCGGGGGAGGCCTTTTTTTTGGACCTTCCCCGTGTTGCTCCTTTAGCTTGGAGATTTTGAGACGTTCCATGTCATTAGAGCGATAGCGAGCCTGTAATTTTGAATTTTTTTTACCTTCGTCAGGACATTTTTCTATCAAAAAATGTTGAAATGTATCTTAAAAGGGGTCTGGACAAATCCTACAAAAAACGCAACATATCATAATAGCCCATAATCCTCAGAAAATAATGAAACAACGCATCCTAATAACCCCCAAGACGTGGAATCGAATGGGGTTAACAGTATAACACAGTGAACCATGGGGCCACCACCAATTTCCCTAACTACCCTTCTGTCTCATAGATCTCCCTTAAGGGGGGTGACCTGTTTTTGTTCTGTCCTTTCCTATATTTCTCTGGCTTGTATCCATTTGGCCCCATTCAGCTTACTGTTTTAAGACGTTTATCCCCATCCAGGTGTCAATTTTTTACTGGTGAGCGGTAGCGAGCCAGCATATTTTTTATTTTTGTTTGACAGCAGGCTAAATTTGTAAATTTTTTGATAGAAAAATGTCTCCGGCGAAGCCGGATTTCTTCATATAATGCTGGCTCGCTATCGCTCGCCAGGAAGAAATCGACACCTAGATGGGGATAAACGTCTTAAAATAGTTGGCTGAATGGGGCCGAATGGATACAAGCCAGAGAAAGAGAGAAAAGGATAGAAATAACAAAAAGCAGGTCACCCCCCTTAAATGGCCGTCTGCGAGTTTACCTTATTCACTTTAGACCTGTTTCTCGTTTTATGTCTTGGTTTGACGTGTGATATTCTTCTTTCTTCTTACCTTATTCTTTCCTTCTTTCCCTTTTCCCTTCTTGTTTTCTGTGTCCTGCTTTCTTGTTTCTTTCCTTCTTCTTCCCTCTTTTTCCTTTTTCTTTCCTTCTTCTTTCTTTCTTCGTTCCTTCTTCTTTCCTTCTTCTTTCTTTCTTCGTTCCTTCTTCTTTCCTTCGTCTTTCCTTCTTCTTTATTCTTCCTTCCTTCTTCGTTCCTTCTTCTTTCCCTATTTTCGTTCTTCTTTCTTACTTCTTTCTTTTTTCCATATTATCCCTTCACGTTACTTTCCTAAGTTCGATCTCGGTTTATCATTCACCGCCCATTTCCCTAACTACCTGCCTGTCCCATAAATCTCCTTTAACCCCTTCTGTACCGGGGCCGTCCTTTAAACTTTATTCTGGCTACTATTAGACGATTTTATCCAGTTTCAAAAGGGTCTCCCGCGATTATCAGGCTTCGAACTCTCTCCCTTAATCCTTTTTACTACCACAGATCCTTCTTAAACTGCACAAGATCGTCTAAATATAGCTAGAATATAACTAATAAGGTCGTCGCCGGTACAGAGAGGGTTAAGGGATGAAGGGGGTGTTCTGGACTCCCTTTTTCCCTCGTGTTTAGCCCCAGCAAGTGTGAAATTTCAAAACATTCGCCTCATTACATTTTAGGTGTCGATATTTTCTTGGGGAGCGATAGCGAGCCTGTGATTTAGGAGGAACGGTATTAAGGGGAGATTTCCACTTGAGGGATATTTTTCTTGACCCCTTTCTCCCTCATGGTCAGTCCCATTGCTCTTGATATTTTAAGACGTTCGCCCCATTAGTTTGGCGATTTTAAGAACTTTTGCCCCATTTCTGTCAATTTTAAGACTTTTCGTGCCATTTAGTTGTTGATTTTATCCTGGCGAGCGATAGCGAGCCTGTAATTTAGGAGGAACCGGCCTTTGGCCGGGAAATTTTTCTACCGAAAAATGTACAAATTTATCTTTAAAGGGGATCTAGGGGCTGTAATGTTAAGCTTGATGGAGGTCTAGCGAACTAACTAAAAACCTCCCCTTAAGCCCGGAGTCACACAAGCCCTTTTTCGAGCAAGTATGTGGTCTGGAAACTTCATTGATATTTATTCCGTTAGTCTTTTTCTTTACTATCCTAGTTCATTCTTCCTTGTTATCTTGAATTTACCCTTCTCTCTTTCTTTCCTATCTTACTTTCATTCCATTCTTCTTTCCCTTCCTTACATCTAATGAATACTTCGTTCCTTCCTTCCTTCCTTCCTTCATTCCATCCTGTCTACCTCCCTTTTTTCTTTCCTTCCTTCCCTCCTTCATGCATCCATTAATTCCTTCCATCTTTTTCCCTTCCATCCCTCCATCCTCCCGTCCTTCTTTCATTCTCCCTTCTTTCTTTGTTAAGAATGTTAAGAACGGGATGTTCCTTATTTCTTCCTAGCCTCCCCCCCCCCCCATTCCCACATCTATCTCTGCCTTCCTTCTCTCCCTCCCTCCCTCCTTCCTTCCTTCCTTCCCGCCTTCTTTCCCTTCCTCCCTCTTTCCTTCCTTAATTTTTTCCTTCCCTCCTTCCTCCCTTCCTTCCCTTTGCCATCCCCTCCATCTCTTTGTTCCTGCCTTCCGTCCTTCCTTCCTTCCTTCCTTTCTACCATCTCAGCCACAGATCCCCCGAGAGATATTTTTGATGGCTAAATGACCGAGCCAGAAAAATAAGGAAATCCTAAATGTGTATGTGGTTTTACCTTCTTCCTTCCCTGTTTTCCTTTGGTTCTTCTTTCCTACTTCCTTTCCTTCCTTCCCTCCAGTTGTAACACTTCTTCCCTCCTTCTTTCCTTGAAATTCTTTATTATGTCTTCCCTTCATTTATTTTCACCATTTTTCATTCCCCTCTTATCTTCAATTGTGTTTCCTTCCTTCTTTCTCTGTATTGTTTCTTCCTTCCTTCCATCCATCCATCCGTCCATCCTTCCTACCTTCCTTCTCCTTCTTTTCATCCCTTCCTTCTTTCCTTCTTCCCTTCCTTCCTTCCTTCCTTCATTTCTTCCCCCTTCCTTCTCTACTTTCTGTCTTACTTCTTTCCTTCCTACCCTCTCAGTCACAAGCCCTTCCAAAATATGCTTGACTGACGTAGGAAAATGAGAAAAGACTAATGTTTATGTAATCCTTCTTTTCCTCGGCCTGGCAATAACACTCCTCTCTATATTTTTAGTCTGTGTGTGTTTTGTGTCGTTACAAAGCCGGTGTCACACGAGCTCATTTTCCGGCAATTTTCACTGAGCAAGTTTTGTTTACAGCATAGTAGAACCTAAGAGTAAATTACGAGGGGCTGGAGCAAACGAGGTCATTTAGTACGAAGTATTCGTTTCTAAAGAATGTTGTAATATTATCTCGCAATTTTGTTTAATGTTTCTGATACAACTTAAATTACTGCATGTATCAATAATTATTATATCAATAACTGTCGTAGTGTAAGTTTTTCAACTTTTTCTATAGGGGCCAACAAGGATACACAAATCATGGGCTATATTTCCGGCCAGGGCCAAACACAAACATTGTATATACTCACATGTGTAGGCTCTCTGAGAGCTTTTATATATATAATAATAATATACAAGTCAATGATTAGGAAACAACAATTGTTTTGAATATATATATATATATATATATATATACAGTATATATATATATATATATACAGCATATATACACAGTATATATATATATATATATATATATATTTTTTTTTTTTTTTTTTTTTAAGGTAGGGGGGGGGGGGGGGGGGGGGGAGAGGCACCTCAGAGTGGGTGGAGGGAAGAGAAAGTAGGAAAGATGAAATACAGTGGAAGAGAAAAGTTAGTGGGCCGTCCACCTTGCTGTTGTTGAGGGATGTTTATTACTTTATTTTGTTTGTCTAGTAATTTTTTAAAAACTTCTATTCATGCTTTATTGTTGTACTTAAGTTACTAAAGTGCTGACAAGAATGATTTTAACTTAGGGATGTCTATATCTGATCTTTTTAGTCTTGCTTCCAGTTTGTTTTTTCCTTCATCTGTGAGAGTTCGTTCCAAGTCTTCTTGATTAATATGAGAATATGTTTGCCTCATAACGTCGGGATCTTGTTCAAAGACGTCACAGATGAATCCAATGCTGCCCAGTGTTAGTTCTGAAAGCTCGATGGTGTCTTCTCCCGGTTCCTTCTCCTTGGCGATTTTTGGTGGTGTCTCCGGGTTTGTCGGGAGGGGAAGGAGTGGTCCTGGGGATCTCTTTCTGTGCGATTTTGGCTTGGTGTTGGGGGAAGTTGGTGGTGATGCTCTGGCTTCCTCGGGTTCCATTTGTGTCTCGTCCTCTTCTTGTTGTTCTTCATGGATGTGAAGAGTTGGAGATTCCTGTAGTTCTGGAACTCGATCTTGTGTCTTGGGGGGCTTCTTCTTTGTTGACGCCCTTTTGATGTTTGCAGGGGTCGCGGAGAAGGCCTTCTGAGGTATGGTGATGGTGGGTAGATTGTTGCGTGACAACAGACAGGGGATTAGCTGGCAGAGTTGGTGTTTGTCTGGGCCAGCAATGGCCATGGCTGACTGAATACAGGCAAAGATCTTGGCCCTCAGTACTGCTTCCCCATCTGCTGTAGTTGTAGGTGGTGTCGACTCTGGTGGAGCATTCCGTGGGGAGAGAGAGGAGCCCTTGACTGGAGCTCCTTCAGGGCCTGTGATGTTGGTAGCTTCACGTCCCTGTCTCCCTGTTGTGATGGTAAAAGTCACTGTTTCACCATTTATTAGTGAGGCTTTCTTCTTGCTGTTGTTGTTGTTGTTAATGTTGGTGTGGTGGCAGAAGACATCCTCGTTGCTCTTCGTAGTTATGAAGCCATAGCCTGCCTTATAATTGTACCATTTGACAGTACCACAGGTAGTATTGTTGGTGGCCATGGTAGTGTGGAGAGGCAGGTGGTGGGGCTGCAAGCTGATTGGCCGATGGAGAGAGCCAATGGTGAAGAGCTGATATATATATATATATATAATATACACTGCGTGTGTGTTTGTGTCAAATCAAAAGTACATATAACAAGAATATTTGTGTTCATTTTCGATTTCTGCTGTTGTTTCCTCCTATTGTTTTATTCTCTCTTTCTTTCCTTCTTCCTCCCCCCCCCAGCTTTTATAATCATTCAAGAATGATACTTGTTCCACTAATTAGGTAAACAAAGGGGCCCTCTTCTCTCTCACTCTCTCACCCACTCACTCTCATTTCTCTCTCTCTCTCTCTCTCTCTCTCTCTCTGGAATAAGGTAGAAGGGAGAATAGGAGAAGAGAAGGAACAAATATACAAAGAGCTGAACAAAATAATGAAATATGAGATAAATAGGAAGAAACGAAGGTAAATAGAAGGATAGACGGAAAAAAGATAATGATTGAAAATAATATTAAGAAGAAACTTGTTAAGAAAGAAGAAGACAAAGAAGAAGAAGAAGAAGAATTAAGAAGAAGATGAAGCTGCTATTAAAGAAGAAGAAGACAACAACAACAACAACAACAACAACAACAAATACACAAATAACCCCAACAACAGCAGAAATATAAGAGGACAAAAAAGGAAGTATGACAAGAAGAAAAAACAACTAAACAGGAGACGAAGAAAAGAGGCCAACAAGAAGCGAAGAAAATAAAGTGCGGCGATATACCTCTCGAAGAAGATTTCCCCACAGACCTTTTCCTTTCCGTATCATCGCAGCTACACTAACGTAATCCCAGATCGCTACTATAACAGCTGCTGCTACAAATACTATAGATAGTTTCTGGGTTAGGTCAAATAACAAGGAGACATAACTCGCAATAGTTTGTTTCTTAAGGGGGGTGACCTGCTTTTTGTTATTTCTGTCCTTTTCTCTGTTTCTCTGGCTTGTATACATTCGGCCCCATTCAGCCAACTATTTTAAGACGTTTATCCCCATTTAGGTGTCGATTTCTTCCTGGCGAGCGATAGCGAGCCAGCAATATATGAAGAAATCCGGCTTCGCCGGAAAAAAAATTCTATCGAAAAATGTACAAATTTAGCCTGCTGTCAAAACAAAAAATAAAAAATATGCTGGCTCACTACCGCTCACCAGTAAAAAATTGACACCTGGATGGGGATAAAAGTCTTAAAACACAAGGCTGAATGGGGCCAAATGGATACATGCCAGAGAAAGATAGAAAAGGACAGAACCAAAACAGGTCACCCCCCCTTTAAGTGTGTGACATATCATACAACAAAGGGATGGCTGAGAATAATCTATTGTCACGAGCACCACCTATTACAGGACTGACAAATGTTTGGTTAGCTATTATGTCACGTATAAGGAATAATAGCTCTTTGGATCTAACTTTAACCCGTTCAGTACCGGCCGGTGACATCCTCTTAAGTATAATCTGGCAATGATTAGACGCGATTTTATTCAGCTTAGGAAGGCCCTCTAGCAATTATAAAGCTTCAAACTATCTCACCAAGCCCCTTTAACTACCACAGATCCTTCTTAAGCTGCATAATATCGTCTAAATATAATATAACACGTCGCTGGTACTCAAAGGGTTAAGGGGAGGTTTTTAGTGAGTTTCCTAGACTTCCATCAAGCTTGAAATTACACCCTGTTGACCCCCTTTCAAGATAAATTTGTACATTTTTCGGTAGAAGAATGTCCCGGCCGAAGGCCGGTTCCTCTTAAATTACAGGCTCGCTGTCGCTCGCCAGGAAAAAATCGACACCTAAAAATGACACGAAAGGTCTTAAAAATTAAATAAATGGGGCGAAAGTTCTTAAAATCGCCAAACTAATGGGGCGAACGTCTTAAAATCTCGAAAGCAATGGGGCTAAACATGAGGGAGAAAGGGGTAAAGAAAACAATCCCTCAAGTGGAAATCTCCCCTTAACATGATCAACAGTAAAACAAAACCACATCAGATAAATCAAATGCTGAGGTGCTGTATACTAGGTTCCTCGTAGTTGGTTCCATGTCCAGTGTTAACCCCTTCTGTACCGGGCGTCTTTTTAAGTTTATTCTAGCTATATTTAGACGGTTTTGGGCAGTTTAAGAAGGATCTGTGGTAGTGAAAATGGTCAAGCGAGATAGTTCGAAGCTTGTTAATTGCTGGAGGCCCTAATTCAAATGAATAAAATAGTCTAATAGTAGTCTAATAGTAGCCCGAATAAAGTAAACAAGACGTCGCCGGTACAGAAGGGGTTAAAATGAAGTCCGAAAAGTTGACGTAATGAAAAGAAACACCATTTGAGGAGGAGCACTTCTTTGGCATTATTAGATTGATATCCAGAATTCGAAAATGGATATTAATCGTGATCGTGTACTTAGCCTTTTAACTGTGTTGGTGGTGGTGTAATGGTTTAGATGCTTATATGTCCTGGGTGTGGTGTCCCGAGTTCGAATACCGGGAGGATCGATTAATGTTAATAGTTTCCTCGGGTAGTGCTCTGAAAAAGCTACTTGCGAAACGTTGTCAATATAGCGCTCCTCCTTAAGGGGAGATCTCCACTTGAGGGATTTTTTTCTGGAACCCTTTCTCCCTCATGTTTAGCCCCATTGCTTTTGATATTATAAAACGTTTGCCCCATTAGTTTAGCGATTTTAAGAACTTTCACCCCATATTAAGACCTTTCGTGCAATTTAAGTGTCGATTTTATCCTGGCGAGCGATAGCGAGCCTGTAATTTAAGAGGAACCGGCCTTCGGCCGGAACATTTTTCTACCGAAAAATGTACAAATTTATCTTGAAAGGGACTGAAGGGGGTGTAATTTTAAGCTTGATGGAGGTCTAGGGAACAAACTAAACACCTCCCCTTAAATGGCGCTGTATTTACCATAACCACCACCAGCATTTTATACTCGCACCAGAAGCATAATGTACCGCCCAACCACCTCCATCGTAATAGATCTTTATTGCTACCATCATCACCATAACTTCCTACCACCAGCAAGGCACTATGTCTATGTTACCACCACCTAAACTACCACACCACTCTCTACCATCGTCTGCCCCATATCTTCCTATTAAGGGGGTACTGCTTGTTTTTTGCCCAATATATATATTTATTAATTTATTTTTTGAATTTCCTCGCTAGACCTCCATCAAACTTAGAAAAACACCTCCTAGACCCCCTTTCAAGATAGATTTGTACATTTTTCGGCAGAATAATATTCCGGACGAAGGCCAGTTCCTTCTAAAATTAGAGGCTCGCTATCGCTCGCCAGGAAAAAATCGACACCTAAAGGGCACGAAAGGTCTTAATATTGACAACAAAATGAGGCGAAAGGTCACGCCAAACTAACGGAACGACCGTCTTAAAACCTCAAAACTAAAATGCTAAACATGAGGGAGAAGGGGATCCATGAAAAGGGAGTACTACCCCCTTAATGCCAGTGCCATAGTAGCCACATCTATTCTACCTCCCTTCCAACCACAACAGAGCAGTTTCTGAAGTACAGTCGAGGTTGTAAATTCTGATACATACATTTTCGAAGCTGTCACGGGCTTGAAGGGGGTCTGTGTGTGTGTGTGTGTGTGTGTGTGTGTGTGTGTGTGTGTGTTTAAGACAGTCTAGGAAGGTGTTTGATGTTAGCCTAGGGTACAAACTAAAATACATTGCTCGAAAATGGCAAAAAACAGCAAAATCCTCAAAAGTAATTACACAAAATATCATAATATAATAGCTGAATTGTTTAACCTGAATTCCCTAAATATTCTAAGCCCCTCACCACCCTAGATATCACCAACACCTTCACTATCACTACCACTATATTCATACTCTCGTCACCACCACATATCACCACTACCTATGACACCACCATCACCACATAACCACAGTTTTCACTACCAGCACAAACACAAAGATCTCCATCTCTCCACCACACACCACCAGCGCAAACACAAACATCTCCATCTCTCCACCACACACACTACCAGTACATCAACACCATCAACAAACACAAACATCTCCATCTCTTCACCATACACTACCAGTACATCAACACCATCAACACACACCAACATCTCCATCTCTTCACCACACACCACCACTTCCAATCACCATCACCACCACAAACACCAGCATCACCACACACCACCTCTCCATTATTTCCAACCACCATCACCACACTTCATGCACACCACCTCACAAGCCACCTCAGTAGTAATCTTCTTCATTTACTTGCCATTCTACCACCATCACCACACAAACACCAACATCTCTTCACCACCACTACCACCACCATCACCATCACCACACTCCACACACCACCTCACCATCCACCTCACTAGTAATCGTCTTCATTAACCCGCTATTCAGAAAATGTACAATCTCTCATGAACGCTTTAGGAAATGTTGCAGAGAGATGTTGAAGAAATGACGGTGGGTCCAAGGACTTGCTAGGACATGTTCGAAACGTGTGCAGTCGAAATTAATAGTTCGGTGAAAATCCTGCACGTAATCTCTATAATTTCAAGTTACTATCACCTTTTCTCGATAGTTCAAATGAGTTTCTAATGGTCTGGTACTTTACCTGGTTCCAAGTAGACCAAAGCTCTTGAACATTAAGGGGGTTCACCGTTTTTTTTTAATATTTCTATCCTTTTCTCTCTTTCCTTGGCTTGTATCCATTCGGCCCCATTCAGCCAACTGTTTTAAGTCGTTTATCCCCATCTAGCGAGTCAGCATTGTATGGAGAAATCCGGCTTCGCCGGAGAAATTTTTCTATCGAAAAATGTACAAATTAAGCTTGCTGTCAAAACAAAAATATATAAAATCTGGCTCGCTACCGCTCGCCAGGAAAATATTGACACCTGGATGGGGTAAACTTCTTAAAACAGTAGGCTGAATGAGGCCGAATAGATACAAGCCAAAGAGAGGGGGAGACAGAGAAAAAAGCGAGGTGGGCTCCCTTAACCTCAATAACTCACTAACGACTGGAGTAATCGAGCCAATATTTCTGCCATTAGGGAATAGATGTGCGTATATACAGCCCATTTCCTCTAGCCCTTTTGAGTTACAGAGGTTAGGGTTCACGATTTCGGGCCGACCCATTTGGAACAGGGTATAGCATTTTCTATAACACCGCAAATAAATGTCGAGTTATGTCACCCTTTATATATATTTTTCACACAAATTACCTTGAAGGGTTTCATTGCATTTTTTAGTTCGCCTGTACATTCTAGGACATAAATCATGGCCCTATTGGAATACTAGAATACTGCAATAAAGAATAAATAGAATGCTGCAATAAAGAATAAATGGAATACAGCAATAAAGAATAAATAAAATACTGCAATAAAGAATAAATGGAATACTGCAATAAAGAATAAATAAAGTACTGCAATAAAGAATAAATAGAATACTGCAATAAAGAATAAATAAAATACTGCAATAAAGAAAATAGAACACTGCAATAAAGAATAAATAAAATACTGCAATAAAGAATAAATAGAACACTGCAATAAAGAATAAATAAAATACTGCAATAAAGAATAAATAGACTTGCTAAATTGGTGTGCATGAAAGTGAGTAACAATACTTTTTCGGTCGCATTTCTAACTATTTTTTCAGGCTTAGACAGACTTGTATAATTAATACTGCTATATAAATTTGTTTTTTTAATTTATGCTCGTTTAATATAGCTGTTTACAATGTGTTTAAATTATTTCTCTTAACCCCTTGAAGCTCCGACGCGTTTTAGCAGTATATTTTGGCTATCATTAGACGATTTGATGCAGCTTAGGAAGGATCTGTGGGAATTTAAAGGGTAAAGACTCTCTCAATCAACCCTCTGACTGCCATATACCCTTCCTAATCTGAATAAAATCGTCTAATAATTACCAGAAAACAAAACAGAAATGCGTATTGGAGCTTGAAATGTGTGGGAGTTTATTTAGAGTTATATATGCTAGTGACCCCTTGATGACGCACTTCGATAGTTTCTTCTGGCCATCATTAGACGATTTTATTTGGCTTAGGAAGGATCTGTGGGAATTAAAGGGGTAATGACTAGCCCAATCAACCCTCTCTCCTCCACATAATCTTACTAATCTAAAACAAATCGTCAAATAATAGCCAGATAACAGAACAGAAAGGTGTATTAGAATCTTGAAAGATTAGGTATTCACATATTTACAGTGTAAGATATCTAGGTTGCAATGGTTTCTCTATATGTTGCATGGTGGCCAATTGGAGACTGCCTTTGCAACATGTATAGTATATGTAGTATGTATATATATTTGTTTTCATGTAGATGTTTATTGCTTCGTATATGTCTTGTGGTTCTTTGCTGACTTCTCGTTACGTGTGGAATGTATGGGACGCATAATTATGTATTCATTTCTTACAGCCGTGAATATACACCCACAGAAACACATATTCCCCGTCTCACTTATGCACACACACACACACACACACACACACACACACAAACAAACACAATATATATATATATATATATATATATATATATATATATATATATATATATATATATATATATATATATATATATATATATATATATATATATATATATATAGAGAGAGAGAGAGAGAGAGAGAGAGAGAGAGATAGATAGATACAGAGAGAGAGAGAGAGAGAGTAATACATTTGAGCATTGCATATCCATTTCTCAATATCAAACATATTATAACACATTTCATCAACACAGTAGCATATCATATTTCGTTCCAGTTGACTCCAGGCTGAACATACTGTCACAATAACTTTATGAGCGAGTGTTATTAAGTTTAATAAATAAAATATATAACTGTATATTCTTTGACTTTGTGCGTGGTATATTGGAACCCTATTGCACATGGGAACGACACTATTACTATCACATTAAGGGGGCCCACCTCGGGGGGCAGGAGGCTAGGAATTCTCCTCCCCTTGTAAAATTATCCTACTCAACGAGACAGAGAAAGGGGCGAGGGAACGCGAAAGTGGTCCCGGACCCTAAGAATTGGAACTTTACAGGTTCCTGTTCCACCCTCAGCAATGGGGTATGTGCCTGAGTATATACATACGGTACATATACTGTATATATATGCAGGTATATATATATATATATATAATTTGTTTACATAAAGCTAAATTTGTACCTTTTTCGATAGAAAACTGTCTCCGGCGAAGCCGGATTTCTCCATACAATGCTGGCTAGCTATCGCTCGCAGGAAGAAATCGACACCTGGATATGGATAAACGTCTTAAAACAGTTGGCTGAATGGGGCCGAATGGATACAAGCCAGTGAAAGAGAGAAAAGGAGATAAAGATCAAAAGAGCAGGTGACCCCCCTTAACACTATCTGGGCTGACGTCGTAAGGGTTATTATGATATTATGTTTAACTATTATTCAGGATTTGTTGTGATTTGCCATTTTCGAGCATTTTTTGTTATTGTATTCTGATTATATTATCACTAGACCATTGTATGACCAATACAAAGGGGTTGTTGTTGTTCCCCAGGCTGTCTGACCGAACAGCCCCAAGGTCTCGAGCAAGGCCAAGGCCATAAACGAGCGCCCCCACAAAATCCTCCCTGCTTACCACTAACAAAGCCCGGGTGACCGAAGCCACTCCAAGGCAGGGAGCTGAGGAGGGTGCGGAAACGCTCGGGAAACCAAAGCCCCACCCAAGGCCCTGTGCCCCTCAGCAATTATGAAGGGAAAGTTGAGGGGTAAGGGGAAAATGTGACGCTTTGGCTCCCAATCTGCCAACTTCTAGGTTGGCAGTAGGGAGGTCAATCCACGGAAAAGACGCTGCCACTTGAGATATAGGAGATATATAAGTAAAAGGAACAGTCAGAGTAAGCTATGGGTATGGCAGAGATCGCTCAGTTCTCACTCGGATAGACCAGCCCATCACCACATGACTAGAACCCAATCCTCTCAGCATCAGCTAGGAAAGGCCCTAGAAAGCCGCCTTTGGCGGGGGGATAGCTCCCCTATTTCAACTCCTTTCGGGGTTGGGCACCCGCCCCGTAATGAGCTAACGTTTTATTATTAGGTGTTTGTGCTGTTGGTTTCTAGAGACCATTTCTAAGCTATATACAACTTTCTATTTTGGGGTATTTTTGGGTATATATATAGAGAGAGAGAGGTGTTATCAGCCGTTAATAGGGATAATAACTTGTGGTGGAGGTGGGAGGGGGGAAGGAGGAGGGGAGGAAGGAGGGAAATGGCAGATAAAGGAGATAGATGGAGGGGGAGGGCAGGAAGGAAGGAAGGCAGGGCTAAGGGAGTAATGTAGGATAAATGCCAGGGAGGGAAGAATGAAGGATGGATGGATGGAAAGGAGGGAGGGAGGAAGGAAGGAAGGAAGGAAATAAGGGAAGAGGAAAGGAAGGAAGGAAGGAAGGAGCCAAGGGAAAGGAGAAAGAGAGGGAAGGTGAAAGAAGGAAGGAAAGAAGGAACGGCACATAGAGTAATGTAGGATAAATGTCATATGCAGGAAGGAGGGAAGGAAACAGATTAGCTAAGACAAGAACTTTAGAATATGACAGGAAAAAGGGAGGAAGGAAGGGGGGATTAGTTGTTTGTGAGGGATGGAGGGAAGGGATTATTATGAAAAGGAAATGGCAAATGAAGAAGGATGGTAGGAAGGGGGGATTAGTTGTTTGTGAGGGATGGAGGGAAGGGATTATTATGAAAAGGAAATGGCAAATGAAGAAGGATGGTAGGAAGGGGGGATTAGTTGTTTGTGAGGGATGGAGGGAAGGGATTATTATGAAAAGGAAATGGCAAATGAAGAAGGATGGTAGGAAGGGGGTATTAGTTGTTTGTGAGGGATGGAGGGAAGGGATTATTATGAAAAGGAAATGGCAAATGAAGAAGGATGTTAGGAAGGGGTGATTAGTGTTTGTGAGGGATGGAGGAATGAAGGGAGGAATGAGAGGAGGAAAGGAGAGAAGAAAGGAAGGAGGGATTAGTTGTTTGTGAGGGATGGAGGGAAGGGAAATAAGGAAGAGGGTAAGGTAAACTGCAGATACATGAGATAGGTGGCAAGGGAAGGGGGGTTAGGAAGGAGGAGGGGTGCAAGGAAGTAGGAAGGAAAGGAGGAAGAAAGAAAAGCGGTGGAAAGCAGGGAGGAAGGAAGGAGGCATGGACAAAAAGAAGAAAGAGAAGGAAGGGAAGGAAGGAAAGAATAGAAGGAGATTAAAGGAACAATTGAAGGAAGAAAGACAAGTGAAGGAAAGCAAGTAAATAAAGGAAAGACTGATTTGTTTACCTCTTCTCCGACCAGTGGACAAAGGCTTTTAATCTTTCAATCCAGGTTCAGAGATTTATGTGGAAGAAAAGGACCTATTATCGGATTGGATTTAAGATTCATTGACTGTATCCACCAAGTATACCGTAATATCACCTCGTTTAATCCGCAGAGTCTCATAATAAATATGTGAATGGAGAGATAGGATAGAGCGATGAATAGAGGAGAAAGAGATAGAGTGATGATGAAGGAAATGAAGAAGAGAATGATAGAGGTGGCTGGGAGGCACGGCTGAGACACAAACCCTGCGGCCAGAAAAAAGATGGGCGAATGGTGATTAGTTTCAGCGGTGTGTGATGAGAGCGAGAGAGAGAGAGAGAGAGAGAGTGAGTGTGATAGAAAGATATATAGATAGATAGATAGTTCGACAGATAGATTGATACAGTAGATTGATATATAGATAGATAAACACAGGAGAGAGAGAGAGAGAGGGGGGGGGAGGGTAATTAATAGAAATACGGATAGTATGAATGCATAAGTTAGACACGTCGTAATGAACAACAAAAACAACACGGATAATAATAATGATACTACTATTACTATTATTACTACTACTACTACTACTACTACTACAACAAATAATAATAATAATAAAAATAAGAATATAAATATTAGTAATAATAAAATTAAGAAATTAAGTGAGGACGATAACTGTAAGAAGAAAACCCGACGAACACGGGAAACAAGAACAAAAAAATAAGATAATATTAAGGCGAAGTAAGGAAAGAGAAAACGGACAATGGGAGAGAAAGAAATTGTAGACATTGAAAAGAAGAGAGTTGTAAAGGGGAAGAAGGAAGAGGATGATAAAGCTAGGTGATGAGAGAGAGAGAGAGAGAGAGAGAGAGAGAGAGAGAGAGAGAGAGAGAGAGAGAGAGAGGAGGTGGGAGTGTGTATATGAGTTTATGAGACAGAAGGAGGGTTGTTTGTGAGTGAAAATACGAATTAATTATGTGTATACAAAATCTGAGCGAGAGAGAGAGAGAGAGAGAGAGAGAGAGAGAGAGAGAGAGAGAGAGAGAGAGAGAGAGATATTGTAGGAAAGTAGTGCGTGATATTTAGGGCCTTTATAAGTGTATGGGCTTTCCTGGTACCGTACTGCTTATTTTCATTGTGTGTTTTGTTTAATTATGCATCTCTCTCTCTCTCTCTCTCTCTCTCTCTCTCTCTCTCTCTCTCTCTCTCTCTCTCTCTCTCTCTCTCTCTCTCTCTCTCTCTCCGTAATCTCCTTTCTCCATCATTATGCCCTCGTATTTCCCCATGGTTTATCCTCATTCCTCCCTCCATACTTTCTCCATCTCCTCCTTTCGTTCTTGGGTCATGGATTATCACTTTCTCTTTTATTCGCATTTCCTGTTTTCCATCGCTGTTTTGTGTGTCTCTATTTATTTTCATGGTACCTTGTTTTTTGGATTATTATAATGAATTTAAGGTTTACTATTATTTTGTATTATAGTAATTATTATTATTGGATAACATTATGCCTTATTATTATTATTATTATTATTATTATTATTATTATTATTATTATTATTATTATTATTATATATATAGATATATATACATACAGCATATAATTATCACCTATTACACTTCTTTACCACATGTACAGTTCCTCTTTACCTCTTCTTCCACTCTGCTGTTATATTTGTCATCAGTAGATATTATTCTAATCACTCCATTTTAATTAATTATACTTGTTCTTCTTTAGTGTTACTATTATACATTTGTTTACCTTATCTTACACCTACATAACTAAATCCTGAATAACTATATACCAGAGCCCCTAAACTAGAGATTACTGTATATATATATTTTTTTTTTATATCCCTCTACCACCTCTTTCCATACTTCCTCTATACGTCCTCTATGCCTCTTCCCATTTATCCTTGTCTCTCGTCTCCCTTCTTCCTTTCCTTCCTTCTGTCATCCAATCATAAACCTGTTCTTCCTTACTCCCTCTTTGCCCATATCCTTCTTTTTGTTCTCCTTGTTCTTATCTTTTTCTCTTGGACTGTTATTTTTCTCATAATTCCTTTTTCAATCTATCTATCGTTTATTGTACTTTCCTCTCAACCTTTCTTTCTTCCTTAATTTCTTTTTCCTTCCTTCCTTCCTTCCTTCCTTCCCTCCCTACTTACACACTTTCCTTCCCTCCTTATTCCCTCCATTCTTCCTTCATTTCTACTTTCCTTCCTTCCTTCCTTTCTTACTTCCTTCCTACCTACACAAATTCCCTCCTTCCTTACTCCCTCCATTCCTCCTTCATTTCTGTTTTCCTTCCTTCCTTTCCTCCCTCCCTCTCTTCTCCTTCATTTCTTCCTTCCCTTCCTCCATCCTTCTTTCCTGCTTTCCTTACTTGCTCCCTCCCTTCCTTCCTTACTTTCTTCCTTCCTTCCTTCCCTTCCTCCACCCTTCCTTCCATGCTTCCTTCCTGTATTCCTTAACACATATCTCCTTATTTTCCCAAAACACACAGCCTCTCTCTCTCCCTATCCATCGCTCACCTGTTCTGAGCAATAAGAAAACCTCAGCTTTAAGACACAACAAAGTTTTCACACCAGATCCATCATTAAAGGAGTACAAAGGAGTACAAAGGAAATCAAGCAACAACAGGTCTAGTGACCCTTCTAGGCTGCTTGTCCTCCAAAACACTGAGGATCAAGTGTCCAAACAGTGGTTTAGAGTGGGTAAGGGAACATTGGAAAGGGAACTACTGCCCTAGAACTAATGTCCGTGGCAGGATTAGGAAGTTAGTAGGGGACAGAGGGGTTAGTAACTGAGGGGGGATAAAATAAAGTTATTCATTTACAAACGCAGTCAGTCGTGGGTTTGATGCGAGATATTTGTCTAAGCGGAGTTTAAATGAATCAACGGTGCTGCAGTCTATAACGTCTCGGGGAAACCCATTCCACAAGTTGACAACTCGATTGAAGAAGAAATTCTTAGATTCGTGTGAGTTAAAAGATTTACCAATAATCTTGCAACCGTTTCCCCGCGTGTAATTAGATTGGTCGATAGTGAAGTACTTACTACAGTTCATATTGTCGATGCCTTTGATGATTTTGAACACTTGAATTAAGTCACCTCTTAATCTGCGCTGGGTTAAAGGAAATAGATTTAATTCTCTAAGACGCTCTTCGTCTCTCTCTCTCTCTCTTAGAGAGAGAGAGAGAGAGAGAGAGGTGTGAAAGAAAGAAAATGAGAAATTAGTGTGTATTTGTATTTAAGGTGTAGAGAAAGGACGAGAGAATTAAGAAGTTGGAGAGAGAGAGAGAGAGAGAGAGAGAGAGAGAGAGTGAAAGCGTATTGTTACTTATTCAATTATTCAACTACTGATAGATTATTCTCTTTCAATAAACCAAACCCCCTTTCCTCCAATACAGTTACCGCCACCTATGACCTTAAGGGAGCCCACCTCGCTTGTTTTATCTTTCTCTCCCTCTCTCTTTGGCTTCTATCCATTCGGCCCCATTCAGCCTACTGTTTTAGGACGTTTACCCCCATCCAGGTGTCAACATTTTCCTGGTGAGCGGTAGCGAGCCAGCATATATATATTTTTGTTTTGAGAGCAAGCTAAATTTGTGCATTTTTCGATAGAAAAATTTCTCCGGCGAAGCCGAATTTCTCCATACAATGCTGTCTCGCTATCGCTCGCCAGGAAGATATCGACACCTGAATGGGGATAAACGTCTTAAAACGGTTGGCTGAATGGCACCGAATAGAGTCAAGCCAGAGAAAGAGAGAAAAGGAGAGCAAGAGGAAACAGGCAGGTGACCCCCCTTAAACCCTGACATTTACCACCATGTTTCTACCTTTGACCTCTTGAGTACTTCGATTGGCCTATACCCTGTTTCAAATAGGGAGGCCAGAGATCGTGAACCCTAACCTCTGTATCTACAAAAGGGCTAGAGCAAATGGTCTGTAAATTGCTACACCTATTCCCTGGCTGACCCTCCCTATATGGTGAACGTGTTAGCTGTGATCTACATAGATTAATGTACAAGAGTTTTGGGCTACTTTTTTAGAACTGGGTTTATATAATTATATACTGTATATATACATATATATATATATATATATATATATATATATATTTTATATATATATATATATATATATATTATATATATATATATATATATATATATATAGATATATATATATATATATATATATATATATATATATATATATATATATTATATTATATATATATATTTATATACGGTATGTATATCTATTATTTATTTATTTATTTATGTATTTATTCCATTATATTTTGAAACCATTACTTTACTAGCGGACATCCTAGGCATAGCTAATAACTATATAAGATATTACAACTTAGATATTGCAAAGGAAAGCAAGCAACAACACATAAATTGATCTTCACTGTAACAATTGGTGGAGGATGAGAAATTAAGTACTTGAGGGATAATATAATAAAATCTACCCTTGACCTTAACCTAACACCCTTGACCTTAACCTAACACCCTTGACCTTAACCTTAGACCCTTGACCTTAACCTAACACCCTTGACCTTAAACTAACACCCTTGATCTTCACTGTAACAATTGGTGGAGGATGAGAAATTAAGTACTTGAGGGATAATATAATAAAATCTACCCTTGACCTTAACCTATCACCCTTGACCTTAACCTAACACCCTTGACCTTAACCTTAGACCCTTGACCTTAACCTAACACCCTTGACCTTAAACTAACACCCTTGACCTTAACCTTAGACCCTTGAACTTAACCTAACACCCTTGACCTTAACCTTAGACCCTTGATCTGGCAGTCTAACCTTATGACCTTTCCAGCTTGAGCTTGTAACTTGGATTTCTGACTCGCTTCACATTTTAATTTCGTGGTAAATGTAGCAGTCTGCATCACTCTCCCTGATTTCCGATATTTGATAATTTATTCTTACATGATTAAGCATTTTTTAACTACTTATTAAACTAACAATTAAACTACGCATAATTTTGATCTCAAGTGTTATGAATATATGTTATATTTTAAGCACAAATTACAGTATGTTCATTAATATAATTTAATCATAATGTATATATATATATTGTATGTACAGTATATATATACTTAGAACTGGTAGGTATAACTGACATATTTTCTTAATAGTTAGTTATAATAGGACTTTAGAGGCTATCAACCCTATTGTATTATTAAGCCAGCACAATTTAAGTAAAACATAATGTCAGGACTGGAGCCTCTCTGCGAGAAATCCAGTCCCTTGTTCTTAATATATCTCACCACGTTGTTAGCGCTAACAATTTACCATTATATGCTGCGCACCTGACGCTGACACTGGTACGTACAATATACATTTGTTGTGTCTGGTTGGGATGACTCTCATTAGTTCACACCTACTCTGTTCATGGGGCACATAGTTGGTGGGTGTGTGGATGGGTGGGTGGGTGTGTGGATGGGTTGGTGGGTGTTGGTGGTTGGCTAGGTGAGTGGATGGGTGAGTGGGTGGATGGATGGGTGGGTGGGTGTTGGTGGTTGGCTAGGTGAGTGGATGGATGGATGGGTTGGTGCGTGTGGGTGTGGGTGTGTGTGGGTGGGTGGGTGTGTGTGGATGCGAATATGTGTGTGTATATGTAAGAATGTACGTATTTGTATGCATGTGTGTATATTTGTATGTGGGTAAGTGTCTAGTTAGGGACATCATCGGCACATGTATTTCGGTACATATTTCATGAGAGAGAGAGAGAGAGAGAGAGAGAGAGAGAGAGAGAGAGAGAGAGAGAGAGAGAGAGAGAGAGAGAGAGAGAGAGAGAGAGAGTCTTCTGTTAAACTAAAACTATAAGATATGAGATATGAGATAGCCCTTTCATTATCCGTATGACTTACGCAAAGTAGATAATCCATAAGAATATAATCTTGAGAGGAAGGGTCGTGATTCAGGCTGCTTTAAGAATCTATTAAACTATATTATGCATTTTAGTGAATACGTAGAAATATTTGCCCATAATATATTTCTGACTGTATAATCTTAGTAGAAGAGCGTGGTTAGTATGAGCTAATGATCTATATGTCATATACTGTATATATATATATATATATATATATATTATATATATATATATATATATATATATATATATATATATATATATATATATATATAGAGAGAGAGAGAGAGAGAGAGAGAGAGAGAACAAAGTATATGTATCTGTGTGTGTGAGTGTGTATGTGTGTGTATGTGTGTGTATGTGTGTATGTATGTGTGTGTATGTGTATGTGTGTGTATGTGTGTAAATAAGCCCATGTACCTCCCCCCCTCGCCTGTACTTGACCCTGAATTAAGACCCCCATAAATCGCCCCTCGTAATAAGCCAGCCACTCTCACACATATACGTTAAGGGGGCCCACCTCGTTACTTGTTCTCTCTCTCTCTCTCTCTCTCTCTCTCTCTCTCTGTTGTATCCATTCAGACTACTGTTTTAAGACGTGTAGCCCCATCCAGGTGTCGATATTTTTACCGCTCGCCAGCGTATTTTTTTAATTGTTTTTGACAGCAGGCTAAATGTGTACATTATTCGATAGATAAATGTTATTTTAAGTTAATTACCGTCTAGCCACTTGAGCGATTAACAGATGCACCGTCATAATATCCTGCAACATAATTAATAATATCTTATAAGCCTTCCTGATGCAAATTACATACGAGTTATAAGCCACGGTGGAACAGGCTCGAATTCCGGTTATTACTGTGTTGGTGGTGTTGTGGTTTACATGCATATGTTCTGGGTGTGGCGTCCCGAGTTCGAATCCCGGGAGGACCATATGCTTTCATTAGTTTATTCAAGTACATTGGGGTTTGTAATTGATGATTAATGATAAGAACTGGGTGTTACTTATTATACATGAGGCGGCTTTCAAAATGTCTACATGAATTTTATAGTAACCTAATATCAAAAGGCCTCCTCTCTCGGTTATTTAGGGGAGTGGGTCGTTATTTTGGTCCCCCTTCTCCCTTATGTATAGCCCCACTTGTTTTGAGATTTTAAGACGTTCGGCCCATCTATCTGTCAATCTATCCTTCTGTCTATCTATCTATCTATCTATCTATATTTATATATATCAATCTAACTATATGTCTATCAATCTATCTATATGTCTAATTGTCTATCTACCTATCTATCTATCTATCTACCTATCTATCTATTTTGTCGATGGATCTATCCCTCTGTTGTTCTTATTTTAAGAACACGTTATTCATACAATGTGTGTGAATGTATATACTGTATGTGTGTATGTATTATTAATATTGTTTAACACATATGTAAAAAGCATACCTTGTATCTTTTTATGAAATAAACATATGACTGACTGACTATCTATCTATCTATATATATATATATATTTATCTGTATGTCTGTCTATCGATCTATCTATCTATCTACCTACCCCTCACTCTACATATTCTAGAAAATCAAATATCTCTATACATTAACCTCTCTGTCTCTCAAATATCTCCCGCTAAGTACGAATATCAGCATTTCGCCTCTCCCTTCACAAACCCTCCAAGTCCAGAATGTTGCAAGAGGAGATGCAGCAACTGAAGCGAGCAAAGCGACTTTCTGTGTTTGCAGGGAGAATCGTGCGTAGAGAGAGGGGAATTGACTCCGAGAGGTTATTGTCCGTCAACTTTTCTTCGTAACTTTGACCTTGAAACTTCCGATATATTATGTATTTTAGGAATGTTGTTGCCTAGTTAACCCCTTCTGTATCGGCGACATCTTTTTGTATTTTATTCTAGCTTTATTTAGACGATTTTGTGCAGTTTAAGAAGGATGTGTGGCAGTAAAAAGTGTTAAGTGAGATAGTTCGAGGCCTATTAATTGCTTGAGGCCTTTTAAAACTGAATAAAATCGTCTAATAGTAGCCGGATCAATGTTAAAAAGACGTTGCCGGTAAGGAAGGGGTTAATATTCTCTACCTTTAGTCTAGTTTCGCCTCATTGATAGCACTGTATTTTAATAGTGACTATTTTACTTGTCGACCACTGATGATGGCATTGACGTAGCGTATATGCCGAAACGTTTGGATCCACTAAAATGCAAATAGAGATGATGTTCGCTGCTTTTCTGGTTATTCCGATGAACACACCTATATGTTTAGTAGCAACAATAATAATAATAATAATAAAAATAATAATAATAATAATAATAGTAATACAAATAATAATAACAAACAGTTATAATAATATGTATTATTATGACTATTATTATTATTATTATTAATATATCATCATCATACTCAATTACTCAATATACATATTAATCAATCTCGTATAGACTAAGAAAAGGAGCAAGTACAAAATAGTAAGTATTATTTTTACTGAGCCCTTGTCCTGAGATACTTTTTCCATTGGCTAAACATGACCTTGGTACAGATAATTACCTTCACACAACGTCATTCATTTCAAATACATTACTTTAGTTTGATTTAGTTTGTTTTACCCAATACGATTTTACCCCATACTTTTATTTAATTATCACTTGATTACTTGAGGCAGCTGATGAGTGAATGTTTTTATCATTATAATTATTCTTTTTTAAATTGCGTTGGATATTAATAGTCTCTCTCTCTCTCTCTCTCTCCATTTACATATATACTGTGTGTGTGTGTGTAAAGAGAGAGAAAGAGAGTGAGAGTGAGTGAATAAGAAACAAAAGGCCTGAATGCTAGACAGACAGACAGACAGACAGACAGCAAGATGAATAGGCCGATACAGAGAGAGAGAGAGTGGAGGAAGAGAGTGAGAGTGAGTGAGAGAGAGAGATTAAGCTTGTGAGAATGAGTGAGTGAGAGAGAGAGAGAGTGGGAGAGAGAGTGAGTAATTGTAAGAGTGGAAGAGAGAGTGAAAGTGGGAGTGAGTGAGTGAGAGCCCAATGACTGTAATATGATTTCAACCTGTCTGTGAGCATCTGTTAATCAGACAAAAATGGACGGTGATGAGCTGAGAGTAAGAGGAGGAAGAGAAGAAGGAAGAAGAGGAGGAGGAAGAAAATAAAGAAGAGGAGGAGGAAGAAAATAAGGAAGAGGAGGAGGAAGAAAAGTAGGAAGAGGAATAGGAAGTAAATGAGGAAGATGAGTAGGAAGACGAAGAGGATGAGGGAGAAAATTAGGAAGAGGAGGAGGAAGAAAAGGAGAAAGAGGAGGAGGAAGACAAAGAGGGGGAGGAAGAAGGGGATATAAGATGAACAGAACGAGGATAAAGATGTGGAGGAAGAAGAAGAAGAGGAGAAAATGCTATAACGAGAAGGGGAAACGGTGCAAGACGCAAAATAAAATAACAAGAAGATAAGAAGGAGATGAAGAAAGAAGAAGAAAGGAAAATAAAATAATGAACAGAAGATGAAGCGAAGACGATCGTGATGATAACACACGAAAGGAAAGAAGAGAGGAGACGAAGGGGAGCAGATACCCAAATGGGGAGAAGAAAGAAAGGAAGGAAAGGAGAGGATGAAGAGGAAGTAGAAGAAAGAAGAACAACAACGAAAGAGAGGAGACACACAAATGGAGAAACAAGAACCAAGGCAAAGGACAGAGTGGAAGCATAAACACAATACCAAGACCAAGGAAGGAAGGATGATGAAGGCGCGAGACCTTTAAATGTTTTCCATCCATTAGTTTGAAGGGCTGTGAAGACTGTACGATCAAATAAACCCTACCGAGGGCGATGATCAAGGGAGGAGATAAAGAGGGCGGAAAGAGAGAGAGAGAAAAGTTGAATGATGAGAGAGAGAGAGAGAGAGAAAGCGGTTGAATGATGAAAATGTGTGTGAGAGAGAGAGAGAGGTTGAAAGATGAAAATGTGAAAGAGAGAGAGAGAGAGAGAGCGAAAGAGAGGTTGAGAGATGATTATGTGAAAGAGAGAGAGAGGTTGAAAGTAAATACCATCTCGACAAACTCTCTAAATATCATAGGCCATTCTTAAGGGGAGATTTCCACTTGAGGGACTTTTTGCGTGACCCCTTTCTCCCTCATGTTTAGCCCCATTGCTTTTGATATTATAAAACGTTCGCCCCGTTAGTTTGGCGATTTTAAGAACTTTCACCCCATTTTAAGACCTTTCGTGCCATTCAGGTGTCGATTTTATCCTGGCGAGCGATAGCGAGCCTGTAACTTAAGAGGAAACGGCCTTCGGCCGGGAAATTTTTCTACCGAAAATTTTACAAACTAATCTTGAAAGGGACTCAAGGGGGTGTAATTTTAAGCTTGCTGGAGGTCTAGGGAACAAACTGAATACCTCCCCTTAATCTGCATACAATCGTCAAATTTTAACCTGACCCAAAGGAAAATGACGTACTAAAGAGATTAATTATAAAAGCACGAATGATAAATGGCAATAAACACCGATAACGGATGAAAGGAAGCGCACAAGGGAATGAGAGATAAGTGCGAATCAAACGGTCCTAACTTCAGGCAAAAATCTGGAACGAGCACTCGGACACAGGAGCGAAAAAATACGCCCCCGAAAAAAGCGCGCGAAGCAATCTGATTAACCTAAAAAAGAACAGTCGAAACTAATTTGGAATTGGGAAACTCTAAAAGGGCCTTCCCGGAGTTTGGTAAATAAGTAAATATAAAATAAGGTAAATTTAAAAAGGATAAAAACAAAGAGAGAGAGAGAGAGAGGGAAAAGGAATGGATGAGTGACGGGTTTTTCCGTTACGCTCCATTTGAAAGTCATATGCCGTTGGTGCGCCGGTCGCTTGTTTTCAAATTTCGAATATTTGAATAGTTTAACGGTTAGCCCGCTCACAGATCCCTTCGCTTACCCTCTGAACTTTGTGAGGCCTAGTTTGGTTGCTTGATGCTATGATATATTATGAATACAAACACCATTGAAGGAGGAGCACTGTATTGACAACGTTTCGCAAACAGCTCTTTCAGGTAAGAACTTAGTGACCTAAAAGATCTATCTGTGAAACGTTGTCAATAAAGTGCTCCTCTGCGAATGGTATTTTCAGCAATTCTGTCAACTTTTCGGAGTTAATTTTATCATGATTATATTATGCTAGATTATGCTAATATTACTACAAATGATTACAAAGGAAAGTAAACAGCAACAGATGTACCAACCCTGCTTGTTGAAGGTTAGGGAATGGGTTAAAGAGGAATTAGAGAAACGATTGCTTCATTTTATCAACAAGAAGGCTTCATCTCCAGACACCTGTGAAGAAGTAAAGGCATTTACTCTAGAACAAACGAGAGGTAGCTTACGCCAAGTTAGATTCAGTTAGAGAGGTATAGGTTTAGATGTTGGGATAGCTTAGATTATTTGTGGGTAAATCGAGTGTCGGTAAAATAAGTGCACAAGATGAACTGTGAACGTAAAGACCGTAATGCTATTGAGCACTACCTATTTATTTTCAGAAGGTAAATATATGAATCAATTTCCAGTCAATTCACCCAAGTTCGTTTCATCAACACTAGAGTTGCTATACAGAGGCTCTTATGTTTATACTGTATTCTTAACCTTCTCACCACCATTACGTAACTTTTATCATATTCTGGTTACCATTAGACGATTCCGTTTAGTAAATAATCTACCTATGATACTCGAATGGGTAAATACGATCTCAATGAACCCTCTTGGTAACATTTGCCCTTCTTGAACTGCATACAATCATCTACTATTAACCAGAAACAAAGGTAAAATAATGGGAAAAGCGTATGGGCAAAATAACCTGGAGACGAAATAACCGCAGGATGTACGGCGTGTGGCGTGTATAATGGATGTGTGCCGGGCCCGCTATTGGTGGGATCAACAGTTGGTGTGTGTTGATGACTCTTTAGATGACTGAGAGAGAGAGAGAGTGTGTGTGTGCGTGTGTGTAAGTGAGTGAGAGATACATACAGTAGAATAACGTCGATAAACTGGCCACACAGACCTTACGATCAAAGAGAGAGAGAGCTGATAAATAATGTCGCAATGGCAAATTTTAAAGAAATTGAGAGAATTGGAGTGAATGAAGAAACACAAGATTAATTAAAGTACAAATAAAATATAGACAACAATACGTCTTAGGAGACTTAGGGGAAAGTATGCCAGCCATAATTACATCTATATAATATCTTTAAAAGCTCAATTATTATTTTTAACTTCCCTAGTCTTTAGTGTTATTTGTTATTGAACCCCTTTCGCCCTCATGTATAGCCCCATTAGTTGAATATTTTAAAACGTTCGCCCTTTTAGTTGGGCTGTATTAAGAATGTTTGCCTCATTCTGTATCAATTTTGAGATCTTTCGTGCCATTTAGGGGGGGGGGGGGCATTTTTCCTAGCTTGATCGAAGTCTAGGTAGGAAACTTAAACACAACAACACAATACAAATAGTAAAAGGAAATATATTTATCAAAACAAAAACTCCCCTTAACTTTCTTCTTCTTTCTGGTTAACCTTTTCATGGTGCGAGGACGCTATTCTCCCTTTTATTCTGGCTGTTAGTAGACGACTGTATTCAGCTTAGGTAGGACTTGTGGGTGTCAGAGGGTTATTTGCGATACTTTGTGCTCTCTTCGACTCTGGGGGCTGGCCGAATCTGAGCGAAATCGTTTATTGTTAGCCCTCCTCCCTCCTTGCCCCCCCCTGCACCTCTGTACCCCCTCCTTGCCCCCCGTCACCCCCCTCCATGCCCTTCCACCTCCATGCCCCTAGTCACCCCACCTCGATGCCCCCCCACCCACCCCTTCCTTATACCCCCTTCATGCACCCAACTCAATGACGCCCCCCTCCCCCCCCCCCCCATATCCATGCCTCCTCATCAATGGTTCCCCGTCACATCCCTCCATGCCCCCCTCTTAAAAGACCCCCCCCCCCCATCAACCCTCTAAATAGCCCCCATCTCCTCCTCATGTCCCCACCCCCTGTCTATTACCCCCTCACCCCCTGCTCAATACACCTCCCCCCGGCCTCTCCCAAGCACCATACCCCCTACCCCCTTCAATGTCCTCCCCTCCCCATCCCAGTCACCATCCACAATGTTCCCCCCCCCCCACCCCCTCATTGGCTCCCCCCCCCTCAATTCCCCCATCCATCTCCTACTGCACCCCTCCTCCATACCCCCCAACCACTTCAATGTCCTCCCCCCCCCACCCCGTTCACCCCCCTCCCCCCCACCCCTATATCCCTTCTCCATCTCCTACTCTCTCTCTCTCTCTCTCCCCCTCTCTCCCTCCCCCTCTCCCCCCCCCCCTCTTTTCTAGTGTTTATTGCTTCTGTAACAAAAGCTTTTATCGGGAGCAGACGACAAATGTGAAGCCATGCCTTACTGCCATCTTATACCCCTCTCTCTCTCTCGCTCTACTCTCTCCCTCTCTCTGCCTTCTTCTTTGCTATCCTTTCCTTCCACTGTCCCTTACTCTCGGGTTAGCTATCTCTACTAGAATTAAGTGACCACCTCGCTGGGATCGTAAAGGTATGTGTGGTCATTGTATCTATGTAAATATATGTAAATATCTCTCTCTTTCTCAATACGAGGAGCGTCTTAGAGAATTAAATCAATTTTCTTTAACTCAACGCAGATTAAAAGGCGACTTATTTCAAGAGTTCAAAATCATCAAGGAACAAATCGACTATAATTATGAACTGTAGTAAGTACTTCACAATCGACCAATCAAATTACACGCGGCGAAATGGTAGCAAAATTATTGGTAAATATTGTAACTCACACCAGTCTAAGAATGTCATCTTCACTCAGTTGTCAACTTGTGGAATGGGCTTCCCCGAGATGTTATACACTGCAGCACCGTTCAAACTTCGCCTTGACAAACACTTTGCCTTAAAATCCATTACTGCCTGTATTTGTGAATGAATAGCTTCTTGTTTCCCTCATATTCATCAAGGATTATTGCGTATATAAATAACTAAGACTAAAACAGAAATATATTAAATAAATATTTAGCAGTTCTCAACATATATAATTAATGAAGGATTTCGCATTCCAAAAGAAGGTAAAAATCTTCAAATTAATTACAGAATAATAAAACACGTCGCACACTAAAAGAATTAACAGAGCCATTAATTCGAATGGAACGTACATGTGTGTCCTATTATCTTATAAATAACTTATAATCATAGATTTTACTATCAGAAAGGGGACTATAAAATATAAATAAGGATAAGAGAGAGAGAGAGGGAGAGTTAGAGAGAGTGTATGTATGTGTGTGTGTGTGTGTGTGTGTAGAAGAGAGATAGAGAGAGAGAGAGAGAGAGAGAGAGAGAGAGAGAGAGGGAGAGACAAAGACAAACAGACAGACAGACATTAATGAATGACTTAATAATGTACAGTGGCTCAAAGAAGGATTGTAGGGGGCTGAAAGGAGTATTGTTTATTGTTTACTAATGGGTCGTTGGTGTGTGAGAGAGAGAGAGAGTGAGTGAGTGAGAGAGAGTGATATAGACAGAAATACAAAGGTAGATAGATAGATAGATAGAGAGAGAGAGAGAGAGAGAGAGAGAGAGAGATAAATAGATAGGTAGTCAGATAGATAGATAATGGGGAGAGAGAGAGTGTGTGAGAGACAGAAATACTTAGGTAGATAGATAGATAGATAGAGCTAGAGAGAGAGAGAGAGAATGAGAGTGAGATAAATACATAGCTAGCTAGATAAATAGAGAGAGAGAGAGAGAGAGAAAGAGAGAGAGAGGGGAAAGAAAGAGAGAGAGAGGCAGCCTTTACCTTTGATGACTTTCTTATACTGCCAACAGGACAATAGCATCAACGGGCCATTAGTAAGCTACACACAATACTCCTTTCAACCCCTCTACCACCTCTTCACCTCTCTCTCTCTCTCTCTCTCTCACACACAAACACAGCCCTCTCACGGGAAATCAGCCTGCACGAAATAATACACACGAACCATTTATGCAACGGGCAAACATAATCGGGGCCGTGTTGTGTTATATTAATATCAATTATGGACCCCATATTTCCCGAACAATGGTGCGAATCTGGGGGAAAGAGAGAGAGACAGAGATATTCATATCCAGATTATTCTATTTCCATTAATTATACAATGGCTGTTCGTACAATATAATAATCTTAAACATTATACATCGTAATCTTACATAAGCGGTATCGATACAAATGTACAATTAAATAGTTCCTATCTAAAATTGATTACAAATATATTACACAAAAGAGAGAGAGAGAGAGAGAGAGAGAGAGAGAGAGAGAGAGAGAGAGAGAAACAAAAATGGCCCATTTCCCTTTAAGTCTGGGGAAAGACACATATCAAGCTCCAATATAAAGACACATATCAAGCTCCAATATAAAGACACATATCAAGCTCCAATATAAAGACACATATCAAGCTCCAATATAAAGACACATATCAAGCTCCAATATAAACTCTTCGAACAGCAAAACGGAATTCCGGAATGTAATAGGTAAAACAAAAGATGAGAAGATTATATTAAATTCGGAGTAGATTTGAAACCATAAACCTACGATTTATTACCTACAGTGTACTATTAAAGACACAAATTCGGTGACAGGTCAGTTGAACCAGTGCCACAGGGGTTGCTAACTCAACCAGTGGTCACTTCAACCAGTGACCATTTCAACCAGTGACCATTTCAACCAGTGACCATTTTAATCAGTAGGTTAAGTTAGGTTAGGCTACTGGTTAAAATGGTCACTGGTTGAAATGGTCACTGGTTGAGTTAGCACTGGTTCAACTGACATGGAACCCACAAATTCATTCCCCAACTAGCCACTGAGTGAATCTGAAACACCTGGGGGTCGACAAACGAAGCATCTGAAAGAAGTGCCCTTTACGCCCAATAATTGCTTCGTTTTTCGAGCCACAGGTGATTCGGATTCACACAGTGGCTGGTTGAGGGAACGAACTTTTGTCGTTGATAGTACCGTCAACTCTTTTAATCCGCAAACTACAATTTCTAAAGCTCTGCGGGTTATACGAGTTGACTACATTCTATGCCATAAATCCTCAACTTAATATGAAACCTCGAATACTATGGCTAATACAAGACGATTTTGCTTAGCTCAGGAAATATATATATATATTGTAGTTTATCTTACATTATATATATATATTGTAGTTTATCTTACATTTCCCAAGAATAGATCGTGTTCCTATTTTGATTCCCTAACTGAGCCATATTTTTACTAAGATTAGGTATATTGTCAGTTTTGCCATGATTCGATCTTCAATTTAGTGGTTCGTTCGATATATTCGGCGCCTCAATTCACGGATATTGTTTTCATTGTCCACTTTCTTGTCTGTGCTCTCTTCTTTAAATTTTGACTCATTAGCAGCAGTCAGTTACATCGTGTTAGTGGTTGCTATAGGAAATTCTGGAGACTGTTCGAAGGTAACTATTGTGGCTGTGAGATTGTCATGTTTGGGTAATACTTAGGATAATGTGATGTAATTATACTTGGTTTAGCTAACGTGATCATGTTATTATATTTGAAGTAGATATTTGTCATTGTGGATAGTTCGATTTTGCAGTATTGAAAGTCTTCCACTTGATTTCCGTTTTGGCCAATGCCTCAGTAATTCGCTGGGTCAATATACAGGAGGCGCTACAATATTGGTAACAAATTAAGCTCAATAGCATGTGATTAAGCGATTTTTCTCCAAATTGTTGATGTAGGTGTCATTCCCGGGAAACTAACATAATACATATTATATGGATATTTACGTTTTAAGGGTTTGTTTACACTTCTTCTTTTTCGTCTTCATCTGGGAGACTTCTTTTTCGTGACTGTCAGTCAACAACTGAGACATCTGGTGGCGAATGCAATGAACTATACTGGTGGCGTCATAGCCAAAGTAATCACCCTACCTAATTCATGCCAAGAGTACTCGAGTTCACTGACACGTGATGTCTATCGACCAATCAGGTGATGCCATGATTTGGAAAACAGGTGGCCCAGGATATAAGCTGTCAGTTTGACTCTGGCCAGCTTGTGTAGAGGGTGTGAGCCGATCAAAGCTTTTTCCACCGTCTTTAAAAACACTGAGGCTGCTTAAGACCTTTTCGCCTTCCAATAAGTGTAAACTGTCCAAAGTGCAATAACCAGTGTTCCAAATACAGCTGGCGAGGACAGCTGGTTTTGAAATGCACATACACTTTTATACATGGAAAAATTCGAAACAAAAATCCACCAGCTGTTGACCAAGATGAGTGGTGATCGAGCCTCCAGCGGCCAGCCAGGCAGCCCAGTACCTCCTCTGTTCATTAAGGTTAGTTGGTTGGTTGGGACAACATAAAGGAGCCGGACCACAGCTAGCTAGGGAATCTTAATGGGTCATCGCAAAGTAACAAAGTAAAAGATTTTTTCGCATAGGATTAAACTGGCATGCAAGGGCTAGTGGTTACCATACTGATGTTTTGGACCGACAGTTAGCCCATCGATCTTTTTAGGCCTAATAGGTCCGGTAGAGCATAGGCTATACATCATTGCTATATATGTCATTAAGAGCTGAAATGTATTATAAGGGAGAACAAAAATAAAATAAAATACATAGGTCTACTGTAAAACAATAAGTTTTTCAGCCAGTACCCAACCAGCGGAGGTGTGGGGGCGGCAGCCCCCACCAATAATACTAGGTTAGGTTAGGTAAGGTTGTAAGGTTAGGCTAATGTTAACCCCATTCTTACTAGGTTAGGTTAGGTAAGGTTGTTAGGTTAGGCTAATGTTAACCCCATTCTTACTAGGTTAGGTTAGGTAAGGTTGTTAGGTTAGGCTAATGTTAACCCCATTCTTACTAGGTTAGGTTAGGTAAGGTTGTTAGGTTAGGCTAATGTTAACCCCATTCTTACTAGGTTAGGTTAGGTAAGGTTGTTAGGTTAGGCTAATGTTAACTCCATTTTTACTTAGTTAGGTTAGGCTAATGTTAACCTTATGAAAACCCAAACAAAGATTTTATTAGGGTTACTGTGTAATTTTAACATGAACATTAGTAAAATCCGAGCCAAGTTTCGTCAAAACTTGGCTCGTGTTTTCTAAATGTCGGGTTATATGGGTATGGAAATTTACAAAACCCGAGCCAACATGTTAATAAGTTTACTGTGTTATTTTCATTTTTAAATTAGTTAAATCCGAGCCAAGTTTCGTCAAAACTTGGCTCGGGTTTTCAAAAAGTCGGGTTTTATGGGTCTGGAAATTGACAAAACCCGAGCCAATAATTTACCAAGGTTACTGTATTTTTTTCATTTTACATTTGTTAAATCCGAGCCAAGTTTCGTCAAAACTTGGCTCGGGTTTTCAAAAAAATCGGGTTTTATGGGTCTGGAAATTGAACAAACCCGAGCCAAATTTGGGTTACAAATGTGTATTATCGTGTTCTATACGCTTTTTACCCCTCAATTTCCCTGATCTTCATAGCCCTCCCCACTATCGGGGGGCGTGTCTTTAGATTGATGGATAATGGGTAAATGCTTAATTCCCATTCAATGTCATCACTAGATACGACTAAAACACCAAAAACAAAATCAAAATACCAAAAAAAATACCTGAAAAACACATTGTTGCGTCTCCTGTATATTAACCATTCGCTGGTCTTTCACCTCCCAATTAAGTTTTCATTAACATCAGTTTGATAAACAGGTCGAAAATTAGTGCAATGGATGTTTCCCAAGTAGTTAAATTGTTATTGAAAGATTAAAAATTAATGTATTTTTTGTTTAATATCTCACTAAATTGATTTAAGCAATTTAATAGAATAGTCCAAATATTTTAGTCTGTTTCTGTGACAAACTGGTACTATGTTTCCTCGTTTCTCCACTGACCCTAAAATGTTTGAAGAATCTGTAATATTGAAAAACTTGCCCCCGTTCAATTTTAATCTCACGGCACAGGCCGAAACTTACGATTATTGGAGAACATTAGTTTGACGCAAGATTCCCAGGTATTTCCTTAACCCCTTCCGTACCGGCTAGGTCTTGTTAATTTTATGGTTGCTATATTTAGAAGATTGTGTACAGTTTAAGAAGGACAATGTAGGTCTATGGAATCCTTATACTGTACTCTTGTATAATCCACTGTGGGAGAATAATTTTGATCACATTTATATAACTCAATATTAATAGAAAAAACGCCTGGTCTATTAACACTCAGAGCTCCTTTGGACATTCTCAATGTTTACAAACTCCTTTATGCAGTATAATCGATATTTACCCCCTGCTGGCAACATAGATGACGATTTCAATTAGTCTTCTTGTAACCCATATTGGAATTATAACCAAAACCATGAAAACTAATTTCTCAAAATCTGGAGGAAAAACCTGACCAATCAGGGTGCGATCCTATTCCCTATAATTACCGCTAGAATAAAGTAAAAAGGACGGCGCCGGTACAGAAGGGGTTAACCCCTTCAGCTCGATGGCGTATCTTTCGTCTTACCCTGGTTACCGTTAGACGATTTGGGAAGAATGTAGTTACCGGGTGTACCACTACCGACATCCAACATAAATCCTCTATAAATCCTTATAATAAAATAAATACTTCTAAATCTATAATACTAGGTTAGGTTAGGTTGTTTGGTTAGGGTAATGTATTTTTGTATCCAAAGGCAGTCAAAATAGACGGGAACATGATGGTGAGCGTCCGCGTAGTGTAAACCCGGTAACTACATTCTTGCCGACGATTTTCTTTTGCTTATAATCTATTTCTGACTCGAGCGGAAATTACGATCTCCATAAACCCTCTGAATAAGCCAGATCCTTTTTAACCTGTATAAAGTCTTCTAAGTTTAGCCAGAATTGAAGGTAGACAAAATTAAAATCTTGGATAATTTGCTCCTTTAGTGATTTTAAAAGGGTAAATTAAATTCCTAATCATTCCATACGGCCATCTTTCAATCTGATTTGAATTTATCTTCGCCACCTATTTGTATCAAGGCTATTAATCTCGCCATGGCTTTAGGGGACTTAATTTTATTGATTTTTGTAATTATTACCGGTACATATACAAGTTTTTGTTTGGTCCCTAGACCTTTATTAAGCTTAAGCTAAAATAATACTCCCAAAGACCCCATGCGAGATAAATTTGTACGTTGTTCGGTAGAAAAATGTCTCCGCCGAAAACTGGTTCCTCTTAAATTACAGGCTTGCTATCGCTCGCCAGGAAAAACACTTAAACGGCACCAAAGGTCTTAATATTGACAAATTAAAAAACAAAACTAAAATTACTCCTAATCTTTGTGCAGCCTTTTAACCCATTTAACCCTTTTAAGGGGAGGCTGGCAGTTTGTTTGATCTATTAATTAATGTATTCATATTTTTTTTAGTTTCCTCCCTAGACCTCCATCAAGCTTAGAAAAACACCCCCTAGACCCCCTTAAAGATAAATTTGTACATTTTTCGGTAGAAAAAAATTCCGTCCTAAGGCAGCCTTCTTAAAATTGCAGGCTCGCTATCGCTCGCCAAGATATAATTGACACTTAAATGACACGAAAGGTCTTAAAATTGACAACAAAATTGGGCGAAAGGTGTTAAAATCGCCAAACTAATGGGCCGAACGTCTTCTAATCTCAAAACTAGTGGGGGCTGAACATTAGGGAGAAAGGGGTCCAGAAAAACGGTCTACCTCCCCTTAACCCATATGACCTCCCTGTTACGGTGCCATGTTGGTGTTGTTAACCCCTTCATTCTGTACCGACGACTTCTTGTTTATTTGATTAACGCTAAATCTAGACCATATTATTCAGCTTAGGAAGGACGTTTACCCATTAAACCCTTCTGTACCGGTGGTTTATATTCTGGTAACATATTAGGCAACTTTGTAAAGCTTAGGAAGGATGTCTACTCATTAAAAGGCTACATTCTATCTCAATTAATCCTTTTAGCTACCCTTTATATTTTCTAAACTTCATAAAATCGTCTAAACGTAGCTGAAATCAGATATAAAAGACGTCGCCGATACAGAAGGGGTTAAAAGGCTACACACTTGCCCCATCAATCCTTTTAGCTACCACATATCCTTCCTAAGCTTGATAAGCTTGTCTAAATGTAGCAGAGATCAATTGAAAAATACGTCGCTGGTCAAGAAGGGGTTAACCCCTTTTAGATAAATTTAGATGATTTGATAATCCTTAGCAAGGATATATGGTAGCTTAAAGGATTCATTGACATAGTATGTAGCCTTTTAATGGGTAGAAGTCCTTCCTAAGCTGAATAAAATAATGTAATAGTTGCCAGAATATAATGCAAAATATGTCACCGGTACAGAAGGGGTTAATAAAACCTTTTAAGGGGGGTGACTTGTTTTTGTTCTGTCCTTTTCTATCTTTCTCTGGCTTGTATCCATTTGGCCCCATTCTGCCTACTGTTTTAAGACTTTTATCCCCATCCAGGTGTCAATGTTTTACTGGTGAGCGGTAGCGAGCCAGCATATTTTTTATTTTTATTTGGCAGTAGGCTAAATTTGTAAATTTTTCGCTAGACATTTTTTTCCGGCGAAGCCGGATTTCTTCATATAATGCTGGCTCGCTATCGCTCGCGAGGAATAAATAGACACCTAGATGGGGATAAACTTCTTAAAATAGTTGGCTAAATGGGGCCGAATGGATAAAAGCCAGAGAAAGAGAGGAAAGGACAGAAATAACAAAAAGCAGGTCACTCCCCTTAATGAAGTGTGTCAGTGTGTAGGACTCTTACCAGGCAAGAAAGTAGGTAAGAAATCATATTTTAATCCATTTATAGTTAACCTAGTTGTTGCAGCCTGTTTAAATACTATAGTTATTCAGTTTTATCTTTAATATGATTTATCTTTTAATTCTCTCAATTATTTTGTAATCTGGTCTGCATAATGCAAATTGTGTGGCGCTAGTAACTAGTTTACAAAATTTTAGAATATTGTCTCATACATGCTAAGTTTCAGGTACAATGAAGAGATGGATTATAGTGTTGGTTTTGGCATTGTGTGCAACAGTGATTCTGGCAAAACCAGACTCGGATGAACTAACAACCAGTATACCAATTGATGATTGTCTTGAGAATGCGGAGGCCAACGAAACGGCGGAAGCAGATTCTGAAAGTCCAATCGAGGACCATTATCATTTCCTCTACGATCCCGATGTAGACGATCCTGATTTTGACGATCCTGATTTTGACTATGTTTACGATCTGGATGTTGATAATCCTGATATCGATGAACCCAATGTTAATGGTACTGTCACTACTAATGAAGAGAGCGACACTAATGAAATTAATGGAGGGCTAGGAAATGAATCAGAGGACTATCCGGAGCAAGGTGATGATGGGACCAATCTAGAAGCAATGGAGACCCAGTTCCGTCCTCGTCCTGGTTCCCAACAAGATCGACCCGGTATTCGTCGCCCCCCTGTTGACGAGTATGATGTCGGTTCTCGCCCACCAATCAGAGAGTCCAGGTGAGACTTACGGGTAAAATTCTAGAAACTGCTCCAAATCGATTTTAGTACTTTTTAATTTCCTAGTTTTCCTTCATATTTCATGCGTTGTAATATTAAGAATTTGTGCAATGTTTTTTTTTTATTATCCTAACCTAACAACCTAACTTAACTTAACCTAGTTTAATTTTAAAACTAATATGCCCCAGTTTATAATACCAGAAACCAATCCGTATATAAATAGATGAACGGAAATTATTTTAATACCCAAATAGAGTTGGAGGCACCGCTAGAAATATACCGACTTACGGGAGTACCGGTATCTCACGGGAGCTTGCACACTCAGATACCATAGTCTTTAGTAGCTCACCCATAAGAATTCGTGGAACCTCTGTTTTTATTTATGCAATTATAACCATCTCGATTGATTTTTGGATAGAATTTGATTAGCAAGGACTCTTAATTCAATCCTGTGCATTATATGTTCATGTACACTATCACTTGAGAGGAACAGATCTTATGTAGGCAACTGTACAGGCAAGGAGAACATCAGTGTCTCAACTTCATAACTAGTTTTTCATGGAATTAACCCCTTGAGGATTATGACAAGACTCTAGTCTTTTGTGAGTTACTGAGGTTAGTATAAGAGTTTTGGCCTCCTTATTTGAAACCTGGTATAACCATGGATAGTCTCTATTAATAATTACTTAATTAATACCGGTTTATCACTTGTTGTTATTGGTTTACCCATTTAACTAATGTTTTTCTTTCAGCCGCCGTGTTGCCTTCAGCGTGAGGAAGGTAGGGGGACGTCGCCGAGCCCCAGCCACACTTGAATTCCAGGTAAGTCTATAATTAAGTTGTATTATTTATTTTTAATTTGTATTTGTATATATTTGTGTTTTTTCCCTAGACCTCTATTAAAAAAATATGTATATAGTAAAATAAAACTCTTAAGATTTTTGTTTACATTTTTCGGTGGAAAAATGTATCTATGTTCAGGCTTGCTTTCACTCGCCAGGAAAAATCGGACTCCTAAATGACACGAGAGGTCTTAATATTGACAACAAATTAAGCGAAAGGTCTTAAGATAGTCGAACTAATTAGGTGAAGTTTTAAGCATTTTTTTTAAAAGCTTGGTCTAGGGAGGAAAATATAAAACAAACAAATACATTTATAATCTTATAAATATATATCTCTCGCTAATGAGGATACACGTTTGGAAAACTTCCAACCTTTTAACCTTAACATTTAAGGGTAGGTTTTTAGTTGATTCCCTAGACTTCCATCAAGCTTAAAATTACTCCCCCTAGACCCCCTTTCAAGATAAATTAGTACATTTTTCGGTAGAAAAATGTCCCTGCTGAAAGCCGGTTCCTCTTATATTACAGGCTCGCTATCGCTCGCTAGGATAAAATCGACACCTACATGGCACGAAAAGTCTTAACATTGACAGAAATGGGTCGAAAGTTCTTAAAATCGTCAAAATAATGGGGCGAACGTCTTAAAATTAGAAAAGCAATGGGGCTAAACATGAGGGAGAAAAGAGTCAAGAAAAAAATCTCTTAAGTGGATAATTATCTCCCCTTAAAGGCTTATATCCATTATGATTGCATTGCTTTTTGGTTATTATTTTTCTATCTGGTATTCATCCAAAATGTTTCAATGTTTGTTTTTCTGCATTTAACACTTTAAGATCCGATTATGATTTTCTTGTCTGTGTATATTTTGTTGTGGCTATTATTAGACTATTTGTTTCGGATTAGGAAGGGAATTTGAAAGTCAAAGGGTTAATGGAGACCGTCTGTATTCTTCTAATTCTCACAGATTCATCCTAAGCTTTATATAATAATCTATTGATAGCCAGAATAAACTGTCTAAACATGCCATGATCTCAAGGGGTAAAGCGTGTATTATATAGTTCGTATTGTCCATTCAGCTTCCCAAGGACCACTGACACTTAAGCATACAGTACCGGTGCCGTCTTTTTAACTTTATTGTGGCTACGATGTTCAGTTGAAAATGGCCTACGGCATTTAACAGGTTTCTAACTATCTTACTTAGCCCTTTTAAAACTACAAATCCTTCTTACCATGCATTAAATAGTCTAAACAGAGCTAGAATACTATCGAAAAGACTTAGCTGGTACAGAAGAGGTTAAGGGAATATTATTTTTATTTAAGGGCCATTATATCTTGACTCACCAATTCTCCCTCGTGCTTAGCTCCAATAGTTTTGAGAAGTGAAAGTCTTAGAATCTCATAACATATGGGGCTAATCATGAGGGAGAAGGGGGTCCAGAACAACCTAGTCCCTCCCCTTAACGTGTATATTATTCTGTTGCCAGGACGTGCTGCTGAACGTAGGGTCTGGGTGGCAGGGTAACGGAGTCTTCAAAGTCCCCCGTCCTGGTGTCTACTTCTTCACCTTCCACGCCGTCGGGGGCAGGAACTCTGATTTCACGTATGTCCGGAAGTCCATGTTTAAACCTTTAGAGATCCGGTTACGCATTTATTTTATGTGTGCTGGCTATTAATAGACTGTTATGTGTGCTGGCTATTAATAGACTGTTATGTGTGCTGGCTATTAATAGACTGTTATTCAGATTAGGAACGGTATATGGAAGTCGGAGGGTTAATTTAGATTGTCTTTACTCTTTTCATTCCCACAGATCCTAAGCTGTATAAAATTGCTTAATGATAGCCAGAATAAACTGTCAAAATGAGTCATGATAGGAAAGTGTTCCATTTCATTAAAGTCGACCTTCTCTATTTTAGATGTTCACTTGGATGCTCCAGTGCAATTCTGTATCTGGATTATTTTTATATAAAACTTTATTTTCAATAAATATCTTCGGTGTATATATATATATATATATATATGTGGTTAATGTGCAGAAAATTGTATTCCAATTATTAGTCATTACCATCGCCACTCCTTCCAGCCTGTCCCTGTTCAGAGGCAGACGGTACCAAGTAACGGCATACGGCACCAAACCCTCTTTCGAACACGCCAGCAACTCTGTCTTCCTGAGGCTGAGGCGGGGGGAGCGGATCTCCCTGCAGCTCACACAGGGGAGGATCTACGAACACCCCAGGGACGAGGCCTATACCACCTTCTCCGGATTCCTCCTATTTTGAGGGTTGAAAGCTTTAGTTAAATTATTTTAAAACTCTCATATTTATACCATACACAAATTTATATAATATATAAACAAATTCATATATAAGTAAATTCCATGCATATATTTCATGACTGAGTTTGCCATTAGTCTCTCATCTTACTCTTATACAATCTCCGAACTCTTCTGGTTTCCTAATATTTGTCATGTTTTGTTCTGCTCCAGCCAATCATATTCAGTTTATGGTTTAGGTCACGTTAACCCCTTCAATACGATAACTTACTTAACATCATATTCTGGTTACCATTGGATTATTTTTTCCTGCTTATAATCTTCCTCTAGGACTCTGTGGGGTAAACACGATATCAATAAACCCTCTAAATAACAGAAGTCCTTCTTAAACTGTAGAAAATCTTAAATATAATCAAAATTGAAAAGAGTCCTCGTGCTAAGGGATACCTCAGGGTTGCCTAACTATGCAACCACTCCATGGACTAGACTGAAGGCACCCTATTCACTTAATATATTTACTTTATATTTAGTTACTTTTGTCTTTAATAAGAGAAGAAGTACATTGCAGAATCTCCACGTACTGTATATTACCCATGAGAGCTAATTCACCTTAAGGGACCCCACCTCGCTTTGTGAATCATTCTCTCCCTCTCTCTCTTATCCATTCAGCCTACTGTTTTAAGACGTTGACCCCCATCTAGGTGTCTATATTTTCCTGGCGAGCGGTAGCGAGCCAGCATATATATTTTTGTTTGACAGCAAGCTAAATTTGTACATTTTTCGATAGAAAAATGTCTCTGGCGAAGCCGGATTTCTCCATACAATGCTTGGCGAGCGATAAATGGACACCTGGATGGGGATAAACTTTTTAAAACAGTTTGATAAATGGGGCCGAATGGATACAAACTTGGGAAAGCGAGGAAAGTAGAGAAAAAAAATGCCGGTCACCCCCCTTAAACATTCCCGAATGATAGGACCTGAGCGCCCCACCTTCCCCGGGTACGGTAGGTCTCCCTTAAGCTCGTAAAGTGGCCAAAGTGTACCAACCCGGGACCTGCGCCACATTTCCTGGGATATCTGAAGCCTTGGGAAATAAATACTTAACCCTTTTAGTACCGGTGCCGTCCTTTTGACCCTCTGAAGCATTTTGACAGTTTACTCTGGCTGTCATTAGACAATTTTATAAAGAAGGATCTGTGGGAATGATATGGGTGAAGGCTATCTCAATTATCCCTCAGTTTCATATACCCTTCCTAATCTGAATAATTTATTAGGATTCCCACAGATCCTTCCAACATTGCATAAAATCGTCCAATGATAGCCAGAATAAACTATCGAAATAAATAATTAATCTTCGAAGGGTTAAATGTGCCCTAATAATCTGATCCGATCCTTTACTAAGCAATATTCTTCCTAATATGATTGTGAAATATGATTTTGTTTATTTTTATGTAGATGAGAGAGACTGAAGGCAAAACTGTGAGTGTAAATACAATACAAATATGATTATAATAGCAATTTTATTCTGCCCTGGGGCTGGTAATATTTAGTAGTATTCTTCTATATCTTTGTCATGCATGTTCGATTAAATGCTAATTAATTTGACATGTAATAACATTATGTATTGTACCAATGCTAGTGTTTAACTCTTAATTAAAACTAATGGGGTACCTTGGAGTTTAATGTCCTAATGTATTAAAAAGTAGGGGTGGTGTATTGTACGGTTTGAATGTTTAATAGTAAAATTGTGTTCTGTGACTAGAGATCGTTTTGATATGGTCTTGTAATATATTATGAATTTATTGTTTTTGTATAAAATCCAAATTAAGCAAAGATTACCTAATTAATACTTTGCAAAAGTTTAATAGATATATTTATAACGGACTGCAAGGTCACTGAAAAGATTGGCAGATTATCGCAGTTACATACAATTTAAGATAATGTAAAAATAGCGTTCCTTTAAATTACTTTGTAGTTTTCACCCACTACCCAACCCTACTATTGTCTTTACATTAAAGTTACCGGTCACTATCAAATAAACATATACAAAAATAACCTACGTTTTGTATATTTGTATTTGATAGCGACGTCACTTTAATGTAAAGACAATTGTAGGGTTGGGTGGTGGGTGATAACTACCGTGTTTGATGGAGGAGCAATAATGGTTTGGTAGTTTTCACAGTGAGTGTGAGGGAGTGCGGGAAAGAGGTCATACTGATTCAAACTTCACACATACTAACACCACACCCATACTAACACCACACACATACTAACACCACACACATACTTTTTTAACTACACCCACCCAGACAGACAGTCTCGCCCTCTGCCACACCTCGCCTAGCCAGCCATTAAAAACACAACTCCAAAATATTCCACAAGCAATTACGACGGGTTCAGAGCGTGAGGGAAGAATACTGAGAGAGGAGGAAGAAAAAGGAAAGACTAGGATACACAAAGACGGAAGACACAGAATACAGAGAAATAAAGACGGAAGACAAAAAAAGTAGACGGAAGACGTAGAAAAAAAATCTACAGTAGACACAGTAGACAGAATACGTAGAAGACAAAAACAAAGATAGTCTAAGACAGAAGACAGGAGCATGAGGGAAGAATACTACTGAAGGAGGGAGACGAAGACAGTAGGGTAGACGGGTAAACAACGACAGAAAACGGGAAGACATAAAACAATGACAGACAATGATCGAAGACGGGAGAATATAGACAGGACGAGAAATATCAGACACAAATTCTCATATTTTGATGGATTTGTCATTTATTGTATTCAATATGAACGTGCAAGTTTAAGAGCTCTATAATACAGAATACATTGATAATTAAAACTGATCAATGATACTTAATGTTTTGCTTCAATACTGTTAGTCCCGGCTAGGAGGATATATAAAGGAGTCTATTTAGACTTCAGAGGCTACCAACCCTTCTGGAGTATTAAACCAGCACACTGTAAGTCAAATATAGTTGCAGGACTGGAAACCCTTTAAGAGAACCCCAGTCCCTTGAGCAGATAGATTAAATCAGCAGACCTATACACACACACACACACAATAAAAACAGCACACACAAACGCCCACACACCCGCAATCAAAACGGCACACACACACACACACACACACTAAAACATATATACACACGTAAACAGGCACTAAAACAGTCCGACAAATGCGGGTGTGAAACGAAAAGGATTTATTGGAAAGAGAAAAGATCGTGGGTGGAAGCAATTAAGTACTCTTGCAGAAGGAAGAACTGGATAAAAAGACGGACGGACGGTAGAGATACATAATAGTGAATGTGGTGGTGGTAGTGGTGTTGTTGGTGGTGGTGCAATTGGTGGTGGTGATGCAATAGGTGGTGGTGTTGGTGCAATTGGTGGTGGTTATGGTAGTGGTGTTGAAGCAATTGGTGGTGGTTGTGGTGGTGTTGATACAATGTTGACAGTTTATTTGGATATCATTATATGATTGTGTACAGCTTAGAAAGGATCTGTGGGAATTAATAGGGTCAACACTATGTCAATCAACCCTCTTGACTTACATATACCCTTCCTAATCCAAATATAATCGTCTAATCACAGCCAGATAACCGAATAGAAATGCGTAATCGGATCTCGAAAGGGTAAATATCCATGTATAACCCTTTCTGTACCACTGACGCCCTTTTCATTATATTCTGGCAACTATTAGACGATTTTATTCAGCTTAGGATGTATGTATACCAATTAAGAGGCTTACATACTATCTCAATTAGTTCTTTTAGCTACCATATATATAATTCCTAAGCTTCATTACGGAATGGGTTAAGGGAAGGTATTTAGTTTGTTCCCTACGTTTTCATCAAGCTTAAAATTACACCCCCCTGACCCCCTTTCAAGATAAATTTGTACATATTTCGGTAGACAAATGTCCAGGCCGGAGGCCAGTTGCTCTTAAATTGCAGGCTCGCTATCGCTCGCCAGGAAAAAATCGACACCTTAATGGCACGAAAGGTCTTAAAATTGATAGAAATGGGGCAAAACGTCTTAAAATGTCAAAACTACTAGGGCGAACGTCTTAAAATCTCAAAAGCAATGGGGCAAAAACATGAGGGAGAAAGGGGTCCAGAAAAAAATCCCTCAAGTGGAAATCACCCCTTAAGGCTCCAACGCCCCCGTAGCCTGAATTCATTAATTAAGTTTAGAAGTTAAGTTGGTTGGTGAAAAAATAATATGAACTAGTAAATTGCTCCGGTTGACTATGGATGCCTAACTACGGAGTCTCATTGGAGAACCCCAGTCCCTTCCTATCCAGTGAGACTATTCCAAACTCGCTTAACCCCTTCTGTACCAGCGACGTCCTTTTCATTATATGCTGGTAACTATTTCACGATTTTATTCAGCTTAGGAAGGACCTCAACCAATTACAAGGCTATATACTATCTCAATTAATCCTTTTAGCTACCGTATATCCTTCCTAAGCTTCATAACATCGTATGAATGTAACTGAAATTAAATATAAAAGACGTTACCGGTACAGAAAGGGTTAAGGGGAGGTTTTTAGTTTGGTCCCTAGATATCCTTCAAGCTTCAGATTACACCCCCTTGAGCCCCTTTCAAGATAAATTTGTAAATTTTTCGGTAGAAAAATTTCCCGACTGAAAGCCGGTTCCTCTTAAATTACAGGCTCGCTATCGCTCGCCAGGATAAAATGGACACCTAAATGACACGAAAGGTCTTAAAATTGACAGAAATGGGTTGAAAGTTCTTAAAATCGTCAAAATAATGGGACAAACGTCTTAAAATTAGAAAAACAATGGGGTTAAACATGAGGGAGAAGGGCGTCAAGAAAAAAATCCCTCAAGTGGAAATCTCCCCTTAAGGAGTTTGTATTTATTTGTTCACATACATATTATTTATGATATGATTTAGTTTCCTCCGAAAATCTCCATGAAGCTTAAGAGGTCTTAAAATCGCCAAACTAAATGGAGCGAACGTCTTAAACTCCCAAAATGAATGGGGCTAAACATGAGGGAGAAGGGGGCCCAGAAATTCCTGAAACCTCCCCTTAAATCCCAGATGCTTCAGAACTTGGGTAGAATGTTTCAAAGGCTTCAAGTGGTACGAACCATTATTACTGCTCGCACCCATTTGAATCAATACAGTATTGAACCCCAAACGAGATAGTACAGTATATAGTAACTTTAGTTATCCGAATCCCAGGTGTTTCAGAATTTGACTTGGAAGTTTCGAAGACTTAGTTTTATTTAAAATAGGACTTCAGAGGCTATCAACCCTTCAGGATTATTAAACCAGCACACGGTAAGTCAAGACTAGCTTCAGGACTTGGAGCCCCTATTCGAGAACTCCAGTCCCTGTTGCTTCTCTCACACCCATTTGAATCAATACAGTACCGAGCCCGAACGAGACAATACGGTGCTTTTAGTTATCCCAGGTGCTTCAGAACTTGGCAAAAAAGGTTCAAAGATTCAAAGAGGTGTATACTTATATAGCATATGTGTTAAGGGGAGCTTTGCTTTTTTCTGTACCACCTTCTCTCTCATGTTTAACCCCATTAGTTTGACGATTTTAAGACCTTATGTGCCACGTAGGTGTCGATTTTTTCCTGGCGAGCAATAGCGAGCCTGTAATTTAGGAGGAACCGGTCTTCGGCCGGGACATTTTTCTACCGAAAAATTTACACATTTAAAAAAAAAAGGCCTCCAGCAATTAACAGACTTCGAACTATCTCACTTAACCCGTTCTATTACCACAGATCCTTCGTAAACTGCACAAAAGCAGAAGGTAAACTTAACCCCTTCTGTACCGGCGACGTCTTTTAATTATTTTCTGGCAACTATTAGACGATTTTATTTAGCTTACGAAAGATGTCTACACAATAAAAATAGGTTGCAGACTATCTTAAACTAACCCTTCTATAGCTACCATATATCGTCATTGTTGAGCTTTATACAATTGTCCATATATAGCTAAGATATAATACAAAAGACGTCGCCGGTACAGAAGGGGTTAATCTTTTTTGCAGTAAATTTCCCGATACTTATTTGAAAATTCTGAAAGTAATATACTGTATAAATTATGTACAGTCGCGCTAATAAGTGATGTCTCGACACCAAGTATGTATTGATAAATAATTGGTATCAGCAATATCTAAGCTTGATTTCTTCACACATGTTCCTACACTTACTCACTCTGTTCACCTTCTGACAGACATTAATACAGCACAGAGCGAGCCAAACGTAATGCCAGCTGGGACATGACTTTTTTAGCGCGACCGTACATCATATTAAGGGGATAGTCTAATAGTAGCCAAAATATAGTTAGAAGGACGTCGCCGGTACTGAATGGGCCGAGTAAGTGCGATTGTGTCGGGTAGATGGCGCTGGCGTGGGCTACTTCCGGTTCCAATAGTCGCCTTTCTTACCTACCTAACTACCTGTCTCCCTTGCCCCCCACCGCGCTCTCTCCCCTCGCCCCCTTCTACCTCTCCCCCTACCGTCCTTTGAGTCTATAAATAGCTGGATTTCGGTAATACAGGCAGTCAGAACCAGTCCTCTCCAGTCTTCGGTTGTTTCCGTAATCTACTACTCTATCTTTGTAAGTATAAGTATTTGTGATTATTTCGGTATTCAGTCTAAACGGCTTGATATTGTTTTAATGTTTGTTGTGTTTTCTGAGGTTGCCGAGCACATTTGTATCTCCGATCTTTAGAAAAATTGTAGTTTATAGATTTCTTGAGGGGGTAATATTTAGCATAATTTTTCTGAGTTTCTCGTTATGGCTTTAAGTGTGGTGTGGGTAAGATTTTGGTGATTAGCAGTCTAGTAATTTCGTTAGCCTAAGTTAACATTAATCTATAGTGGTTATTGACTAGACCATCTATTTGTTTATTGGGAATTCTTTAAATTCCTGAAGAGGTGGGTCATTAACTAATCTCTCGTATGAAACTATTACCGTACAGTAAGTAAATTATTTTCCATAAACTAAAAATATACGTATCTATTTTCGAACCTGAAAACAAACGCCAGCTTAAGTTCCAGAAAGTAAGTTACTAGCTGCCATTGTTGAGGCACCTACAACTTTGTAGCCTACACCATAATACAATAGTGGGACCAAAGCTTCAGATATTGATATTTTGTATTTATTAAAAAAAATCTTAATCATAATTCAAATGTCTTTACTCTTTCACGCTTTTATGACAGATGTTGCCAGATTAGCAATAGGAAATGGTTCTCACTCTTATAATTACCACTCTAAAATTAGGTTTCTGCCCACAGCTAACTAAAAGGAAACTGCAGAGGAATAAGTAACTAAGCAAATTTTCTAAATACCCCTAATAGTAATAAAGGCTTTAAAGTATTCTTAATAGGCTCAAAATCGCGTGAAAGGGTTAATCAGATGCTCTACTGTGTATTCTATACAGTATTATATACTGTATATGGTAAACCATATGGGGAGGTAGGCGAGCGCTTGCTCAATCAACCGCTCTCAGCAACGCCAGTTTCAGGCGGATCTCTTTGAGTTATTCTTCTTTTAATAGACTTAAGACCTAATGTAGGATACGTGGGGCATAACTTGTATATACTAAATATGAAAGACTCTTACCCCTTTAGTGGTAAAAGCGGTTGTGCGATCTATGGCGGAACTGGAAACTGATAACTAGAGGAATATTTAAGAATACTCTGTAAAACATTTCCTATATAATTATAGTTCAAAGTACAAAATTGTGAAATTCTATTAAGTAATGCACTGCTAAAAAGGACTTTTCAAATGTTAACTATATAACTACCAGAATCTGTGAGCCATTAATGGTTACCAGGCAGTCTGCAAGGAGGCATTGGTACCATGGTGTTGAAATGTAGAACGGTTTGTCAGACTAAATACGAACTGATTACTATAAAAGTGTAACTCTTAATTAATCTTATCAATAGAAAGTTAGTTTTGTTATATTTGGTCAGTCTTTTAGAACTCTTTGTTTCGCTCTAGTAACTCTTTCAGTAGGCAGACTTTATTTTCGTTCTGGTTAAATAGATTATTTTCTTTAACTTTTATGTAATCCAGGATACATAGGTTCTTTTTAAACTGCATGTAATCTTCTAAATTTAGTTTGAATCAAAATTAAAACTTTTAATTTAGAGGAAAACTGCATAGTTTCTTATCGCAAAATCTTATTCTTATTCTTCTGTCTGAACTTATCCGTTGTCAAGGTGTTCATTCCTTTTAAAACTCTGCCTCCTTGACGATAATTGTTTGTTCCTTCTATAAAAATATCCGTTTATAATTTAGTGCCATGTTTTTGTTTTCAATTCTCAAACTAACTCTCGGGCATAGGTTGAGAGCCTGTAAAAGTGTAAATTAAACTGTTATGAACGGTGGAGCCCGTGAGTCTCGTTCCAGTCTAGGGAGTGAGACTTTTGAAGCACTGTTTAGCTGCAACCAGCCCCTGTTATCTTGCCTTCGCAGGATGCATGGGGCTTAGTTGCTCGCTCATGGCTCTAAGCAGTCCCTATCTCTGAAGCTGCATTGCTTCACCGTCTCTCTTCATAAACTCTTTACACTCTCTCAGAACGCCACCTATTGAGCAATGAACTCTAGGCATTGTCCCCCTGTAGCCTATTTTGAATATGGAAATATTCATAGTGCTATTTAGTCTGGGAACAATGAGGGGATTTATTTAGAGTTTCGGTGAGCATTTTGTTAATGCAATGATACTAGGGTACAGCACAAATTCAATCTCCATAATATCTAACTATTGACATATCGGGATTTTAACCAGTGTCCATTGGGTTACCAGTCTAGTGGCAAGACTACTCTACCACACATCCCCTTTGGTGCTAGTTGATTTGTTAAGCAAGGTTCACACATTGGTGAGTCTGAGCGCAACTCCAACGCGAGTGATTACATTTTTGCACTCTCCAATGATTATCCCAAATTCGCAGACACTTGCACAGACTCGCGTGGACTCGCGAACGCGGCCAAAAAAAATAAAAAAACATGAAATTTGGAGTCTAGTGGGAGTAAGACACCAACTCGCATAGACCGCGTAAGCTCCTGTAGACTAGTGTGACAAATGTAGACTTGCGTGACCCTCACTTTGTACTATTTAGAAATTTAATGATCGCGAGTCTAAAAGAGTCTACGCGAGTCTACATGAGTGTCGCAAGTCTGCTTATATTATCAACAAAAATCTTAGCAGCGAAACGACTGCACCTATGGCTTTCATATTTGTACCACATGTACCTTACCCTTTTGGCTACCCACAAAAAAAAAATCCAAATTCCTCTCACACACTCGCTGACTGTCTGTCCCGTCAGAAGGAAAAAAAAGGAAAATCTGACTGCGAAACGACTGCACCAATCGGTTCCATATGTGTGAAAAGTCCCTTGCCCTTCTGCCTTCCCCCCAACTGCCTCTCACCACTCACTTCCAGCGTATCCGTACGAAGACTAGGAAAATCCGCGGTGGCGAAACTACCTTACCAATCGGCTTCATATTTGTAACTAGAGTCGATTACGCTTGTACCTTCCCCACACCACCCTCTTACCCATACATTCAGATACCATAAAAGTCTGTAGTCTATAAGTGTCTTTTCAGCTACTTTCGGGAACATTGGGGACCTAATTTCTGTCTAAAATGGACAAGGGGAGCGGTTTGTTTACCATTATCCTTTCTCTCAACTGATAGATTTAGCCAAAAAAAAAAAAAACTGGCACTGGCAGAAACACCGTCAAAATTGGCTGGCACTCGGCGGGTTAATATGAATTAAAGTTGTGGTATGAATAATATTGATATTAACATCCATAATGAAGAGAACAAATACCATAATATGAATGAAATGGGTTTCTGGAATAATGATATTAACATAAATAATTATGTGGAATATATGCAAAGGATATGATGACCAATAATAATATACAGATTGATATCCAACATGAAATATGAATAAATAAAATATAAATTAAATAGAATGTACACTTAACTTCCTGTAGACTCACGTTCATCTAGTGTGAACAAGTGTAGACTCCTGAAGACTCCCTATTCGTACCCTGGAATTTGACCGTTATTTTTCAAATTTTGGGAGTGCGTGTTGGGGTCGTGTTCTACTCGCCGACACTCGCGGGTACTCTTGTAAACAATTGTTCTGTGAGGGTTTACTCGCATCAGATGCTACTCGGTTTGGGCTCAATCAACGGCGATATGCGGCGAGTGTGACTCGCCTTGCGCTCAGACTCGCCAATGTGTGAACCTACCTATCCTTTCAGGTGAGATTTGGGAGTGTATTTCTAGTTTACTTCATATTTATTTTATATTTCACTTATTTTGTATTTCGTAGCCCGTTTATTTATTTTATATATTTTTTTTTTTTTCAGGCAAGATGTGGAAGAGTGTACTATTATTCCTGGTCCTGGTGGCCCTGAGTGTGTCGCGGCCCTCGTTGGAAGGAGAAGGTAGGTTCATTCCATTAAGGGGAGGAGAGTCTCTTTTCTAGACTACCTTCTCATCTTTAGACTCGTTAGTTTGGCGATTTTATGAAATTTCGCCCCATTTATGTCTATTTTAAGAAATTTCCTGTCAATTAGGTCTATTTTTTCCTGGCGAGCGATGGCGAACCTGTAATATAAGGAATTGGCCTTCGGCCAGGACATTTTTCTACCGAAAAATTTACAAATTAATCTTTAAAGGGGGTCTAGGGGGCTTTATTTTAAGCTTGATTGAAGTCTAGCGAGGAAACTAGAAAAATAATAAATAACTTTACAAAAAGTGAAGGATTTCGCCTTAAGGGTAGATAGGTTAGTGTTCTGGCCCCCTGTCTGTTTAGCCCCATTGCTTTAGAGATTTTATGTTTCCCCAGTTTGGAAATTTTAATAACTTAAAAGGATATTTGGAAATTTTAGAGCTTCCATCCCATTTGAGTTTTTTCTTGGCGAGCGATAGAAAGCCTGTAATTTAAGAGGAATCTGACTTAGGCTGGGACATTATTCAACTAACAAATTTATCTTTAAGGTGTCCAGAGCGCTGAATGATTTCTAAAAGTCTCTGTGCTTGGCCTTTGCCTAAATCTTGGATTCCATGCAATTTAAGGTGGCCAGGTGTATTTTTAAGTTTGAACGTCTAGGGTACAAACTAATCTCTTTCCCTTAACCGAAACTTTCAGAGGAATAATTTAAGAGTTTTGCAGATCTGTTCATATAACTGAAGGCTATCTTCGGCGCTTTGTCAATGAAGTGCGCTTCAATTGGTACTTTTATTCACTGCAAAATGTTATTAATTTTTACCTCTTTAACCCCCTTCTGTACCGGCGACGTCTGTTTATCTTAATTCTACCTATATTTAGAAGTGTTTGCAAATTAAAAAGAATCGGTAGTAAGAAGGATTGAAAGATGGTATAACTTCTGTTATTTGCTAGAAGTACTTTTTAAACTGAATAAGTCTATTGGTAGCCAGAATAAAAATAGACTTCGCCAGTACAGAAGGGGTTAAACATGACTCTGCTCTTCTTAGCGGAACAAAATTAAAGTATAATTAGAGATAGAATTCAAATTTAAGAAAAGCTACTTACTATAATTTAGTTAAATATGATTTGCAAATTTTTATTTTAGAGATGCTACGATAACTCTAAAGAATCCTTTTGGAGAGTAGTTACCAATTTTACATGCTTTTCAAGGAAGTGTTTTATAGTTTTAATGAATTTGCGTATCTTCAACGTAACTTGCTTTTTCCAAAATTAGGCCTGCCATATATTGTGTAGGAGATGCATTTTCTGGACCCTTCGGTTATGTCATATAGTACAGATTGGATACAGAGGAAAGAAGAAAATGCAAATCTGAAAATAGAGCCGCGCATTCGAGAGATGGCAGCACGATCGCAAAGGAAAGCGGCAGAGTCTATTAATTCGTAATAATCCCTACCTTGTACTAATAACTGTTCATAATCAATTCTACGCGATCTAGATACTATAGACATGATAAGGGTTAAATAGACCTACTATTACTGTAAAGGCCAGATCATAGTGGAATTAATCATTATGAAGAGTTTCACAGCCACATCTCTTATACCTCCACCATTGTGAGTAGAGAGTTGCCAACGTCAAACATGCTGGGCCAAAATATCTTGTCACAAGTATAACCTATGAAGGTATTTCGTGAAATTTCCTGTTTTAGTGAAACATCATAAATTAAAATTTAAATGACATTTGACTAATAATATATATTCAAAATTAAATTTTAATTTTTGTGTTGCTTGTAGTTACACAGCTTTAATTATATATAAGTATCTTATATAATTATGTATTTCTAATGTATCCTTTGTATTGCTATAAATTATATGATTTGTTTAAAAAAATTTTTTTTTAAAACTTAATCACTTAAAGACTTTCCCTCTTTAATCTATTGCCCCCTCATTTTGCGCCATTTCCCTTAACTTTGGTAACACTGCAGACAAGACAAGAGCACAGATATAAAAGCGTATCTAATAAGGAAAAACTAAGTGTTGGTTGTATGCCCTAAAACGGTCATGCCACCAAATCCCTAGAACGCGCGGCAAAATAACTGACTTCACGCTTTCAGCTTTATCATTCTGTATTCCATGAGTTATGTTTAGCCAGATTGTAGTTTTGAAATTTTAGATTTCCCAAATTTCATTGTCTATTAAGAAATTTGCCATTTCAGAGTTTTTTCTGTTTAACGAAAGCGACCCTACAGTTTAGCAGGAATCTGATTTTGTTTTCTTTTTCTGCCCAAAATTACAAAAGATTATCAATAAGGGGATAAGTCTAGGAAGGAAACTTAGACAAATAAATATAAACTATCTAATGTTTCTTTTCGATGTTGGCAGGCCATGGACACTGTGAAGGAGACGACTGCGGAGGCCTGCTTAGAAAACGAAGACATCATGGATTGACTGAAGAGAGCGGTGTAAGAGCGCACTTCGCAGACTTTGGTAGAGAACTACCAGCAAACTCGGTGACTGAATGTTCTGAAGGGAGCGGTGAAGATTGTGAAGGGAGCGGTGAAGATTGTGAAGGGAGCGGTGAAGATTGTGAAGGGAGCGGTGAAGATTGTGAAGGGAGCGGTGAAGATTGTGAAGGGAGCGGTGAAGATTGTGAAGGGAGCGGTGGAGATTGTGAAGGGAGCGGTGAAGATTGTGAAGGGAGCGGTGAAGATTGTGAAGGAGTGGACTGTGACTATCATCGAAAACGACGATCTTGTGAAGGAGAAGATTGTGACTTAGACGCTGGGGAGACTCTAGGGGTATTCCGACCAAGACCGGAAGTCGACGCTCCTGAACTTCCAACTCAGGGGTTTGTATCTTTAACTATTTTAAACTAGTTTGTTTTAGCTACATAATTTAGTGTTTTATATAGTATAACTTGTTAGTTTATATATTGCAAAAGAAAGTTATTTTGAATTTCCTCTTTCCTTGTATATTAACTTAATTATATTTTATTAAGTTGAGTCATTGTACCAAATAATCTATCTTAAATTTTATCTAAATTTGTATAAATGTTTGACTTTATTTGTGATCATTACACTTAACCCTTTCTATACAGACTCAAAGTAGCCTTCAGTGTGAGGAAGTTCGATAATCTAAAAGGCTCCGGACGTCTCTCCTTCCGGGTGAGTCTATTTATAAGGGGAGGTTGGGAGTTTTTCTAGACTCTATTCTCCCTAATGTTTAGCCCAATTACTTTTCAGATTTTTAAGAAGTTTGCCCTGTTAGCTGGGCGATTTTAAGACTAAATGACTCCTTTCATTGTCAATATTAAGACCTTTGGTGCTATTTAGGAGTTTATTTTGTTCCTGGCGAACGATAGTGAGCCTTTAATTTTGGCAGAACCGGCCTTCGGCCGGGATATCTTTCTACCGAAAATTTTTCAAATTAATCTAAGATCTAATGGATGTTATTAAGTTTGATGGAGGTCTAGGGAGGGAACTAAATAAATGAGAATTTACCAAAAAGTGAATTCTCCTTAAAAGTAGTCTGCCTAATAAGTGATATCTCGGGACCATTTATGTCTTTATCAATAATTGGTATCGGCAATATCTAAAACTTATTAATTTAGAGAGCGATCTACAAATCTGTTCCTACACTTGCCCACCCTATTTAAAAGTGACTGACCTTAACCCCTTCACCACCATGACTTATTTTTATATTCTGGTTAACATTAGATTATCTTTAGTTTAGAATCCACTTCTACGACTCTAAGGGGTAATTATGATCTCAATAAACTCTGAATAACTAGTCCTTAAGATTTCTAATAATAAAGTTTTAGCCAGAATCAAAGTTAAAATGAAGTCATGGTGCTGAAGGGGTTAATACAGCCCAGAGTCAAACTTAATGAGCGGAGACCTGACCTATTAGCTCAACCGTACAGTCTTAAGCCATGGCCAGTGTTCAATAGTGATAATCTAGACTCTCTAAACTAAAATAAACTGCTGTAGAATATTCCACCAGCTTGATATTTGGTTTAAGAGAATTTTGTATAGTTTTGCTTGTTCAATTTAGTTTCCTAGATGGACTTTCAGCTATAAAAAAAAATCTTTAATAGGCCATTTCTAATCTAAATAAAATTTTCTAATGGCAAAACCAAAATTATTATATACTATGGAATATCTTGGAATACCTAGATTTAATTGCAGTATCTATTCATAATCTGAATCTCTATTCGAACTTTTATCTCGCTTGGGTTCGAAACTGCTTCAAAGGGAGAGGGGGATAAGCTTATGGATTGTAACTGTAATTCAGAGATAAATATAGTTTCTTTTCTATTCTGGCAAGGTTTATACTAATTAAATTCGGATTAGGAAGGAAATTTGGGAATCTACGGTGATTTTAAGTCTTTACCATTATAATGATCAGTTCTTTCCTAACTAACTTCTTCAGACAGCCAGAATAAGTCTTACACTTAGTGTTACTACCTTGTTTCAAATAAGTAGTCTATAAAACTTCAACATTAACCTTTTATATCTCTGACTAGTAATAAAGCTAATATTTCTACCATTTGGGAAGGGTCCGCTTAGGCAGAAGTGGATATATTTACAGGCTCTAGCCATTATTTGAAGTTAGGTTCACGACGATTTATAGAATGCCTTTTTGGAACCGGGTATAGGAATAGACTTTATGAAATCCCATCCTTTAACTCTTTCTCTACCGACTACTTTTTCAATTTTGTCTGAGTAATTAGACTTTAGCGCGGTTTAAGAAAGATTTGGTGTACTAAGAATGTTTAAAGAGATGGTTCGAAGTCTGTTACTTGATGGCGGCCCATTGTAAACCGAATAAAGTTTAACCGTAGCCAGAAGTAAGTTAAGACTTCGCTGGTACAGAACTGGTTAAGGGGAAATTTCCAGTTGAGGATTAGTTTCCTTCCCTCTTTTCTCAATCCTTATTAGCCCCATTGTTTTATGTTAAGTTCGCTCATTTAGTTTGGTGATTTTATGAGCTTTCGCTCCATTTGACAGTTTTTACCCTACTGTACCGGCCAAGTCTTCAAATTTATTCTGGCTACTTCGAATATTGATGTGCCGTATAAGAAGTTCCTCTAGCAAATAATAAGTTCGAAGTATCTCTTAACCCTATTTACCACCACAGATCCTTCTTAAACTGCATAAAATAGTCTAAACATGGCTACAATAAAATTTATAAGACATTGCCATTAAAGAGTTAAAGAATTTTAGTGCCATTTAGGTGTATATTTTTTCATGGCGAGCGATTGAGAGCTTATAATTAAAGAGGAACCGGCCGATACCGAAACCTTTTAAAGTTTATCTTCAAGGGGGTGAAATCTTAAGCTTGATAGTCTAGGGAACAAACTTAAAAAAACTTTCCTTAACAAACTAAACTACTTAATTTACTAACTGCATTTCCTACCCCCAGGATGTGCTAAGTAACGTTGGCTCCGGGTATAAACTCGATAGTGGCACCTTCGTCGCCCCTCGCTCCGGCACCTACTTCTTCATCTTTCATGCTGTGGGCGGCAGAAACTCTGACTTCACGTGAGTACTGTACCCTCTGGAACTCTATAACGGCTAGAGTAATGGAGCTATAGTGTTTACAGTATGGGAAGAGTCTGCCCGCTCTAGAACTTTAGTTAGATGTTTATATCCAGTAGTAGAAGTATGACTTTGTTGCGGTGCAAAGTTTTCTATCTAAAATTTAATGGTATAATTATTTCTGAAAGTTTGCGCGGAAAGTAATCTGTAATATTGTTTATGAATATTAATAATTGCATGTAGTTTGCTGTAAATTTAAAAGGCAGACTTTAAAATTAGGGAAAGTAGTAATTTATGAAAATATTTGGTACACGACATTTCTTGCATTCAGAGTCTTTTAATTGCTGATCTATAACTTTATCAGTAAAGTCAAATTGGCAGAAATTGGCATGAGTCTAGATTTTTATAGCCCATATTAAGTAGAGGCCGCATCTTAAGAAGTTTAGAGGCTGCATAGGAAACTTAGAAAGGCAGTTTCCAATTTCTGCAGTTTTATTTCTTTGAGAAGGGGCCCTTTGCAGTTGTTAACCTCTTAATCACGATTAAATCATTTTCATATTTTAATGCCCTCGAAAATGTCCCGCACCCACAATAATACTAACCCGAGTTGACGTCAGGTATAGCGTAAAATAGTCAGAGATGGGAAGTCTAATAAACTCCTCACGTAATAACACCAAGAGACTATCACCTGGTTCTTAAAAATCGGACTAAGGTTGCTATACTTTTAGTACGTCCGTGGTAGTACAGTGGGTTAGCGCGCGGGCCTGGTGGTGATGGTTGGGTCACTAACCAGGGTTCGAACCCCACCCAAGGCATCTCAAAACCTGTGGGTTTTTAGGGGAGTTAAATTCCCTTCAGAGGTTCGTACCCCGCGCCAGGTACCAGGAAAAGTTTATCCTAAAGGTAGCCTGGGGATATTTCAAGAGACTATGAATTCCCTTCACACCCAGCATTTCACATATCTTTGTTAAGTTTAGACTTGTTAATCTACCTAGAAGACTAATGGCTAAATACAAAGTCTATAAATTCTTAGTAATATGGGTCGTTCTTGGAATGCATAAAAAGTATTAACTTTATCCAGTATTAAAGTTAAAATTACGTCCTGGTGATTTTTTCTTTTACTAATCTTTACTTTGTTTTCCAGTGTGAGTCTATTCCGTAATGACCAGTACCAGGTGACTGCATACGGGACCAGAAGCACTTTCGAACACGGCAGCAACTCCGCCGTGCTGGAGCTGAGACACGGAGATAGTGTCTCCCTCAGGTTAACACAGGGAGAGCTCTATGAACACCCGACTAATGAGGCCTATACTAGCTTTTCCGGTTTTCTGCTCTTCTAATAACTTATATATTAATGTAAAAGCCATATGAGGGGAGCGCTTTATTGACTTTTAGCAGATCGCGTCTTCAGGTCTATTCTGCTATCTACGAAATATTGTCGGTAGTCTTGCTCATATGGTGTCTACATTCTGATATTTCAATATTGCACATCTTGCCAAGAGTTTTTTCTTCTAACTTTAAATGCTAAGCGCGTAATTTTATCTTTTAAATGCTATAATATATAGTTCATTCTACATAGTTAGTTCTAAATAGTTAATTTAAGTCTCAAATTTTCAGACTGATGCAATTAGTGCTCTAGTCAATTTAGAAATTAAATAAATTATCACCAAAGTCTCGCTACATCAACTCTAGGTACTGATTTTCTCAAAGGGGTTAAAGTCTTGGTTTAACCATCTAGAAGAGTTGATCGCCTTAATTAAGTTTTCTTTTGACGAACTCTAAATTTCATATAATTTTTGAAAATTAAATCTTGTTAGGCCTAGATAAACTAAAATTCTTTTTAAAATTTTCAGTTTTATAATTTCCATTAGATAATTCGTGAAAGCTAAGACTATTACGGTGTTACTCTAGACTAATCCTTTTTCATTTATCTTAGTTTGTTAGTTCATTTAGGAATTTTCTAGTCTTTTAATAGAATTATGTGAATATGATAATTTGTATTAAATTTATTATCCTGAGAATTATGTTAGTAGTTAATAAATATATATAAATATTTCCAGTTTTTATTTCCTGAAATTATGTGCTAAGGGGACCAACTAAATTGCTAGAGAATGGCAAAAACTATCCTTAACGTTTATATAAAATCTCTTAATAAAATAATATAAATTATGTTAAAGGGCCTAATGAATCTGCAATAAGTAGCTGTATTTAATCAATGTGTGGAAGAATTCAATCTAAAGATACATAGTCTAAGGGAAAGTTGAACCCAAATATTTACCAGATGAAATTTAGTTATATTTTTGACTTGCTGTTTTACACTTTCTGTACCGGTGACTTCATCTGATTTCTGATTAATTATTTTATGAAGCTTAGGAAGGACTTTTAGGGTCTTAAAAGATTGAGATGGTGTGTAGCCTTTTAAACAAATTCTGATAGTTGCCAGAGTAAACTTAAACGGATGTCACAAAGGCTGCATGGTTGCATTTGGTTAACACTTTGTTAGCATAACTGACCCTTGTATAATGGCAAGATTTTACTCCGCACTAGATGGTCTTTTAGAAATCATAAAGTTTGTTTCCTATCCATTAACTCTGATTCCTAGCATTCCTTCCTAGGCTGAATAAAATAGTCTACCAAGACCATGAGTCTTCTGGAAAGTTAGGTTCTTCGTACTGGAATCTATTCATAAATTTCTTTTTAACGCTTTCAATACCTGTGCCGTTCTTTAACTTAGTTTTGGCTACGGTTAGACTATTTTATTCAATTTAGTAAGTTTAGCAATTCACAGGCTTAAAACTCAACCCTTTTTACTACTACAGATGCTTTTTAAACTGCACAAAATAGTCTAGACCTAGCTAGAATATAGATGAAAATACGTCGCTGGAACTGAAGGGCTTAAAAGTTTCTCTCTGCAGTGCTTCCTAACTCTAATATTAAATTGCGCATTTAGTTTTCAGTTTGGCTATTAGACTATTTTATTCAAGTTAGGAAGTGTGTATGGAAGTCTGAGGGTTTTAGTCTTCACCCTTCCAATTCTCACAATAGTTCCTAAATTTTATTGATTAGTTAATGGTATAAAGTTATTGTAAAAATTAGTTATTTTCTTGAGCGTTCCAATTTGTGTGCCTTCGTCTTTTTTAGTTTTCTTGCATTCTTCTATTTCTTCTGCTTCCTCCTGTAAAGTTCTTGGCATTTCTTTCCATTCTTAGTCGGTTCCATTAGTCTCTTGTCTACCTTTATTTGTTCTTCCTTTAGAACTTCACTTTCTTCGCATTCTCTTTTGTTCAGTTCTTCAGTCTTCTAGTGTCCGTATCCTCACTCCTGCCGAAAAAGAGCCTTATTAACGATTGCATTGTATATATTAGAATTCCCTTGAAACTAATTTTTATTTTCTTAACCCTTTAAAGTTCAGATTACACATTTGATTTCTGGCTATCCATATAATATTTTCAGGTTAGGAAGGGTACTTTTATGAAAGGGTTAATTGACCGTCTTTAACCTTCTAATTCCCACAGTGCCATCATAAACTGTAAAATCTTCTAATGATAGCCAGAATGAACTTAAAATTAGTCTTAATCTTCAAAGGGTTAAGCCACGCATAGAAAAAGTCGACTTGAGCTAAGTGTACATTGGTGCATACGCTCTCCCTTTTTCATTCTTTTAACCTATATATAATCAAAATGCATAATAATAGCCCATTGAAGTTAAGCTTAATTCCAAACTAGCTTCGAAAATAGGAGTGACATTCGTGCATTTAAGAGCCTTTCAAATACCCTGCCCTCGCTCCATAATACAATGTTGGCTATGTATTTAGGAAAACAAGAGTTCGTAATATATTCTAGTGGTCTTGAACAATTTTCGTGAACTAAATCTTGTATGTTTAAATGTTCAAAGTTATCTAAGTAATAAGCTTTTTATTTATTCTTAACCTAATCCTGACTTTTCCGTGACTCGCTTGTGCAGTCAGAGGGTTCATTATGGGCCAAGATATGAGTACAGAATTAATAAGATTAAGTTTAGTTAGGGGTAGTTTCGAAGACAAAAATATAATGGCAATGTTGTATAGCGTACCATGACTAGCAAACCCTAAGAACGTTCGAACAGATTTATATTAAACTAAATTGAATTATATAAATATATAATGCAATAATAAAATGAAACTTGTCCTCGGGATTAACCATGTTGAAATTTATCAATGGGGTTTCTTCTACAGAGCATAAACAGCCACAGTGATCGTACAGTCAGCCAAATAATTAGTGTCGGTTGTATTTACGTTTTGCTCGCTTTGTGCTGTATTAATATAAGTCTGATATTGAATAGGGTGTGTACAGGTAGATAAATGTTGGCATATCTCGCTCGAAACGATCAAAAACAGTTTAGATAGTGCAGATGCCATTTATTGATCAAAATATACTTGGTGCCGCGACATCACTTAGTTGGTAGACTGTACGAGAAGTCGCTTGATAATTTTCCCCGTCTTACGTTTATCATTAAGCCGTTCAGCACCAGTGTTATCATTTTAATCATATGCAGGCAATGATTAGACTATTATATTCGGCTTAGGAAAGACTTCTAGCAATAATAAGGCTTCAAACTATCTCAACCAAACCTTTTAAATACCACAGATCCTTCTTAAGCTGCATATCGTCAAAATATAGCTAAAATAAAATATCATGTCACTGGTACTCAAAGGGTTAGAAGGGGTTCAAGTATTACGGACTATAACTGCTCCGAAATTTGCTCTAGTGATCAATTTAAGTCGACTCCAATGAAGCCTCGACTCTTATGAAGCAATTTCTGGCGAACCAAGCCATTCAGAGTACAGACCCCGTCGCGATACGAAGCGTGTAGTTGTGCTTGGGTTTTATTTATATAAGTTACATTAAAAACTGCTTGGCTCAAACTTGAACATTGAAATATTAGTAATCTAGTGAAAAATACAGAATCATGCCTACACATAGCTTACATCGACTCAACTGTCTCGTAATTTGTGAACACATTTATACATTGATGTTCATTTAATCAATGTATTCGGTAATTATTTAGACTACTTCGGTGATCTTTAAACTAACTCGTTCAAAAATACTAATCGGTGACTACTTTTGAAAACCATGAAACTCTGCGTACACCCAGTAGTCCACATGAACATATATGCAAAACTCAGTATACGCTTTTGACTTGCAAAATTGGGTAAACCAAAATAATGAATTATCAATCCTGGAAGTAAGGTACTATGTTTACAAGTGCCTTTTGGGTCGATCAAAGGGTGTAATCAATCGGTTTCACGAACTACACCTAGAACATACTGATGCTATTAATGGGAACAGTGATCTTTCCTTGATTCCTGCTAATTAAAATTAAGTTGCCCAAGCTCTGCTGTAGTGATGAGTCTTCCTTCTTAGTCTACGATTGGTAAGTACTAATGTAAAGGGAGCATGATCATTAATTAGTGTTCTTATAATGCATTAGAAGCTATAATGGCTATAATTAGCGAGCAGAAGTGTCGTCTTGTTTACAGAAATCGCAGTTACGTTCGCTTCTAATTTCACAATTTATTTTGTATTTTTACAAAATTATCCCAAGTTCAGATGTTATTTGCCCTCTGCTGGTAATATCTATCATGATAACAATAAGTCATGGGGGGGTGGGGGGGGGACTGCGAACCGTGCAACTTCTGTAAACGAGGCGACAACCATTATCCTTAAAAGTAAATACTTAAAAGGTGGTTTTAAGGGTAGATATCCACTTGAGGGATTTTTTCTGGACTCCTTTCTCCCTCATGTTTAGCCTCCTTGTTTTCCTAATGTTAAGACGTTCGCCCCATTATTTTGACGATTTTAAGAACTTTCAAACCATTTCTGTCAATTTTAAGACCTTTCGTGCCATTTACAGTAGGTGTCGATTTTATCCTGGCGAGCGATAGCGAGCCTGTAATTTAGGAACCGGCTTTCAGCCGGGACATTTTCTATCGAAAAATGTACAAATTTATCTTGAAAGGGGCTCAAGGGGGTGTAATCTTAATAAGGATATCTACGGACCAAACTAAAAACCTCCCCTTAAACTAGGACCTTCCAGATTAGAGTTAAGTTTTGTTCCCCCGTTTTTTTTCTTCTGTCATTTACTATGGTTTTATATACTGAGGCCAGTCACTTTTTAATGTTTACCCATTATCCAGCAATCTTAATACACGACCCCCATTAGTGGCAAGGGATCTAATTATGGCTGCCATGGGATACAAAATGGGCTGAGGGGGGTTCTGCCTCCCTTTTGTCCTCCCTTGTTTCTCCTCTTCTCCAGCCCCATCCCCTTTTCTTCCCTCATTTCTCCATTTCTGTTCGCCTTTTCCTCCCCATCCCTCTTCCGTCCTCATTTATCTTTCTGTTTTCTCTTCTCCACCATTATTCCCTCTTCCTCCCTCATTTCTATATTTATTGTCTTCTCCTCCATTCCCTCTAATCCTCCATTACTCCATTCCATCTCTTCTCTTCCCCATCTTCTCCCCTCATTAGTCCATTTCTTTCTCTTCTCCTCCCTCCTCCTCCTTCCCTCATTAATTAAGCGGGTCATTACCGATCCTCCTAAATGACTCCCACTTAATCTTACAGCCTCTTTATAGGTTCATTTTATTTACTTGTTTTTCTATTATTTAGATTGTTTTTAAACTCTCTCCTTTGTCCCTATTTCTCACAATCTATAATTATCGATGTTCATTGGTATATTTTGCTACTTTACCTGGATATCATTATTGGGTGGTATTCTTGCATTCCTCTCTGCCCCCAACACACACAAATGAACTAATAAACACATGTACACAATATTTAACAAACGCACACAATATCTAACCTTAGAGGGATGTGTAGTTAACTTGCGACTCAGCAGATTTGTGTAATAGGGGAGGTTGGAGTTGAGAGGAGGGGTGTAGGGGAGGCGGGTAGATTTGAGTGGGCTGAAGGGAGGAGTGGTAGATTTGAATGGGTTGAAGGAGGTTGAGGGAGTGGGTTGAATTGGGAATTGAGTGGTTTGAGGGGGAGAGTATATTTGAGTGGATTGAAGGGGGTAAGGGGTAGATTCGCGTAGGTTGAAGGGGGGATTGGGGGAGGGGGTCACCGGTGGGCAGACACGAACAGCGGCTGCAGCAGTAGGGACAGCTGATCACCACCACAACAGCAGGAACTCAACAGCAGAAGTAGTAGTAGCAGCAGCAGGAGGCAGGGGGGAGGGGGGTGGAGTCTGCTGGCGTCTGCTTTGTGGACTGCCGCTGATTCTTCACCTGCTTAGAGAGAGAGAGAGAGAGAGAGAGGTGAGTAGACGCGATAGTGGGCGAGGAGTAGATTAATATTATGACAAATTTATTTAAGGGAAAAAGTAGGCAAGAAGAAGAAGAAGAGAGAGAGAGAGGTGGATGGGGTGAGGATAATATGAATATTTTGTAAGGGAGGAAAATATATTTTGCAAGGGAAAGTGTAAGTATGAAGAGAGAGAGAGGGGGGGGGGGAGGTGAGTAGACGCGATAGTGGGTGAGAATAAGAGGAATATTTTATAAGGGATTACATACATTATGCAAGGGAAAGTGTTAGCATGAAGAAATAGATAGATAGATAGATAGGTAGAGAGTGAGAGGGGAGAGGCGGAAGTGGATGGCATGTGATGGGTGTCGAACAAGAAACAACAGAGGGAGAGAAAACAAATTTAGTCGACAAAATGAATAGTAATAGAATGGAAATAGAAGGAAGAGATAATAGAAATATACATTAGTTTTCATAATATACATTAGTTTTCATAATATACATTAGTTTTCATAATATACATTAGTTTTCATAATATACATTAGTTTTCATAATTTACTTGATTAATAGCAAAGGTGGCATCAATAGACTGTATACTACATCAATATACATTTCAAGATACTGTTTCGCTCTATTAGTTTGCCAGATATTTCAGACGCTTCACCCCAATAGTTTGACGATAACAAGACATTTTACCCCATTCAGGTGTCATTATTTTCAGGGGGAATTATAACTAGCATGTAACTTGAGAGAAATCAGCCTGTACGGTACACATTTACCTTCAAGGTAGTCTGGGTGGGCAAGGAACTGGGGTTCTCGAAAGGGGGCTCCAGTCCTGACGGTATTCTGGACTTACAGTGTGCTGGCTTAATAATCCAGAAGGGTTGATAGCCTCTGAAGTCCTATTTTAATTACCTAATCTGGGTGGGCATTTCTTTAGTTTGAAGGCAGTTTGGGAAAGCGTTTATTGCTACTCTAGGGGACAAACTAAAATACATTGTTTGAAAATGGCAAAAACAAGCTAAATTATCAATACAAATTAAACTCCATTTCATATTAACCTAAATGAGGTTGGACCAGCTAGTGTTAAACCCTTATATACCGGCGACGACTTTTCAATTTTATTCAAGCTATATCCAGACGATTTTGTGAAGTTTAAGAAGGATCTGTCGTAGTAATAAGGGTTAAGTGAGATTGTTCGAAGCCTGTTAATAGCTGGAGGTACTGAATGAAATCGTATAATAGTTGCAATGGCAAAAGCAAGTAAAATCGACATTCCCCTGCCACCCCTATAGCCCATATGTAGAGTCTCCCCCCCCCCCCCCCTCTTGCCACACCCCACCATTACCCATATGTAGAGTCCACGCCCCTGCCACCACACCACCCACCATTAACGACGTGCATCATGACGGAGGCGGGTGCGGCGTGTTGCGGGCGGCAGGTGTAGTTCCCCCCGTCCCCTGGGTGCGCCCGGGTTAGGAAGAGCTTAGAGGTGGTTGACGTGGGCGTGCGCTCTACCTCCACGCTCACTCCGCCCCTGAGGTCGTGAGGAGAGAGAGGGGGTTGGTTAGTGTGTGTGTGTGTGTGAGAGAGAGAGAGAGGGGGGGAGATTGGGGGTGCCTGTTTATCAGTGTTTTTATGTGAGTCGGTGATTTTGAGGTGAAGTTTTAGAGATACCATTGATTGATCAAAAGGCATAAATATTAAGAATGTAAAACAGATAGATAGATAGATAGATAAAAAGAGAGAGAGAGAGTAATGTCCTGTAAGTAAGTGCCAATAAGTGGTGGTGGTGGTGGTGGAGAGAGTGATGGAGATAGAGGATGTGGTGGTGGTGGTGGAGGAGAGATAGTTACAGAGAGTGATGGAAATGGTGGTGGTGGTGGTGGTGGAGAGAGTTAAAGAGAGTGATGGAGATATATTAAAGGGCCTAAGAGAGATATATGAGAGCATTGTACTGTATATTGCTGCCCGGTGAGAGAGAGAGAGAGAGGGGGGGGGGGGGGATTAAGGGAGTGACCAAGATATAATAAAAATACTAGATGACCACCAACTGCCCTTATTTTCTCTTTGTCACTCTTTCAACTTTAGGGGAGACACTTGTTACAAACAGCATTGCCTTTTGTCTCCCTCATACACATAGGAAAAACAATATTAATGTGTAGGAGTCAAGTAGTGGAGATGGAGACATAGATGCTCTGAAAAATAGCCAAGGGGCGTACTATTTATGGGGAGAATTATAGCGGAGAGTGATTTTATTCTATATGTTATTATCAAACTTATTTGCTTATCTTTGACACACTAGAGAAGGTATTGGTATAATCCTGTGTAGCGGGAAGACCTGTACTTTTATCTCAATAATTTGGTAATGTTACAACATACTTTTACATTTTACATTCATAAATAGTCCACTAATACACTAGGTTAGGTTAACCAGGTTAGGTTAGGTTAGGTTTTGGTTAGGTTAGGTTAGGTTAGGTTTTGTTTTGGTTAGGTTAAAGATATTGTTCAATAATTCTTAGTGAATAGGCAGCTGAAAACAGTTCCTCCCGCTACACAGGACCTTACCAAGGTATTTAACTTCGAAGGTACATTTGCTACGTTGCATTTTGTTTTGTTTTCTATTTTTATGGGACTACTATTGTGAATGTTGGCTATTGGTCTTAACTATTACTATTGATTAAGGTGATTTTATCCATTTTAATCACGTAAATCCAACACAGACACACACACACACCTAGGCCTACCATCCATCGCCATCTCATACATAAATATCAAGGCTTTTCTTATTATCTTATACATATACACGCACACAATAACATAAATAAACACAAACACACACATCACATCAATAATCACCCTCACAAACACAACAAAACGCACACCTACTCACCTGGGCGAGTCGTAATCCAGGTGTTCTGAATCCCTGAACCAGCTGACGGAGCCCACATTGTCGGGGTGGGTGTTGAGTCGACAAGTTAGACGCACGGTGGAGCCCTTTTGAATGTATACCTCACTAGGGCCCTCTATCCTCGCCTTCTGAACTGTGGGGATAGGTAGAGAGAGAATTGTAAAGAGTGTAGGGGAGATAGGAAAGGCTAGTTTAAGGGGAGGTTTCCACTTGAGGGACTTTTTTCTTGACCCCTTTCTCCCTCATGTCTAGTCCCATTGCTTTTGAGATTTTAAGACGTTCGCCACATTAGTTTGGCAATTTTAAGAACTTTTGCCCCATTTATGTCACTTTTAAGACCTTTCGTGCCATTTAGGTGTCAATTTTTTCCTGGCGAGCGATAGCGAGCCTGTAATTTAAGAGGACCCGGCCTTCGGCCGGGAAATTTTTCTACCAAAAAATGTACAAATTTATCTTGAAAGGAGGTCAAGGGGGTGTAATTTCAAGCTTGATGGAATTCTAGGGACACACTAAAAACCTCCCCTTAATAGGGCTGACACAATAACGTAATGACATGGAAGTGTTGATTAGGAGCTGGTAGATCAGTAGGCATTATACCCCAAGGGATGAAATAGATAGAAACCCAATTACTGAGAAAAAGAGACACGGCCAGAATTGACAACAAACAATTACTGGAGAGAAAGATCCGTGGACTTTTCTTATTTTATCTCTGGCCTACTTTTGGCCTGCCTTTTAGTTTGTCTTTAAGTCTCTCTCTCTCTCCCTGTCTCTCGCTCTCGCTCTCTCCCTCTCTCTCTCTCTCTCTCTCTCTCTCTCTCTCTCTCTCTCTCTCTCTCTCTCTCTCTCTCTCTCTCTCTCTCTCTCTCTTTCTCTCTCTCTCTCTCGCTCTCTCTCTCTCTCTACTTACCAGCCACAGTAAGGGTAACTGGGAGGGATATTTTGGGCGCCGTGGAAACCTGACACTCATACACGCCCGCGTCCCGGAAGGTCACGGGCGTTATCTCCAGCGCCCAATGATCACTTCCGGTTGGGTGCCGAACCTGAGGGAGAAAGGGTGGTGGTGGGGCGTTAAGAATATTGGACACATTAAGATTATTAGAACCGGGGGAGGAAAGGATATAATTTGGAATATTAGACTACTCTTAGGAACTTTGTAATATCGTAGAAAATTAGAGATATTAGAAAATATGCGTAGAGCATTGCAATAATGTCACAAACTGTGATGACATTGAGAGACTTAAGAATAATATAAGTAATACGGAAAAATGTCCACTATACTGTATATAAATGCTGAGAGAGAGAGAGAGAGATGGGGGGGGGGGAGGGGGGGAAGTCAAGTGGAGCCAACTTATGAAAGGAAAGCCAGACTAATAAACAACATACACCCGGAGTTCCCGGAAGGTAGTTTAAGGGGGAAGTAGTCGCTTTTTCTGGACCCCCTTCTCCCTCATGTTTAGTATATAAGTTTTGAAATTTTAAGACGTTCGTTCCGTTAGCTTGGCGATTTTGAGACTTTTCACCCCATTTCTTTGACTTGCGTGCCATTTAGGTGTCGATTTTTTCCTGGCAAGCGATAGCGAGCCTGAAATTTTAGAAGGAATCAGCCTTCGGCCGGGACATTTTTCTACCGAAAAATGTACAAATGTATCTTGAAAGGGGGTCTTGGGGATGTATTATTTAAGCTTGATGGAGGTGTAGCGAGCAAACTGAAAATAAAGCAATAAATGGATATATAGACCAAATAAAACAAGCACTGTCCCCTTAAGAAAGTTAATCTCAAATGGCTTGCTAAACAGGAATGAAAGAGGCAAGACATCCAAAGAAAATTACTCAAGGTGGTGAGTCAGTTAATTGTGAGTCAGATGAGGCAAGAGAGTCAGTTAAGGCGAAGTAAGTGAATACAAGGGTGATATGAGTTAATTGAGTCAGGTCAAGATAGGTCAAATGGAGAGAAGAGTTACATAAATTGCCTAGGTGAGGTCAAGGTGAGTCAAGCAGAAGGAGGAGTTACTTATGTCAGGCGAAGGTGAGTCAGTCAAGGCAGGTGAATAAAAAAAGGTGAGTCAGTCAAGTCAGGTGAGTCAAATATATGTGAGTCAGGTGATTCAGATAAAGGTGAATCAGGTGATTTTCAGATAAAGGTGAATCAGGTGAGTCAGATAAAGGTGAGTGAGGTGAGTCAGATATACAACAAGTACCACGGGTGGGGAGCGAGGGAGAGAGCCACCTCAACTATTCAACAACACGACCAGGAAGCTCTGTCCCACATACCGGGCCCTCAGAGGTCATTGGACAATAGTACTTCCTTATTATCTCCGCTACCGATGTTGGATGGAGGCTATGTTATCGCCTACGTTTGTTTGTCTCACAGTTATGGACCGATCTTCACGAAATTTTGTGAAAAGATAAGATATTCTCCAAGGAAGATACTGTTTCAATTTCGAGCGCCCCTCTAGTTTGGATTGCGTTTATTTTCGAACAATTGAATTGCAAATTAACCTCTGTACAAAGCAAAATATACGCTTTCCTAGACACCCTTCAGGCAAAAGATATATGCGTAAATAAATGAATAAATATATAAATAAAAACATAAATACAATTAAACACCCTCTAGAAATCGTTCATTTGTCCCGACCGATGGCTGGTTTCTTCTAGAATGCAGATTCACACGCCTTGAAATGATCGAATGGGACGAAAGTTATCATAATAGTCAAAGTAATTGGGTGACAAAACTTCAAATCGTCGTTTTTATGTAGATTCCGAAAGAGAGAGAGAGAGAGAGAGAGATTTTTATGTGACAGGTATCTTCCCCCCAAGAGTGATAGAGGGCCAAACTGAAGGCAGATAGATAGATAGACACAAAGAGAGAGAGATATATATATAGACGTGTGTGTGTGTGTGTGTGTGTGTTGGTGTACTCTCCTAGACGGAATCCTGTTCACAATATTCAGCTTTCTAGGTGGTGTCTGAAAATTGTGTGTACATGTGTATGTGTGGGGGGGCTGGGGGAGGACATCAAAACAAGAGCTGAAACGAACACACATGCACACACACACACAGTAAACATCGACATAAAACATGAGAGATCTGGTTTACTTCCGTGTGTGTGTGTGTGTGTGTGTATATATATATGTGTGCGTGTGTGTATGTCTGTGTGTGTGTGTGAGTGTGTGAGTGTGTATGTGTGTGTCTGTTGCATTGTATTACTTGTTGTCCCAAAGAAACCTTAGCCAATATATGCGCTCCACAACTGGAAATATACCAAGAAAGCACCAAGCCTACAGGCAATTTTTCAAAATAATATTCTGAAAGCGGATCGTGATATTGTAAAATTGGACCCAGTTCACTTTTGGCGAATAAGATGCGATTGAAAGAGAGAAGTCGCAAAGAACCAGGACTTTTATATACTCGCTTGTTACTTTGGTAATGTAGAAAGAAAATACTGAAAACTCTGAAAGAACATTGCACTAGCTAGAGTTCTTTTTGGTTAGAGAACATTTTATTTGGAATTAGTTCATTTTGTTCTTTCTATTTGTAAGAAGGAAACATAGGCAAAGCTACCTGTAACGAGTGTGCCCCCCCCAAAAAAAAAATCGAAAAAGTGATAACCAAATTCAAGGTAGGCCTACTTTAGAGTCAGTATGTCTGGACACACGGAGCTTGAAGCAGTTTAAGTCTTTTAAGGATAAAAGAATTATAAAGTAGTATCACCTCACCTTGAACCTGTCGTCGGTGGTATAGGTGTAGATCCCCACCGTGAGGATGTGTAGGTCCCTCTGTCTAATCCACGACACCTGGGGAAGTATTAAGGCTACACTTAATTATATTCGTAGACACAAAACAAAATTATTCATATACAATCAGAGAGTTATGATTATTTTATTTACGTCCACGGAGAAGTTTGTTGTTGTTGCTGTTCCCAAGGCTGCCTGGCCGAACAGCCCCATGGCCCCGAGCAAGGCCAAGGCCATAACTGAGCGCCCCCACAGAACTCTCCCTGCCGACCACAAACTGCCTGGGTGACCGAAACCACTTCATGGCGGGGAGCTGAGAAGGGTGCGGAAACGCCCGGGAAACCAAAGCCCCACCCAAGGCTCTGTGCCCCTCAGCAATTAGGAAGAGAAAGTTGAGGAGAAGTTAAATTATTCACGAAGCAGATTCAAAGTAAGTTAGATAGTACACTTTGCACATTCACATACAAAGGGATGTAAATACTATGCGTGAAGCAGGTTTTAAATACGGTCAGAGGGTACACTTTATAAATGCATGACCACAGAGGAGTAATTATTATTCAAGAAGCTGGTTTGAAAATAATCAGTGCCTGAGCTGGATTCTACCTTGATAAATTAAACTCTGTTTTCTCTCTTCTAAGCATAGCACAATTTCCTAAAGCAATTTCAATATATTTAAGTTATATTTGATTGTATTGAGGAGCCTGATTTTTTTTTTTTTTTTTTTTTATCATGAGAGAAACACAGATCTAAAATATGTGAAGGCGAAGCACTACTGCAACTTTAATGTGCTTTCTTGCTAGACGAAAACAAAAAAATGAACGTAGCTTTGAATGTGAAGGTTTTGTTCGTGTGTACTATGGAGTTTGTTTTATTTTTAACAAGATATGATAGTACATTTTTTCTTCGTGTATATATAGTGATGATGTTATTATTCCTATGATTAACAAAACAATAAATAAAATAAACACAACTTTATAGAGAGAAACTGAAATATTAAGTGGGCATTATTTAGTCTGTTTTGAGTTTGGTCTCACAAAAGTAATTCCGGTATAATACCTCTTGTTTATATTATATGCTAAATATTCAATTGCATATAACTTCACTTGAACGTTTCTGAATATTCCACATTTCCCGACTGTCTAAAAACTGCCGAATAAGAGATTAAGACATTCTTTGATATTATATTTTGGAGTTACTAAAACGAAGGATATCTTTGCAAAAGAAACAAACACACACAAACACACACACACACACACACACACACACACACACACACACAGGCTGTATACTAGTCTAGTCGCTTGGCTCAGGTGGTTAACGTTCGAATCCCGCTGCCTGCAGGTGAGGTTTCTGTCAAAAATGTTCTCGGCTGTGTAAGTAGATTGCGGACACACTGGCCTGAGGGGACCACTGGGACCCCTGCCCTTGTCCTAGCTCAACCCCATAGCAGCCAAAGTTAGTCTGTTGGCCATTTAGGATAGGTTAAGTAATTGTATATTATCTGTCTCATTGGCTGCCTGCCGAAAGTAACCCGACTTTTTGTTTGTCTTCTTCTTATTATTATTATTATTATTATTATTATTATTATTTATAAAAATTGTCTTAACACTAATAACCCGTAAATGCAATAAATGAAAGCATGTGATTCTCAGAGGATTCGAACCTAGGATATTATTATTATTAGTATTATCATTACTAAGCATACACTGTATAGTACATACACACATTTCTGCCCTTACACCCCCTACCCTGTGCAACCCATCCTCAATCCCCCACAGATAAAGAACCAACACAATGCCCAAACACACAGACACACCCACCCCAACCATTGCATGCTAAGGACTACAAATGAGAATCCCAGCTAACAACAATAAAATCCAGTCCTCATTAGAGAAAGTGGGCCAGTAGCGAGGAACAAAAATACAAAATAATACAAAAAATACATGAAAACACCAACAAAAGACAACATTATTTATTTGATGAGTTACTGCACACGTGAGATTTTTATACACTCCGTAATTATGTGTATGTAGGGAAATTTCGTGTGATTTAATTAGAAGTGTGGGTTAGTATTCACTAGTTAAATAATATGACCAATTAACGTTATTATAGCAAATTATTATTTAAAATTAATCATACTATGTTTCCATCCATAATTCCATACAGAAATTCACTGGGTAGGTACAAATTAATGTGACCAACTGTACTTGGGTCTATAGAAGCGAAATACAGCAGCATAATCCACTAATTCGTTTATCACTTTTCTTGCAACATTTAGCTACAAATGCATTTGCATAAAAATATGACAGAAAAACAAAATACAAGATCTAATTAAACCTGAGCTCTCTCTCTCTCTCTCTCTCTCTCTCTCTCTTCAAGGGTATGAGTTCTAGCTTATTAGTTTTAACCTGACGAGTTTGCCCTTTAAAATATATACGGTATCCTACTTACAGCTGATTGAATGTTGCTACTGTTTAATAATGTTCTATTCCTTATTATTGCAACTGAAACATCACAGTAACATCAGTCCATCAAGTCAAAGGAACGTTTTCTAGCTCAAAGGAAACCGAGTGAAAATTCGCCAGGCAAAAAAAGAAGAAGAAAATACTAATAATAATTTAGTTGTATACTGTATTTATATATTTATTTTATGTATTGTGTAAGTTTTTTTACCATCATTATTATTTTTTTTATTAATACTCACATCTTTCCCAGCCAAATTGGTGACTTTACAAGGTAGATTGGCTCGGTGGCCCACTATGACGCTCACATTGGTCGGGGTGGAGCCAAAGTGGGCCAGTAAGGTGTTAGCCCGGCCCCAGGTGATACTAGGCTCCTTATCTCCTAATGGGTCTCCAAATAGGCCGACCCCCTCCCCCTCATATTCTTCCCCGTGGTCTGGTCCTAAGGGCACCAGGGGGTAGACAGTCACCTCGGGGGTGTTCCGGCCGATGGGCTCCAGGCGGATCACGTGTTGGCTGTCCCTGCTACCTCCACCCACGCCTGAAAACATGGGAAAATATTGTATTATCCTTAACACTTATGCTGCGGGCATATTTCCGCTATATTTGGGCGCATTCAGGCACTCCTGAATGACTGAGCAAGTGTCTGAATGAAACGATGTATACTGCCAAAAACTAGAAGAAAATAGCTTCAAAATGACACCAGAACGAGATTCGTAATGCCCCGGTTTAATCCGTAACGCTACCATAGACATTCGCTAATACTGAACGAATATCGCTAATGTTGCGCTACATTTGACTTTGGCAGCGCTGCATCAGTCTAGCAGGATATACCTCATATACCTCAGTGTGCCGGCCGCCTGGCTGGAGAGCGGACGGTGGCCTGCCGCCCTCCTGGTCACTCGGACTCGTCTCCACAGGCTTTAAAAGCCTGTAAATTGCCATGGCTTTCCGTAACATCTCCCGGAGCCAATGGGTTAAGTAGAAAACTTCCTGTCCGAAGGCCTCTTACTCCTTAATTGCATACCTACTATAAAATTTAAGAACTTTTCATAATTAGTTTGTAATTTTCCTCTCTTTCATCTATCTATATATCTATCTATCCATCTGTCTACATCCATTTCCTATAATTCCCTTCTACACCTCCCATTCTCACTAAAAACACAGCCTGCAGAATCACTATTGAATTTCTGCATTGAATTCTTTCCTGTTTTTTCCTCCTTCCTCCCTCTTTTCTCTTTCTCCTCTTCTTTTGCCGGTTTCCTTTTATTGTATCACTTCCACATTCCCCCCTCTCTCTGTTTTTGCTGTTCCGTTCTTCCCTTTTTCCTGGTCCTCCTTTGTTTTGCCTCTGCGTCTGTCGCTGCCTAATAAAATATTTATTCGTTGTATAATGACTTTGCACAACTGTACAGTATGTCCTCTATATTTAACCTGTCCAGTACTAGGGACGTTTTTTTTTTCTTCATATTCTGGCCACTATTAAACGATTTTATTCACCTTAGGAAGGACCTCTAGGAACATTAAGGCTTCAATATATTTTAACCAACCCTTTGAACTACCACAAATCCTCCCTAAGCTGCATAATATAGCTAGAATAAAACATAGTACACGTCGCTGGTACTCAAAGGGTTAATCATCATATCACTGCTTTAACTTTATTTGTTGGCCTCAATATCAACTACAATTATATCAATGTTTTTTTGGATCTCCATATATATATATTACTTGTCTTTCTCTTCTTCTATCCCTCTTAATTTGTTTATGTATTTACTTGCTGTCACCTCTTATTTGTGTTGTATTTTTACCTATTTTTTCTTTTTTGTTATTTTCTGTACTCTACTCCTGTAATTTCGTTCTGTGTGTTCCTGTCACATACATTCTGCCTTTTACTTGCCCTTACTTGTGAAAGAATCTCTCTCTCTCCTGTACCTGCTCCTTTAATTTAATTTCGTTCCTTGTATTTCTGCCACCTACATTCCACCTTTTACTTGCGTTTAATTTAGCTGTTATTTTTGTTTTCTCTCTCTTCTAGTATTTTGCTACGCTGTCCTCTACGTTTTCTTCTACTCTTTGGCTTTGGTTAGATTTCTACCTTATTATTATCTTTCGTTTCCGTTTTTATAATTTATTTCTCTTCTACTCCCTCAGCCTCGTATTTGTTTATTTTTCATGTTATCTATTATATCTTTATTTATTGTCTATGTTGACCTGCTTTGTACAGGCTGCTTTTTACTCGCGTTTATTAATTAATAAAGCCTTCTTATGTTTCTTATAATATGTATTTTTTGACTTTCCTCTTTTCATTTTAGAAAAATCTTGTTTGTCTTCAGCTTTGTCTTTAACACTTACAGTATTTCTACTGACTAATCGTCCATCTTTCCTCACTCTTTAGTTTTTTCTTTAACCCTTTCACGCACATATGACGCAGAGGTTGCCAGATTAGCAATACAAAATAGAGTTCTCTCACTCTTATAATTACCTCTCAAAAATTAGTTTTCTGCCCACAGCTAACTCAGACAACTGCAGAGGTTGAAGTAACTAAACTAAAGGTTTCTAAATACCCATGATGGTAACAAAGGCTTTAAAGTATCCCTAATCGGCTCAAAATCGCGTCATATGTCGGAGAGGGTTAACTGTCTCTTATTTTTCTTTTACTCTCTCTTTTCGTCCGTGTAATTTCGTTCCATATTTACCTGCCTCGTCCATTCTACCCTTTACTTGCGTTTACTCATTACAGAAAATAAACTGTATATGTGCCTTCTTTCTTGCTTACTATATTTTATTCTCTCTTCTACTCTTCCTCTCTACGTACTCTTCTGCATTCTGTTTAGTTTTACTCTCGTTGTTCGTCTATTCCCCTATTTTATTTCTTGCTTAGCTGGTATTCATCGTCTCCTTTCTACATGGCTGTGGCAATTCTCTTTTTACAAGCAGCCTAGTAAGGACAATTAGGTCTGTTGTTGCTTGCCTTCCTTTGTATTCCTTTATATTTCCCTTCCTCTCGTTCCTTTACTTTCTCTTTTCGCTCGTGTAATTTTCTATCTATATATATAATGTCTCGTACAGTCTGTCATTTACTTGCGTTTACTCATTAAAGGAGACAAACTATAGCATTTCCCTTTTCTCTCTTCTACCTTCTATCTTCTCATTGTTTACGCCTCTACCTTTCCTTAATTTTTAATTGCATTAATACAATCTTGTAATTTGTACTCCAATAGGTATTTGTTCACCTTCTCGTACATTTTTATTAATGAAATCTTGTTTGTCTTCAGATTTTAGCCAAGCACTCTTTTTCTACTTCATAATAGTTCATCTTTCGCTTTGCTGTAGCCTTTTCCTTAACTGTCTCTTATTTTGCTTTTATTCTCTCTTTTCGTTCGTGTAATTTCGTTCCATATTTACCCGAGTCGTTCATTTTACCTTTTGCTTGCGTTTACTCATTAATTAAAGACGATGAACTGTAAGATTTTAAAAAAGCTCTTTGCTCGACTAGGTTCGCCTGCTTTTAAATCTTCTCTCGCTTTCATGATATTTGTCTTATGTTTACTCTCGTCTTCCTCCGTTTTTAACTCGTACTTTTATATATTTTATTTTCTATTTCCCTTTCTTTTCGTATTTTTCTGTCTTTTTCGTGCTACATTTGTTTACCTTTACACCATTTGTAGTGTTTAGTATTTGTTGTTTTTATTTATCCCATCATTTCATCGTTATATCTATTATTGTTGTTTTCAATTATTTATATGCATCGCTCTCTTTCAAGCATACCGTTTTCTTCGCGTCGCCTGTTTCATCTGCTCCTATTCTAAATTTCTACAATTTACGGTATTGTATCCTTTGCTTTTAAAAAAAAAAAAAAAAAAAAAAAAATAGCAATAGGCTAGTCAATCAATGAGCATGATATATAGCCTACTAATAATTCATATACAAATAATCACCCTTCAGTACAAGCCCCTACATCCTGTGAAGCGTTGTTGCAAAGGATGTGTTTGTCTGTGAGAGAAGGTGCCTGTGCATGCGTGTGAGCATCTGAGCGTTGTGTGTATGAGCATCGAGTGATTAGTCTTCATTATAGCATTGTTTACCCTTTAATTACCGGTACGCATCATAGAAAACTTGATCAACATGCGTCATAGAACACTCGAGCAACCTTGTTCCCGAATAATTTTGGCAGAAATATTGACGCCTTGTTTTTTTTAATCACTCTGTGTACTTATTTTGTTATAATACTTCTTTGCATAATTTGTTGTTGTACATACATATATATTACGTATCATAAACTTGTGTTCCAAAACGGAAAACCATGTGTTACAAAAATATGCCAAAATTCTTCGATAATCCTTCGTTGTCACCGAGTTACGTTTGCCAGGTGTTGAAATTTGCCTCGTGGAAGTTTTGCGTTATCGTTGCGTGTAATGGCTCGTGTGGGGATTGAGGCCGGGGTTGTGGGAGTGTGGGGGAGACGGAGGAGGCCCGGAGGAACTAAATAAAGGTAAGACATGAGAGTATGGCGTGAGTGGAGTAGGGGTTCGAGGGAGGGTGGAGATCGGGGAAGCCAGAGGAACTTGAAAAGGTAAGAATTTGGGAGATAGCCTATAATGGCATGTGTGGGGGTGTGGGAGCATGCGTGAGGTGTGTGGGGCGACGTGAGAAGCCAGAGGAAGTTTAAAAGGTGAGAATTATCAGAGAATGACGTGTTTGGGGGTGTGGAAGCATGCCGCATGGGGTTGGGATGTGGGATTGGCGCATGTGCGGGTGTGTGGAGGCAGGGGTTTGAGGGCAGGGTATCAAACGAAGGGCGAGATCTTTATAATTATGTTGTCTTTATTATTGTAGGCTAGGCTATATGAGAATGTAAAATTGTGGGCTAGCCTAGTCTTTATTATTATTGTAGGCTAGGCTATAATTATGAGAATGTAAAATTGTGGGCTAGCCTAGTCTTTATTATTGTAGGCTAGGCTATATGAGAATGTAAAATTGTGGGCTAGCCTAGTCTTTATTATTGTAGGCTAGGCTATAATTATGAGAATGTAAAATTGTGGGCTAGCCTAGTCTTTATTATTGTAGGCTAGGCTATAATTATGAGAATGTAAAATTGTGGGCTAGCCTAGTCTTTATTATTGTAGGCTAGGCTATATGAGAATGTAAAATTGTGGGCTAGCCTAGTCTTTATTATTGTAGGCTAGGCTATAATTATGAGAATGTAAAATTGTGGGCTAGCCTAGTCTTTATTATTGTAGGCTAGGCTATAATTATGAGAATGTAAAATTGTGGGCTAGCCTAGTCTTTATTATTGTAGGCTAGGCTATATGAGAATGTAAAATTGTGGGCTAGCCTAGTTCAAATTATGTCTTTGGAAGTGATAAAATGGCCAACACAATGCTAGGCTATTTCATGTTCTTGCATTCCTTCTCATATTCATACATGGTTTAAAACACAATTGCTACGGTTAAAAATTGAGGAATGTGGTAGTGGCGGTTGTGGAGGCTGGGGTTTGGTGGGGTGAGGCGAGGAGGAACTTTAAAAAAAAAAAAAAAAAGCAAGACAAAAATAATAAAGAGAACCTGGCGTGTGTGGTCGTGCTTCTCTTGTAAACGCCGAGGAGTTGTTGGTTGCCCACTTGTCTCTGGACCGGGGATATTTTGGTGGTGTTTGTTAAGAATTGCCGTCTGTCTCTCGTGTACCGGTACCTTGTTGGGATTTAACCCTTTTCAGCACGATGACGCGTTATTGATTTTTGTTATGGCTAAAGTTCGACGATTTGATGCAGTTTACGAAGGACCTGGTCAGTATTAAACTCAGATATATATATATTTTATATTTTTAAATCATGTTTTCAATTTTAGTTTTCATGTTTTAGTGATATTTGATGTATGATTTCCACCGCAAGTACATTTTTTCCATTAACCAACAATGTTAAGACACGCCCCCCGAAAACCATTTGTTGTCAACAACCTAACAACCTAGCCTAACCTGGGGGCTGCTGCCAATTGATATAGAGGAATCGAGGATGACAAAATAGTGTAAATATAGCCTAGTGGAAAAGTGAAAACAAATAATAGGCTAAAACAAAACATAAATAATATAGCCTACCGGTACTAAATATAAATTATATAAAAACTTAGATCGCCACCGATTTTAAGATGGCCACCTTATATGGGCCTAAGTGAAATATAGAAACTTTTAAGTGTATTTTAAACATTTAAGTTATCCTTGTGTTCACGTTTGGTCTCTTTTGATCTCATACTTGGAACAATTTCTACCACTGTTTTGGCTTCATAAATTCAGAGCCAGACCCGAATTGTCAAATTAGCGATAATTTAAACCGTGGGGGACTGCTGTTTTACCCTAAGATATCACCGGTAGTTTTACGTATTCAACCCTTGATTTCCCCTGATATTCAAAGCTCTATCCAGTTGGGGGTAATGTATCTGGTTATATTGTCTTTAGATAGGGGCAAATTATACCTCAAACCGTGTTTATTCTCTTTAATTCTTGGATTCTTAAAAAATAACCACAAAGAAAAAAACTACAACGAAAAAAAAAGAAAATAGCCTACCGGTATATCGTGAACCTTTGCTAGCAATATTATCTTTCGGATTTATAAACAACAATTCTGCCTACATTGCACCTTCACATTTACTTTGGTTTGTGATAATTGGTCGCATACCTTTACTATTTCTTATTATCTAACTAAAAACATAAATTCTGGTCTTCCTTTCAACGGCTGACAGGGTACATTGCAGTTTCCAATAAAGTACGGTATTCAATATATACCGGTATGTGCAGTAGTTGCGTCCAATATGCCATGGTACACTCGGATACCACTCATAAGAATTCGTGGTCTCCATATGTTTGTCTTTATGCAATTATTACCATCTGGATAATTTTTTGGATATAAATTACTTTTCAATAAATAGTATACTTAACTAAACTAATTAGAAATAAGTGACGTCCGTGAATATTAATAAGTGACGTCCGTGAATATTAATAAGTGACGTCCGTGAATATTAATAAGTGGGCTAGAGACTATGGCATCCCAGTGTACTATCAATGACAAAAGTTACCTGCCAGTGTGTGAACCCGAATCACCTGGGGGTCCAAACACGAAGCATTTAGTGATCGTAAATGGTACCGTAGTTCTTTCAAATGCTTCGTTTGTCGACCACCAGGTGTTTTTGGATTCACTCAGTGGCTGGTTGGAGGAACGAACTTTTGTAGTTGATAGTACACTTGAGCCATTATATAGATACTTCCATTTGAAACTGTGTACAGTCGTCAGCATATATACGGCTACACCAATTCAAATATTTGTACAGTTTGGCGCACATAATATTCAGTGGGGGTCGTGATTTGGCAGCGCTTCACCCACCTTCCCCAACCCCCCTCCCTCACTCCACCTCCTACCAATAGGAGGTGGAGTGAGGGAGGGGGGGGGGGGGGGAGTGGCTGAAGCGCTGCCAAATCACGACCCCAACGGAATAGAATATGTGCGGCAAACTGTACCTTTAAACCCAAGTTCTGAAGCATCGTGGCTATCATAAAGCATTGCAGTGGTTCGTTTGTGTTCGATACTGATTCAAATGGGTGGGTCGCTATTTATGCTCCTGACTGTACACTCTAAAGAAAAAAATCGTGACATAATATTAACCTAGAGCGACTAATATAGATTCTTATACATTGTCATTGGACTCATATGTATCATCAAAATATATACCGTACATATAACTATCCGTAAATGATTTGAACTTGCATAACAATCAAGGAAATGAGCTTTGTTTATTAATTAGTAGATTACCGGTACTTCAACATTAATTAACTATTGACTCCATGATTGCCGGTACTGTTATTGCTCTACCTGCGTGTATCCCTTACTGTACCGGCGACGTCTTTTTGTTTTAATTTGAGCGGCATTTAGGCGATTTTATGAGGATTAGGAAGTATAATTATATGCTAGCTAAAAGAATTAAATGAGATAGTCTGTAATCTTTGAACGGGTAGACATCCTTTCTTAACCCATACAGTACCGGGGACGTCCTTTTCTTTATATTCTGGCAACTATTAGACGATCTTATTCACCTCTAGCCATAATAAGACTTCCGACTATCTCAACCAACCCTTTTAACTACCACCGACCCGTTTTTAAGCTGCATGATATCGTCTAAATATAACTAGAATACAATATAACACACGTCGCTGGTACTCAAAGGGTTAATTAAGCGCTTAAATAAAACCGTCCAATAGTTGTCAGAACATAATTAAATGGATGCCACCGGTACTGTAATTGCTGTACGTGCGTTTATACATGCAATTCATCCATGACTTCACCCGAGCCAATGAAAACAGATGAATAAACATGCCGCTACCTACCGCTAAATGATCTGGAATGTGGAGCGAGTTACTATTCATTTATTCATCATATTAGTGCATGGCTCGTCAACTGGCATTAGATAAATATGGAAAAAAATATGAATGAATATATTAATGTGTTCATATGTGTATGTATTCATTCTTTATGTACAGTATTTTATTCATATTTATTTATTTATATTTTTGTTTATCTCTAGAAATCTTATCCAGCTTATAGAAACGACACCCCCAGATCCCTCTATGAGAACAATTTGTAAATTTTTCGGTAGAAAAATCCTTCCTAAACTGAATGAAATCGATTAGTAGTATCTATAATAATATATAAAGGATGTCGACGGCACAGAAGGGGTTAATATTGACAAAGAAATCGAGTGAATAGTTAAAAATCGCCAAGCGAATTGGGGCACACGTCTTAACATTTCAAAACTAATGGGGCTAAGCATGAGGGAGAAGGGGATCCAGAATAACCCCCATCGGCCGCCATATTGTAACCACCAGTATATATATAAATTAACATAGACACCCTTTAGTAACGTAGATCGGCCAACCTCCGCCATATTGTTGTCAATAGTGTGTACGAATAAAACAGAGATGGGCCAAACTCCGCCATATTGTTGCCAACAGTATATACGAATAAAACAGAGATGGACCAACCTCCGCCATATTTTTACCACTAATATCTAGGAATAAACATCGAGTAGAAGCCTTTTAGTAACAGTTCGGCCAACCTCCGCCATATTGTTGCCTTTGATGTCATTAGTTTCGATTTACACTCACATATATTCAAACCACATACAACATTTGGCAATACTGGCACAGGATTTAAAGTTTGGTTATTTGGATTTGAATTTTACCTGGAGAATAATATACTGTATATATACCCTCATTTTGTATAGGTACGGCAATATAATGAGAGAGAATTAGAGAGAAAGATGGCCTATTTCCCTTCCTACATAATGTCTAGATATGTATACTCCTCGATCTCGTTCGTACCCTTCAATTGCTCGCTAGGTACCAGTATTCACTCAATTGGCTCCTTCAATCGCCAAATCAATCATCAATTCATCCAGCGCTTTTCACCTGCAAGGGACTGGAGTTGTCGAAAAGAGGCTCCAGTCCTGACGTTATTCTTGACTTACAGTGTGCTGGCTTAATAATCCAGCAGGGTTGATAGTCTCTGAAGTCCTATTGTAACTAACTAACTTTTCACCTGGCAATCGTTGTACAGGGGGTAGAACGAGCGACTTGGCTATTAACTTCTTTGTATTCATCATTAATATATATAGACGGTTACAATTATGCTTCATATTTCGCATTATGACTTCGGAAGTGAATAAATGGCCAAACAAACAATGCAACTTCATGTCAACTTTTTTATATTCATTTCATTTGTGTTCTGTTTTTTTCCCAGTTTGACACCCTGTCGTTGTAGGCTAATATCCGTGAAAAGTATAGCGATGAAATCTTAGAAACAAATACAAAACTATACTAAGCTACAGCAAGGTTGTAACGTATATAAATTAGGAAACCAAGAAGTAACAGGCAAAGTAGGACACAAATTACTTACAATATTAGCTAAAATTATCTATAGCGTAGATGGTATATAGAATACCGGTAAATAGCTGTATCGTAATTGTACCCCCCCAAATACTGTAGTCCTATGTCTAACGATTACCGACCGTACATGAACTAAAAATATATAAAATACAGCCCTGTTTACCTCCTTGCATTCGACCATCCAATTTATCCATGACTCTACTACGAATCCATAAATATACAATTTGTATTTTTCTCCAAACCTGAATACCCTCGCTATTGCCAGATTCATCCGGCCCATTCAGTCAATTCATTCAGAACTGAGGATCGTTAGTTGTTATGAATGGGCCATAAAGGTATTGAGGAAATCGCATATATATATATATATATATATATATAGCGGTATATATATGTGTGTGTACCAGTATATATATATATATTTGCATTAGCAGAGACATTGATAGCAGAGTTTGCAATATAGTCAATTGCAGTGAAAAATTTATTAAATTCAACCTACTGTATATGTGATTAACGTGTCAATATTTACTCATTTAATCACTTTTCACTCAATCTGTCGCTCAAAAACACTCAATCTCACAAAAATGCACACAATCTCACACAGAACCGCACGCCATTTCTCACCCAAATACACTCAATTCATCCCCAGCTCCAGGCCCATTATTTGTTTGGGCTAGGATGATAAATGCGCGTCGGGTGAACTATGGAGTGGCCATCATATGTTATGTCTTATAAATATTCATATGTTTTAAATGTGCACTCCAATTTCGTAGCTCAATCGCACTCTATATACTCAATCTCACAAAAATGCACGCAATCTCTCGCTCAAACGCACGCAATATCTCACCCAAATGCACTCAATTCATCCCGAGCTCCAGGACTATTATTTATTTGGCCTGGGCTGACAAAAGGCGAGTCAGATGAGCTATGGACCCGCCGTCATATACTGTATATGCTTTAGCTCCAGCCCGATATTTACTAAATATTTATGGGCGTGTGTGGGCGTGCGTTTTGCAGTTTATAAATGGGCGGTGCTGGGGCAAAGTGTATATACAGTATATGTGTGTGTCGCTTTGGAAGATTTGTTGTTTTTGTTTTGTTTTAGATATACTGTATATTGCGTGGGATCATAGGAGTATGGTGTGTGTTGTTAATCTTTGCGTGAGTGTGGGTGTTGGTGAGTGGGATACAGGGAGGGTCGGTGGGTTGTGTGTTTGTGTGAGTGGGGGGTGGGGGTGGGGTGAGTAAAACTCGATTAACCTTTTCACTACCAAAGACCCAACCTAAGCTAAATAAAATCACGTCCTAGTTACAGGATAAAATGTAAGAATATGTAATGGTATACTTGAAGCTTGAACAAAACCTGATGTCACAATAATAATTTGTTAAATACAACATTTCGATAACAGCTATAGTTGCCTAAATTGAACATTGAGATATATCATTAAAACGTTTGACTTTGTGGGAGACACTCGTTACAGGCAGCTTTGCCTTTTGTTCTCCTTCATACATATATGTAATATACTGTATATAATAATAATAATAATAATAGTAATACTAATAAAACCTGTATATTCATAACAAGACAACAGCTGACTCGAGTTAGCTGAGCAGATACTAAAAGGAATAAAACATGATTTAAAATTAAATCAAATATCAATTCGTCCAAGGGTTCATGATTCAGGCTATTATCTCAGTCAGCCAGCCCCATGGTAATGTATTCATATTAGCCAATCGTCCAGGTGCTTTCATAGTCACTCACGATCACTCATACTGTCTGTCCGTCTATCTGCCTGTCTGTTTATCTATCTATCTATTATCTATCTATCCACAGTTTCTATTTATCTATCTTTCTATTATCTATATCTATCTATTATCTATATCTATCTGTCTGTCTGTCTGTCTGTCTGTCTATCTATATATATATTTGCCTGTCTGTCAATATATGTCAGTGATTAGAACTGATCTCTGTCTGTTTATGCACCTTAACATCCTTTTGTGTTGTGTATGTGTGTGTTTCTATCTGTGTCAGTATGTATGACCCTCTCTCTCTCTCTCTCTCTCTCTCTCTCTCTCTCTCTCTCTCTCTCTCTCTCTCTCTCTCTCTCTCTCTCTCTCTCTCTCTCTCTCTCTCTCTCTCTCTCTCTCTCTCTCTCTCTCTCTCTCTCTCTCTCTCTCTCTCAGAGAGGAGAGAAGGGGGTCATACATACTGACACAGATAGAAACACACACATACACAACACAAAAGGATGTTAAGATGCATAAACAGACAGAGATCAGTTCTAGTCACTGACATATTGACAGACAGGCAAATAGATAGATAGATAGATAGATAGATAGACAGACAGACAGACAGATAGATAGATAGATAGACAAACAGACAGACAGGTCGATAGATAGATAGATATATATATAGATAGATAATAGAAAGATAGATAAATAGATACTGTAGATAGATAGATAAAGAGAGAGAGAGAGAGAGAGAGATAGAGATATATAGAGATTCCACAAACACACTTTCCTCCGCATTTACTCCCTCCAGAAAAATCTCCCCATCTATCTCTTTCTCAGCCTCATAATCTTCCTTCACACTTAGCTTCTATTCATATACACACTCTCTCTCTGTTTCTCTCGCTCTCTGTCTCTCTCTCTCTCTATCTCTCTCAGCTATTATCGGCAAGTCTAGTCTGGCAGGATTATCTGTTAAGCCTTCACAGTAAAAACACCGCCACCGTCACCATCATTATCACCATTATCACAAACATTATCATTATCATATCCATCATAATTTTATTGTTTCTATTATTTTCACCACCACCACCAATAACAACACCAACACCACCACCACCACCACCACCAACAACAACAACACCCACCACCACCATCAACAACAACAACTTAATCATCATCATAACATGTTCCAGTATACACAGAACCCATCAAACCATAGCCTTCACCTCCACCACCAGCATCATCATCATCATCATCATCATCATCATCATAATCATAATCATAATCACCCACAGTATACACAGTCTCCATCAAACCATAAAACTGGGCATAATTTGTAAACCTGGGAAAATAATTTGTTTGCCTGGTCTCTCACAAGTTATGCGGCACAAACACGCACATACGACACACGCACATGTACACAGCCTTGGACATACACACACATACACACATTCAATTTCACAAACACACACACACATGTACACACAGCCTTAAACATACACGCACATACACAATACACTCACATACACACATACATTCAATTTCATAAACACATCACACTTTCACACTCACTAACACACAAGCACACATATGTAGCCTATAGATAAAGACACAAACACACAGACTATCTCTCTCTCTCTCTCTCTCTCTCTCTCTTTATTCTTTCATAATTTCTTCCTACGGTCATTACCTTCCTCCTACACCCTCGCTTCTCAATTTCTTTAACAAGCTTGCTTCCTCTCTCTATCCTCTCTCATCTCTCTCTCTCTCTCTCTCTCTCTCTCTCTCTCTCTCTCTCTCTCTCTCTCTCTCTCTCTCTCTCTCCATCTCTCTCTCACTCTCTCTCCTATCTCTCTCTTCGCGACATCTCACTTTTATATCCAAACAGCTTGCTTCCTTCTCTCTCAACTCTTCCTATATCTCTCCGCTCTCCTCTCCCTCCCTCTCTCTCCCTGTTCTCTCTTCTCTCTTCCCTCCTCCTCTCTCTCTCCTATCTCCTCTCTCTCCTCTCTCTCTCTCCTTTATCTTTTTTGCACACAGCTTGCGCTCCTTCTCTCTCGCTCTCTATCTCTCTCTCTCTCCCCCCACCTCTGTCTCTCTCATCCTCTATCGCTCTCTCTCTCCCGCCTCTCTCTCTCTCTCTCCTCTCTCTCTCTCTTTCCTCTCTATCCCTCTCTCTCTCCTCACTCTCTCTCTCTCTCTCTCTCTATCTCCCTCTTCTCTTCCTCCTCTCCGCTCTTCTCTCTCTCTCTCTCTCTCTCCCTTCCTGTCTCTATCTCTCTATCTCTCTCTCTCTCTCTCTCTCTCTCTCTCTCTCTCTCCTATTCTCTCTCTATCTCTCTCTCTATCTTATTCTCTCTCTCTATCTCTCTGTATAACTACAACAGCTTGCTTCCTTCTCTCTCTCTCTCTCTCTCTCTCTCTCTCTCTCTCTCTCTCTCTCTCGTCTGTGAGGAACTGTTAGTGACGTGCAGTAATTGATATACTATAAGAGTGTCATAATTACAGTATTATTAACTATAGAAGTGTGAATTGATGAATATATTAGTTTCATATCATAGACTAGGCTAATATGAATACATTAATACAATATATATGGTTTGAACAAAGGGTTTAAGCAGTTCAATACTAGTATATATATTTAATATTTCTAGAATATTGCACCTACTCTGTCAGGAAGTAATATATTTTTGGAAATTTTAAACAGATATTAAAGAATGCAGTATAAGACGAAAGTAGGTACTAGTTTGCATTATACTCTATATTTAGTGTTGCGCTTTGGAATATCCCACTTTATTCTATACGGCAAGGTCTTTGAGATACGAACCGCCCAATGTACATCCTTGTAACTCTCTCATCTATCCCCACGCAGCTCATATCCTTAATTATTACCCTTCTTCCCCCCTACCTTTATTGTCCTGCCTGTTAACCCTTTATCCAACATTCAACCCCTTTACCGCCTTCAAGTTAATTTATAAGAGTTTATTTTTTGGTATATTTATTCATTTATATATATATATATATATATATATATATATATATACTGTATATATTATATCTAATATACTCTATATATATATAGATACTATATATATTTATATAGATATCTATATATAATAGATATATATATGTATATATATGTTTCCTCCCTAGACCATTGTGGTCGATTACTGTCGACAATTATAATAAGATTGGGAAACACCTGTGTGCAAACTACCACCACAGCCAACACAGATAACAACAACAACATTCTACCACCACCACAAAAACAACAATAACAATATCAACAATGTCAAAAATAAACACTCTCTCCACCATTACCACCACCACCACCACCACCACAACAAAAACACCACAACCACCACCACCACTCCACTACCACCACAACAACAACAACGATAAGAAAAACAACACCGCATCCACCACCACAACAACAACAATAATACAACAACACCACAACAACAACAACAATACAACAACAACAACAACAACAACAACAACAACAAACAAACTAATTACAATACTGGTTGCCCTGGTGTTGTTAATAAAGGGAGCTGAATGTGTGTGTGTGTGTGTGTGGTTTTTTGTTCATGTGTGTACGAGCTTGTGTATGTAGGTGATTAGGTGGTTGTTGTGTGCCTTTCAATCTCTCTCTCTCCTCCTCTCCCGTCTCTCGTCTCTCCCCTCATATTCGATCTCTCTCTATATCTAGTCTCTCCTCCTCCTCTCCTATCGTCCTCTCGTTCCCTCGTGCTCTCTCCTTCGCCTCCTTTCGTCCCCCTCGCTCACTCTCCCCCTCTCTCTCCCTCACTATCACTCTCTCTCTCTCTCTTCTCCTCCCCATCCCTCCTCTATCTCTCTCTCTCGTATCTCTCCCCTCTTCCTCTCTCCTCTCCTTCTCACCTCATCTCTTCTCTCTCTCCTCCCCCCACGCTCTCTCCCCCTCTCCCTCTCTCTCTCCTCTCACCTCTCTCCTCCTCTCTCTCTCTCTCTCCTCCTCGTTCCCTCCTCTCACCTCTCTCTCTCTCCCATCCCCTCCTCTCCCTCCCTCCTCTCTCTCCCCTCCCCCCTCTCTCCCTCCTCCTCTCGTTCTCTCCCTCTCTCCTCTCCCCTCACTCTTCTCACTCCTCTCTCCTCCTCGTCTCCTCCACCTTCTCCTCCCTCTCTCCTCTCCTCTCACTCCTCCCTTCCCTCTCTCCTCCCTCGTCATCTCTCTCCCTCCTCTCCTTCTCCTCTCCTCTCCTCCCTCTCTCTACTCCTCTATCCTCTCTCTCTCATCATCTCTCTCTCTCTCGCACTAGGCTAAAGTAACCACCTCCCACCTTTTTTTCCAGTAAATTTTGTTAACAAATTACTAGTCCATTTGCAAGTCCAGGCTTTAAAAAACTGTGTCGTTTGCTAACATCAACTTTTTGTTTTACTTTTCAGCATAAATTGTGTTCTATTGACTACACATATTTTTTTGTAATTTAACATACAGGCATTAAAATAATCTTTTTGTGAATAACATTCTTTTTGTGATTTACAGGAATTAATTGCTAACATATTGCTTTTAAAAAAAACAAATACTTGTTGTTACTGTACTGTATACTGTGTTCCAGTTTTCTCACTAGGCTACATTAACCCTCTCTCACTTTTTGTTTTTTCCAGTAAATTTTGTAACAAATTTCTAGTCCATTTGTGATTTTCAGGCTTTAACTGTGTCATACTGCTAACATCAATTTTTGTTTTATTTTCAGGCATAAATTGTGTTCTATTGCTAACATATTGTTTGTGATTTACAGGCATATTAATTTTTTATCATATTGCTAACAATTTTTTTTGTGATTTTCAGGAATTAATTGTATCTCATTTCTAACATAAATTTGTGTGATTTTCAGGCATATTGTGATTATATCGTCATGGCGCCGCAACGAACCTGCACGAGTTGTTCCGGTAAATTTGGCCCTACAATGTTTGTTGATACTAATGTCCAAATTTGTTAGATTTTGCCAGCTTCCGAGAGAAGATATACTGTTTATGAATTGAATGCAGCTCACCGCCAAGATCGAATGCCCCTGACTACGAAGCTTGACATCCCTTCAAGAATTTGCCACACTCAACGTAGGAGTGCCCTCGGCCCAAGAATACCACTTACGATGTCAAAACCGCCATTCCAGTGCCTATACAGTACCAGTACCCACCACCAGCAGATACCTTAGATGTTGGCAAGGAAAATAATAATGACTCTACTCTCACTCTCCCCCAGGAACAACTTTCAGTTAGTGGCTAAACAATGTGCATACCAGTACCAGTACCAGGAAGGTCATCCCGACAACATGCCAAAACCACCCCGCTTCAAAATTTCTTGCTATTGACGAGGAAGAGGAAACGGAAGAAGTTCGGACTTGTGGGCGACCTCCAAGCATGGTCCGTGGCCAATTAACCGAGTTCTGCTCCAGGGCACCCAGGAACCAGGGAAAGCGATTCTGTATCCCAGGTGGCGGCGTGGACTAAATTTGTTGCGGCTGTGGAGAGAGGTTTACCAGGGCTCGCCCCCGCAAGCACTACGTACGTCACATCCACGTTGGATCTAACGATGTCCAACGGACGCGGTCAGAGGAACTACTTTGCAAGTACGGCGGCTGTATCAGGTCCTTCAAGGAAAAATCTAATAGAATCTTAATTTCAGGAATTGTTCCCCGTGATTGATGTAGAAAACCGATTCTACAACCCGCTATAGCTACCAGTACAAATCGCTTACTAGCCAAACTCTGCAGGGAGTGAGGACATCAGCTTTGTCGACACGTGGGATCATTTTGTACTATGATAAATCTTTGTTTTCAGGAGATGGTGTACATCTCAATGAAGTAGGAGCCTGGCAACGTCCCTGGGTCGTCTGCTGAACGATGCAAGTCAAGGATTTCCGTTCAAAAAACGGGGGTCAACCCGGGGTATCCGGGGGTAGTGTAAGTCAAATACGAAACTGAAAATTCAGACAATGCACATTCAGTAACATCAAACTCTAATACTCTTAAGGTGTTTTATGTAAATGCTCGTAGCATACGCAATAAATTTTCAGAGTCTAGAGGAAATCGTGTTTACCAGAACATTACGATATTAATCGGCATTACAGAATCTTTGGTTAAATACGGAAGCCAGAGGACTTTTTTAGCCGAATATACGCTTCCTGGTTATACAATGTTTGAGAAAAGTCGGATCAATTAGAAATGGAGGAGTTCTGTTTTTATAAAGGAAAGTCTTAATCCCTCTAAATGTCAAAACCTCAAATTGCGAATATAGACATATCTTACGTACTATTAAATAATAAACGAGGAACTAAAATAACACTAGCTTTATTTATACCAGACCCCCAGCTCAATCAGTGCAACACTGACAGTGAAATTTATGAACAAATTGCAGAAATAACTAACATACAAGATACCGTTAATTCTTGGCGATTTCAACTTACCCGTGAACTAAATGGGGCGATATTCTTACTTCACACTCTGGACACGACCTCTATGCTAACTTGCAAGAGAGGTTCACTTTTTCAATTTTGCACAATCTCCGCCCGTGGTAATAATGATGCTTGACCTTGGGGTAACGCAACAAAGAAGAAGTAATAGAGAATTTGAATGTTGGTGCATGAATTCAGTAACAGGCGACCATCGTACGATAACTTTCACTTTAAAGTTTACTAGTAACAAATCAAAATAGTCAGCATTGAAGAACGTCCCTAATTTCAAGAAAAGCAAATTTTCATAAACTTAAATCAAAGCTTTAAAGAAACTGACTGGAGCTTTCTGACTAACAATAACGACATAAAATATCTAGACATCTTGGGAGTGTGTTTCACAACCACTTACCTTAAGGCAGTGCAAGACTACATACCATCGAAAATACGGTGTCCAGTCCCTAATGATAAGCCCAAATGGTGGAATAAAGATATTTCAGACTGTCTGCACCTGCTAAAATAAATTGCTATGATTAGATTAAAATCCTCAGAAAATGACGAAGAAGGAGGGCGTTGAAATTTGTAGAACTACGCACGCAAAGCCAAAAAAGTTAATTAAGCAAAGTAAAAAAAAAAGACCCTGGAGGTTGTTACATGTTTGCGAACCCAAGTAACACAAACCCGAAAGAAATTCTTATAGTTATATCGGAAAGAAAAAAAAGTAGTGTACTTCAAACTGTTGGACCGTTAGTCGATGGAAGAAAATGGAGAATACACCAAAGACGAAGTACAAATGAGTAATGCCCTCAATACCTTCTTTGCATCAGTTTTTTAACAACCGAAGACCTCAGTGATATCCCTACACCATCGCCGATTTCAGAATTTGATAATTCAGATGTTCTAAGCAATATCACCGTTACAGAGATAGAAGTATTGAATTGTTTAGATAAACTCAAGGTAAATAAAACGCCTGGACCTGATATCAATCTCGGCACTAGAGTTTCTAAAGGAAGCTAAGGATGGAGCTCTACAAAGCCACTGACATTGCTATTCAATGAATCCTTGGAGTCTGGGACTATCCCTGATCAGTGGAAGCTAGCCAACGTAACACCGATATCCCCTCAAAAAAGGCCGAGCAAATCCCTACCCAGTAACTATCTTCCAATTAGCTTAGACCTCAATTGTATGTAAAATGCCTAGAAACGGTCCATAAGAGCACCAGACTCGTAAATCACTTAGAGGCAAATAACTTCCTTAAAGATTACTCAACACGGCTCTCGTAAAAAACATTCCTGTTTAACAAACCTCTTAGACTTCTTCCCACGATATCCTCAACCTCTACGATGAGAAGTAAAGCTGTTAGAATATTATATACCATGATTTTCAAAAGGCCTTTGAACAAAGTTCCCCACAAACGTTTACTGCTAAAAACTAAAAGCGCATGGAAACAAGACGGTGTGCTGAAAATGGATTAGAAAATTGGCCCACTTCAGCCGAACAGAAAAGCAAAGTAGTAGTCATAAAACCGCGTAATGCATCTAAATGGACCAATGTAAAGTAGCGGGGTACCCCAGGGATCGCGTACTAGGACCCCAATTCTCTTTCTAATTTTACATCAACGACATTAGACTGAGGTCTCACCTGTACAATCTCAAAAATTTGCTGACGATACAAAAATGCAAATAGCGTACTCTCAAAAAGAACAAGTTGACGATATGCAAACACAATCTAGATAAATTGTCATGTTGGTGGCCCAAATTTGGCAAATGAGTTTCAATGCGGATAAATTGATAAAGTACTACATATCGGATACCTAAATGAGAAAAGCAAACTAATTCGATGAATGGCACTCAGCTTAAGAATGTAAACAGAGAAACCGATCTGGGAAGTAACAATATCGAGAAACCTAAAACCGAAGCAAACAATGTTCAGAAGTTGATTAAGAAGGCAAACAAAATAAGTGGCTTTATAGGCAGGTCATTTGAGGCATAAAATCCAAAGAAGGGTTATCCTAACGCCTTTACAATTCCTTAGTCCGCCCTCTTCTGGAATACTGCGTTCAATCCTGGTGCCCATTATTACCAAAAAGATATAACAAGCTAGAACGAGTTCAAACGTAGAGTTAACCAAAATGATACCTAGCCTAAAGAACAAACCATACGTAGTGCGTCTTAGAGGATTAAATCTATTTCCTTTAACCCAGCGCAGATTAAGAGGTGACTTAATTCAAGTGTTCAAAATCATCAAAGGCATCGGACAATATGAACTGTAGTAAGTACTTCACTATCGACCTATCTAATTACACGCGGGGATAAACGGTTGCAAAATTATTGGGTAAACTCTTTTAAACAGTACCACGAATCTAAAGAATTTCTTCTTAATCGAGTTGTC
>CM064489.1:8201507-8291507 GCA_032716605.1 Paralithodes platypus
ATTTTTATTTATTCGGCTGTTCTCAAACATTACATAACCGGGAAGTGAATACTCTGCTAAAAAGTCTCTATCTTGTGTATTGAGCCAAGATTCTGTTATGCCAATCACATCATAATTTTCTGTAAACACTAGTTCCTCTAAATCTGAAAATTTATTGCGTATGCTACGAGCGTTTGCATAGAAAACATTCAAAGTTTTGGATTTGGGATTCAAGGAACGGTCTTTATTCAAATTATTGGTTCTGGTCGGATCTACATTTACATTCATGGCTGTCCTCGGTCCTCGGTCGTTATCCCGAGGAGGAGGAGGATACAGATGGAAGAGGATCAGGAGAACAAATTGGGATGGGATCAGGTACTATAGCTGCGGAATTGATGCTTAGGGTGAGATGAAGGAATAGGCAGGGGACCAAGAGAGAGAATACAAGAAGAAGAGAACAGAACAGAACAGTCAGTCATATTATAGCCGTTTAGTCAGTCAGTCACTCAGTACGTTAGCACATGCAAAAATGGCCGTGATAGTTTTTTTTTAACTGGTCGTATTGGGGGGTCACCGTTTTTTGTTTTTTTCTTTCTCTCCTTTTCTCTCTTTCCCTGGCTTGTATGCATTAGGCTCCATTCAGTCAACTGTTTTAAGACTGTTATCCCCATCCAGGTGTCGATTTCTTCCTGGCGAGCGATAGCAAGCCAGCATTGTATGGAGAAATCCGGCTTCGCCGGAGAATATCGAAAAATGTACAAATTTAGCTTGCTGTCAATACAAAAATATATATATATGCTGGCTCGCTACCGCTCGCCAGGAAATATTGACACCTGGATGGGGGTAAACGTCTTAAAACAGTAGGCTGAATGGGGCCGAATGGATACAAGCCAAAGAGAAAGGGAGTGAAAGAGAAAAAAAGCGAGGTGGACTCCCTTAATAACAATAAGTAAAGATACAGCATAAACATCTGTACCTTCTCATCACAGACACTGCAACAGAAAACTATATAATTTTCGAAGGTAAACCATGGTAAACAGTAAATACGTTATTGAATACAAGACGATCTGAATTTGGTGGTGTAATGGTTTAGGTGTTTATATGTTCTGGGTGTGGTGTCCCGAGTTCGAATCACGGGAGGACCATATGCTTTCATTAGTTTATTCACGTACAATGGGGTTTGTATTTGATGATTATTGTTAAGAACGGGGTGTTACTTATCTATTATATATACTATACCATACATATATAAAAAAAATATATGCTGTATTAAAGACAAGGTGAGGTGAACATTGATGGCTAGGATACAGGAGAAGGAAGCTGTGTTTAAGGAAAATGGGGGAACATTCTACAAGTTTCGTAGTTAAAGCAAAGTGGAGAGAGAGAGATTTACATAGATACACTGGCCACACAGATCTTACGATCCCTACGAGGTGACCAGGACTTAATCCTAATAAGAGATAGCAACCCTAAGAGAAAGTGGAAGGAAAGGATAGCAAAGATGAAGGCTCTCTCCCCACCCTCCGAGAGAGAGAGAGAGAGAGAGAGAGAGAGAGAGAGAGAGAGAGAGAGAGAGAGAGAGAGAGAGAGAGAGAGAGAGAGAGAGAGAGAGAGAGAGAGCGAGAGCGAGCGGGAGAGAGATGGTACGGTAGGTATTTGTGATAAGCTTTAATATCCTCTCAAGATCCGATAACGGATTTCTTTTCTGTCTTAAGGCTATGACGACTTTATATAGATAATATATATATATATATATATATATATATATATAAGGAAGGGTAATATGGAGGTCAGAGAGTTAATTGATGTAGTCTTTGCCCTTATAATTCCCTCAGAACCTTTCTAAACTGTATGCAATTTTGTAATGATACAGAATAAATTGCCAAAATGTCATAATCCTCAAGAGGTTAAGGGAAAATCAAAATAAAATAACGAAAGACGTATGAATAAATAAGGAAATAAGAGTTAAATGACCAGGAAGAGGAACTAGGAAATAGAAGGTAAAAATAGGTAAGCGGGAAATAGATAGGTAAGCACTGACGCAGAGCAACAAGGAAGGGAAAGTTGTATACAATTTGTAATAGTTATTGTGACTTTATTTTGGTTCTTTAAGGATGTTTTTTTATGTTAAGTTAGTGGAATAGGAAGGCACTATCTCTTCCGTAATCTCAGTCCCTCTCTCTCTGTCGCTCGCTCTATCCTGCTTACCCTTTTCGTAACTCTCCGCTGTCATTTGTTTTAAGTTTACGTAAAGCCAAGTCTTTATCTACCTAATTCTTTGTCTCTCGTGTTTCTTCCTTACAAAGTTCTCTACGAATATAATGGGTCAAGTACTGTAAGGTGGCGCTAATAAGTCATGTCTCAGCTATCTTTACGTTTGGCTCGCTCTGTGCTGTATTAATGTCTGTCAGATGTTGAACAGGGTGGATAAGTGTAAAAATCATGTTTGTTTATCTCACTCGAAATGAATTAATCAATTTGTAGATATTACTGAAACAAATTATTGATCAAAACATACTTGGTGCCGAAACATCGCTATTTAGGTGTCGATTTTTTTTTTTTTTTCCCCTGGCGAACCATAGTGAGCCTGTAATTTTGGAAGATCCGGCCTTTGGCCAGGAAATGTTTCTAACGAAAAATGTACAAATGAATCTAGAAGGGGGATCGAATGGATGTTTTTTAATAAGTTTGATGGAGGTCTAGGAAAGAAACTAGAACAATTATATAAAGATACATGAAAGAGTAAATAAATAAGCCCTTCCTCCCTTAATAATAAATAAGCCCTTCCTCCCTTAATAATAAATAAGCCCTTCCTCCCTTAGTAATAATGATTCAAAACAAGGAGGTCTAGGGAGGAAGCTAGACAAATATTTAGTACATTTTATAACATCGACCAAAAAATGAACCTTTCCCCTTTAATAGCCAGCAAACAAATACGTTATCGTATCTTGAAAGGGTTAACCAGACGAGGCACACACTTCAGAGTAAATGGTGGGGATAACTTTGACCTTTTAACCCCTTATCTACCGGTGATGTACTTTTCATTATATTCTGGCAACTATTAGACGATTGTGTACAGCTTAGGAAGAACGTCTACTCTTTAAAGGCTATACAGACTATCTCAATTAATCCTTTTAGCTACCATACATCCTTCCTAAGCTTCATAAAATCGTCTACATGTAGCTGAAATAAAATAAAAACGACGTCACCGGTACAGAAGGGGTTAATAGTACTTCGGTAGATAACGAAAATGAAATATATACCCAGGCTAAATTAACACATATAACAAAGCCACTCCAACAGCTTCCTCTCTCTACACTTCAGAAAAATAGAAAAAGTAGAATGTAGATACGAGGTGCCATTGTAAAGGCTTATCCCTCAATACCTTCATCATCATCATCCAATTTCCATGCCACAGTAACGCAGATAAATTATATTACTCGAACATATGTGTAATAAGAGAGATATGGAAAAGTTTAGCAAATACCAAGATTGCGTGTTGAATAAAGCATGTAATCTAATGTATCCATTTCACTCCCAACACCAAACTCCTCCCAATGAAAATAAATGAATGCGTGTGAGCTTCCCAGGTTTCGAACCTGGGTTACCACAAACACTCTAACCATTACAACATCAGAGACAGGTAAAGGTTAAGTACATGACGATTATGTATCCATTTATCAAATACTGGATATCAATTTAATGGAAAATGTTAGAAAATACGGTACCAAGATTGAGCGCAAAAAAGAAAAAAGAAAAAAAATGAAACAAATATTAATTATAATATATAGATCCACTATAATGCCTATACATTTATTGTTATGATCTTGATATAGCTGAGTATAATATCAACATAATATTATATGTATATAAACAAAATATACTTATTTCAGGTATTCTAGCTAAGGCTCTTCGCGGAATATATAATTCGCAATTCATATGTAAGATCTTAAGCTCCTTATCGCAATGATCTATCTTTTCCACCTACTCTCTCTCTCAATATATCGTTAACAAGATAACGCCATCACCTCTCTCTACCTCCCACTTCACCGATACTATTAACCTTCAGCAATTTGTTGTTGTTGTTCCCTAAGCTGCCTGGCCGAACAGCCCCGTCAGCAATTTGTTAAGACACACACGTTCAGTCTAAGCCTCACCCCCCCCCCCCCCCCCCCCCCCCTCTCTCTCTCTCCAATACACCTCTGGGTCACTATGGATGGGTTCATTTAAATTTATGTAGCGCCCCGTTTGTTCAATTATCGCCCATGATTATATTAATTTTATAGTAACGCATTAATGTATAACACTTCAATCAACACGTTTGCAACGGTAATGTTATCGAATAATGTAACTACAGGAAATGTAATAATTAACAAAAGATTTTCGCCGAGTTATATCAGAGGAATTAGAGAATAAACATATACGTAATCGATTAAATGCATGCACATAAATAATATGAGTATAATTGTAGTTATTAAATAATAAGTATCCCATTATAAATTTAAAGAAAAGTTAGGTTTAATTTTTAGGTTATTCTGTTATTATTATCTAATAAACAAATACCTAGATATAAAAGTAAAAAGATCACAGTACAACGTAACAAAAAATATATATAATAATAATAATATATATATATATAATAATAATAATAATAATAATAATACAAACTAATTAAATTACAGGTAACAACAAAAGTTCCCATATTAAGTGTTTAAATAGTTTACGTGATCAAATTAGTACTCCTATACTATCGAAACCCTGCACAGTACGGTATGTGCATAGTTTCGCGATTTCGGAACATACATATTTTTACAATGCAAGCGTACTCACCGGTCCGACGCTATCCTCTGACACAGTAACCGGAACGTCCACTCAGTCACCGCCGATGTTCTGCAGTCACTATCCCTCCACCACGCTGTCATCTCCGTCTTTCTGCCATAGTCCAGAGTCAGTTGGCCTCATCCTGAATTTGGGGAGTGTGTGGGATGAATAAACAGTGGTTGAGTGTGTAAAACGAATGGTATTAACCCCGTGAGTACCAGCGACGTGTGCTATCTGTTATTCTAGCTATATTTAGACGATTGTATTCAGCTTGGGAAGGATCTGTGGTAGTTAAAAGGTTTGGTTGAGATAATTTGAAGCCTTATCATTGCTACAGGTCATTTTCAAGCTGAATTTACTCGTCTAATACTCTCCAGAATATGATGAAAAGGACGTCCCTGGTACTCAATGTGTTAATAATAAAAGTAAACTATATGGAAATAATTGGGAGGGCTAAGTGAACGGGACTAATAGAATAGATAACATGAATGGGATTGATAGCAAAGGCAAAATGAATCGGGACTGAAAGGGAAAGTAGAATGACGGGCATTACAACCGAAAGTAATATTTAATGGAGAGTGGGAAGATGGGGAGTGGAGGGTGTGAGTGAATGGGGAGGAAGGGAGAGGGGTTGTGGAATGAGGAGCGGAGGGAGGAGCTGGGGAAGGAAGGGGATTGTGAGCGGGGAAGGGAGGGGGGTGTGAACGGGGAGGAAGAGATGGAGGGGAGGGGGGGTACGAGGAGCGGGGGAGGGGTATGGGAGGGGGGAGGGTAAGGGGGGATTAATAGCTAGAGAGACGGTAAATGGGAGAGAGAGAGAGAGAGAGAGAGAGAGAGAGCGAGGAGAGAGAGAGAGAGAGAGAGAGAGAGAGAGAGAGAGAGAGAGAGAGAGAGAGAGAGAGAGAGAGAGAGAGAGAGAGAGAGAGAGAGAGAGAGAGAGAGAGAGAGAGAGAGAGAGAGAGAGAGAGAGAGAGAGAGGGGGGGCAGAAGTTAGAAGAAAAGGGGAGAAGGGTGAAAAAGAAGGAAGCGGAGAATGCGTGGAATGTGAAGGGAGAGATGGGTGTGGGTGAACAGCGGAGAGGGGAGGGGGTGGTTGTGAAGTGACCTTAAAGCGGGTATCACACGAGCACTAATCCGACCAACTAACGTGCATCGGGACGACCGACGTTGGTAATAATTAGCACACGGCATCATACTATCACCAACCAACTGCAGACGACACAGTGTTCAAAACTTGCTTAAAACACGCAATACTTTTTTATGTAATTGTTATAACTATACATAATCATATCTAATAAAGGAAATTATAGAGGAAATGTAAAATTTAAATGTTAAATATCGCTTACTGGAGGTTAGTATTAAGAGTTTGAAAAATTGAAGGATTGCGCATCTACGGTTCCTTGGCCTATGTATTGCATTTTATAAGGTGTGTACATAATTCAATAGTCAAGGCCGTGGATGAGTAAACTAGTTTATTAGAATGACCACCTAACACTATTTACCAATCTGAATACATTGATAACTATGGCATTACAAAACAGAGTTCTCGGCGAAGTAGACATGCCTTTTTTTTCTTTTTTTTTTGCGAGAGGCTCGCATAGCCTACTCATGGCGTGTAACTGATCGCGCAAAAACCCTGCCTATCTATATTATTTTGTAATAATCCTTTTACTACTGGTCGATCAAGAGCGTATTATGGTTAATATGTCTACCAGAGGGACTACATGAAAACACACATGCTGATAACTCAAAGGCAGGGAATAATAATAATGCGATATTAGTCACTCCTTAGGCTACATAGGGAATGCTTATAACATATCAATGCCTTATAATTATTATGTAATATATGGTATATTGTAAACATAGATAAGACATAGCCTAACAATTACTCGGTTCTGTCTACATAACAAATACATATATGAACTATATAAGATGATGGTTACAGTGTGCATTCGGCGATGAAATGTTTGGTAGACTACTAATTGCACATTTTAATAGAATAACGCTATGCATATTCATCATATCTAGACTAATTTGTACCCAATGCTATAATTATATAATATCTATGTGAGTTTTAGTTTCATAATTTCTATTACATTAAATACAAACTAACCTAGATAAACCTATCCCAGTTTATGGTAATCTATCCTGTAACGTACATTATACAATTACTATTACAGCGTACACTATTTAAGTCAAACGAATGTATGTATACAAATGAATTAACTAATATAACACTGCCATAATTATGATACATTTAAATTTATCTGCTGGTATTGTGTAAAAGAAATGCAGCGAGTGAAGCCTAGAGAGGCTGCATGTAGTAGGCTAGGCTATAGCCTAATAACAAGCAGTACATTATGTATGAACATACTGTATAGGAAGTCAATTAACAACATCTGCTGCAGATATAATATCACCATAACATGTCACCAAGGTCACACATACAAAATAAGCATTTATAATTTTAAATAAGACAATATACCCTGACAGTTGTGGCAATGTTTGCCGTCTTTCGTGATGTGACGAGTTTAATCATAGCCTATTTTCCCGAACGTCCGTACTAGATATATTAATATTTACACTGTGTACTTCGACAGACTAGGCATTATTTCGTTAAAGTGAAGACTGAATTGCTTAAGCATAGCATAATATATCGGTAAATAGCAATGATAACCGATTTATTTGACTACAGGTTGGTGACTTGGCCAACGGTTTTCGCTCACGACCGACGACAGTTGGTTGCTTAGATTGACGTCGGAGCAACACAATCTCGGCAACAGATTGTCCAGATTCCAGTTGGTAAAATACGCCTACGCTGGCGGAGGTATGTGCTTTACTGATAGCCTCCTAAATTAAATAACTTTTTCTTTGTCGTATATCCTATCTACCCACCAAATGTCGTGAACATCGGTTTATAACTTTTTGAGATATTGTTTACAGACAAACATAGGCAAAAACATAACCTCCGTCCAACTTCGTTGGTGGAGGTAACAATACGGAAGACGTGGAAAATGCTGTAACAAAAATATAAAACAAATAAGATAATATCGAAACAATAAGGAACATGTGGGTGAATGCTGCAGGTTATGAGAAGCAAGACAACAATAACGAAATACTAAGGAACACGTGGATGAATGCACTAAATACATAACCATCACATTTCCTTCTTAAATGCGCATAACTAAAACGCTACGACAGTTTATCCTTCAATATCGTCTATATAGGCCTAACCTAATCATTATAGTTTACACGTCAAATGAAGCAGCCCGTTAATGAAAAGCAACATCAAGCAAGGGTGGATTTGGGTACCCGCTCACGTGTCCAAAATCCTCTGGTAAAATCCTTCAATACATCGCTAATGCAACTTACTATTCCAAATCTCCATCACGAGACACCACCCCCACGCCCAAAGTTCACCCGTGGACGATAGAAGCACTAGCACAAAGTAAATAAAACATAGCAGAGAAAACACCGCCCGTCCTTATGCTACCGAGGCGTGACGGAGAAGGAGAGACTGAGTCGAGAGAGATGAGCTGATGAGGGTCAATATTACGCCGACACTATTATTCAGCCCTCGAGCTGTATAATTAATATTGGCTTTTAAAATCACCAAAGACAACCGCTTACTTCCCTCACCAGATGCCCTAATGCACAAAATTGCACGAACAACTCCAATATGTCCATCAATAGAGTAATAATTAATATTTTAGAAGCGCGCGATACCTTGCTATTTGGAAGATCCGGTATGACAAGACCCATCGGACACACATCCTACAGAAGCCAATATCAATGCATAACGCACATGTCTTGACCCGTACATCATTATGGACATACGGTGCAAACAAATTAACAGGGGACGATACCTTTAATCTATTAAATCCCACTTTAATTAATAGCAAATACGCCATATCTATCATCATTAGGTGCAAGGAATGAACATAATAGCAATTTCATTATTATTACTCTATGAGGGTGTTTATGGTCTCTACGGCGAATATTAGTGCAAGCATAGGTCATCATACGTCTGGCAACACGGCGCGGCCCAAGTCTCCTGCCCTCCACCCATTTCCCTCCCCACTCCCTACAGACTGTTTTACCATCTTTGCCCTTTTGAGACAACGTGTAATTATGTATTCCCATGTATGTATGATTTCTCAATAAAGAATCAAACCAAATCAAAATAAACTCCCTACAGTTCACCCCACTCCCATCCTTAGGGCCTTGCTTAGACAAACTACTTGGTGGTGCCCTTCGGTAGCGTCCATGTATTTTCGTTTTTAATAAGAAATTTTTGTATGCTTTCACACGAGCATCAGCGGCAGAGAAGCTTTCCACACGGGACTACTTTATTTTGTAGTTTGTTTGTTTTGTTTTTTCCAAGCCGAATCATGTTAAAAGTAGAACAACGATCAGCGGATTTCGGACTCGAGGTGCAATAAGATTGTAGCAGCAGCTGAGTGGCTGCTACTCCCCACTAAGCTGTATTACTCATACTGCCATACCTGCACCCCCTCTCCCCCACACACTTGCTGTCATACCTGCACCCCCCTCCCCCCCCGCCCCCCCCCCCCCCCCCCCACATACTGCCATACCTCCCTCCCCTACTTCCCCCCCCCCCCCCCCCCCCCCACACACACTTGCTGCCATACCTGCACCCCCCACCCTCCCACATACTGCCATACGTCCCCTACTCCCACCCCCTATCACCGTCGCCCGTTCAAAAAAAAACCCACCCATTGCATAACCAGTAGATGCGCGCTACAGCTTATGCCTTTATCCCCGGCCACATAGGTTTCCATCTTTCCATTTCCGTTCATCTCACTACCTTCTATCTTTATTGCGTGTTTCTTTCTCCTCCTCTTCTTTAAGGTGGTGTTATTCGGGCGATTTTTTCGTACATTTTTTTACGGGCAATTGTAGCTTGGCATCAATATCAAGACTCTACCTGCCATTTAGGTGTCAATATTTTTCCTGGCGAGCCATAGCGAACCGGCAATTTAGGGAAGGCCGGTATATTATTTCCTACCGAACAATATAAACAATTATCTCGAAGGGGTGTCTTGGGGGTATTATGGTTAATAGGTCTGCCAGAGTGACTACATGAACACATACTGTATAATTATGTTGATAACTAAAGAAGGGAAGGAAGAATAATAATGCAATAATTAGGCACTCCTTACATAGGGAATGCCTTGAATGCTTTTGAATTATTATGTAATATATATTGTAAATTATATATAAGACATAGCCTAACAATTACTCGGTAATGGCTATATAAACAATGCAAATATGAACTATACAAGATGATGGTTAGTGTCAGCAATCAACGATGAAATGCTTGGTAGACTACTAATAGCACATTTTACTAGAATAACGCTCTGCATATTCATCTTATCTAGAATAATTTGTACCCAATGCTATAATTGTATAATATCTATGTGGGTTTTAGTTTCTTAATTTCTATTACATTAAAAAACAAGCTAACGCAGAGAAACCTATCCCAGTTGATGGTAATCTATCCTGTGGTTAACCTACAGTATAAAATTACTATTACAACGTACGCTACATAATTGAAACGAATAAATTTATAGAAATGAATAAACTATTAAAACAATGTAATTATTATGATACATTAAAATGAATCTGCTGGTATTGTATAACATAAATACAGTGGGTGAAGCCTAAAGAATTGCATGTAGTAGGCTATAGCCTAATGACAAACGGTGCATTCTCTATGGAAATACTGTATAGGAAGTCAATTAACGACATCTGCTGCAGATATATTATCACTATATATTACCGTAACATGTCTCCAAGGTCACAAATAAAATATAAAGCATTTATAATTTTAAATAAGATATTATACCTCAACATTTCTGGCAATGTTTGCCATATTTCGTGACGTGACCAGTTTAATCCTCTTTTCCTGAACGTTCGTACTAAATGTATTAATTTACGCTGTGTACTTTGACAGACTAAGCATTATTTCGTTAAAGTGAAGGCTGGATTGCTTAGAATAGCATACTATAACGGTAAAGGTAGCATTCAAGAAGACTACTGCACTCTTCTTCTACTTACCTCTGACCGGGTATAGGCTATCCTAGTGTTTACTAGCCTTTGAAAGGACATTAGCCTAACCTAACCTATCCTAGTAATATAGTTGGGGGCTGCCGCCCCCACACCCCCACTTTGACTTCGATTGTTGGTGTATTTGTCTGTGTAGTGGGTATTTTTCAATTTGTTTATAACGGAAATCCTCCATGCGGACTAGGCCTATATGGAGAAATATATGGCGAATCCATTGGTGCCTATTTTCAATAATAAATTGTTTCTCATAACGTCGCACTAGTGTCCTTTAATATTATCATTTCTGAGAGCTCTAGCCTTAGTAACTGTTGTAGCCAACCAGTTAAGGCAAGCCAATACACCATGGGGAATCCCCAACTAAGCCTCTCAGATATCCCTTTACAGCTGCCACCAGTGAAGTGACCTCGAAACGTCACCATACTATTTTTGCCGACTTTACAATTACACACAATTACATTTTACAATTTTAACAATCACATCCGAACTGCGTCTGATGCGGAAATTCGCCCCAAATGTTTTTGGGCGCGGCCCGGCCCGGCCGAGATTTGATCTCGGGCCACGTGGGAGGCGAACGCTTTGTCCACTACACCAAGAGTACTTCGCTTGGCGTGATAGCTCAAGCAGATTTCAGCATCGAATGCAGTTACAGATATTTTGCCACAATCCAGGCATTACAGTTGAATGGGAGGTGGGGGGTGGGGAGATTGTCAGGAAATGGATGATCGGCGAGGGAGGGAGTAAACTGGGAGGGGAGGAGGTGAGGGGGGTTGAACGGGAGGCGGGTGGAGGGAGGGAGGAATGTAGAGCTAAGGTTAGGCCTATGGCAGGACGAGGTGGGAAAGGGAGGGGTAAATAGAGATGTAGAGGAAAATATGTGAATCTGCCTTTATACCTCTGAACTCTGACCTAACCTGTAAATAAATAATAACAAGAGCCTTCATTAAAACGAGATATGCATATTTAGAAACACAAATAGCCGAGTGGAGGGAAGGGCAGGAGATATTGGGAGAGGGGTGGGGGTAGTTACGATTGAGGTTTTCTATGTATTAATTAAAGTATGATCCAAGGTTTTGATCTAAGTTCCCCGCATCTCAGCTGCACAATGAAAGCTTAGATTTATACATGGAAGGGCCTGGATATTAATACATTATTAGTAATTAGCTTTTAAACAGACATGGGAGTCTAAACTAGCATGCACGAGTCTGCTCGACTAGTTAGTCCATCATTATCTTAGATTTAGACTAATTTATTGCGTGTAATACTCTTCTAGCATAATTAGATTGCTAAAGTTAACTTATAAGAACATTGGAAATAGGACACATCTCCATACACACCTTAAATGCAGCAATATGCCTCGAGCCGACAACGAGACATCCACTCACTTCCGTGTTTAACTCCGCACTGGATGCTGTGGCGTCATCGGACCAGTGAATGCCGTGATACTGTGTTGCCAAATACAATACGGTATTGAGTTTTTCAATACTAAAGTAATAGGAAAGCCAAGGATTAACGAAAACATATGGATGCTGGCCTTAATTGATATTATTATTATCATTTTTATTTACTCGTTTAACAAATAGGTATTGTTTATCTGTCTCTCTACTGACGAAATGGATGAAATATATTGATAGTAATTTGAGCTGTAGCGCTACGTATTGAATCTGGAAACACGTGCACAACTCACCACTCGCAACATTTTCTTTTAGAGATTGGAAACAGAGAAAACGAAATATATTGGGATAACTAAATCAATGTTATAGCTTCAACTAGGTGCTTCGGAACAAACTGAATCAATCATGGAATCACGTACTGCAATAAATAGTTTACAAGATTAATATGTCATACATCTTTGTCATTGTAGTCTATTATGTAAATCATAATAATTTAATTAATAGTTAACCCCTTCAGTACCGGCGACGTCTTCTTAATTATATTCTAGCTATAATAAGACGATTTTGTGAAGTTTTAGAATTATGTGGTAGAAAAAGGTTTAAGTAAGATAGTTCTAAGCCTGTTAATTGTTGAAGGCCGTTATTAAGCTGGATACAATCGTCTAGTAGTAGCCAGAATAAAGTTAAATGGAGAGCACCGGTACCGAAAGGGTCAATAGAAAGGGGATATCCAAGAACGCCATTAGTTTTGGAAGTACTATAATACGCTTTTACCATGTTAAGCCCTTCTGTACCGGCGACGTCTTTGTGTGTATATTCTGGCTATAATTAGACGACTTTGTGAAGCTTAAGAAGGGTCTGTGGTAGTAAAAAGGGTTACGTGAGATAGTTTGAAGGCTGTTATTTGCTGGAGGCCCTTTTAAAACTGAATACAATAATCTAATAGTAGTCAAAATATAATGAAAGAGATGTCGTCGGTACAGAAGGGGTTAATAAACTTGAAAAATACAATTGTATGTCAAAGATGTGGGGGTAAAGAAAAAGTTGGAGGTTTCATCAGTCTCAATTATTGCCCTAATCAGATTACGAGAGGGAGAGAGAAAGAGTGAGAGAGAGACAAAAAGTGAGTGAGAGTGAGAGAGAATAGGAAGATCAATAAATATACAAGAGAGAGAGAGAGAGAGTTCAGAGTATTTGCATAACAATGACATACAAGGAAAAGGGCTTGTTAAGTTAGAACGTGTATATGATTTCAATTGAAACTCCACACATATTGTCCTATTGCATTTGGCGAGAGTTTGGGGTGCATGCCTTCCTTGCACACTATTTTTACCACCAGTTTAAAGGGTGGATGGTTCATTTTTTGGTTGACTTTTTCCTTTATGTATTATGTATCTAGTCTCCTCCCTAGAGAGAGAGAGAGAGGGGGGGGGGGGGGGGGTAGGAGAGAGAAAAGGTACGATAGCGAGCGAGAATACCCTTAGCATCATTCACCCTCTATTGTACCAACCCATAACACAGGCTCCGGTCCTAAGTGCCCCATAGTGTTCTGAGGTCAACAAAGGGCGACAGTAAAAGAATATAATATATATATATATATATATATATATATATATATATATATATATTGAGAGAGGGGGCGACAGAGAAAGGGGGCATATGGAAGGTAGAAAATGCAGAATGACATACACAGAAGGCATCAGAGACAGAATGCGACAGAGAGAGAAAGAGAGAGAGAGAGAGATAGAGAAACAGGAAGCGATAGGCCGTAGTGGCGTATCGTAACCCTTCCTCAACAAAGGGGGGACAGTAAAAACTCACTTTTCACCTTGTAATGGGTGTTGGCAGGCGAGGCAAACCTGGCAAGGCAGCTGAGACTGGTGGACGCAAAACTCTGGCAGTACAGTTGGTTCAGAAAGGGCTGTCATATCGTTCAGTCATGAACACTATCCCCTATTTTAGACCTGAGAGCGTGTGAACATTATAGAAGGGACTGGAGTTCTCGAAAAGGGGTTCCAGTCCTGAATATGTACAGTACTTAACTTACAGTGTGCTGGCTTAATAATCCAGAAGGGTTGATAGCCAATGAAGTTCTATTTTAACTAACTGAATATCACCACGATAGGTTACTTGAATATAAACATTCCGTAACCTTATATAGAACGCAGATCTTTTTGTAAGCGACTGTACCCTAGCAATACAACTGTCGGGACTCACACAACACAACAATAAACACTGGAAGCACAACACACTGCTAGATGGGGGCCCGAGTGGACGGTAGAGCTGAACAATACACAATAAAGCTTATACCTTTTACGGTGTCTTCCTCTCTTGATGGACTACGAAATATACTCCTCAGCAAGACTTATCGTAAATGGTAAATGGTTAAATATTTTTATTAGGATTCCGTCTTGATAGCGTAATGCATAAATGCGCGGAATTTCGGTGTGAGTTTCCTAGGTTCGAGTCCTTGGAGTGCCACATGTATTTGTTGATTTCATAAATTGAGTTTAGCAGTAAAGTTGGTTGGTGAAAAAATATGAATTATTATCATCGTTACAAAATGCGGACCAAAGCATACAGTCTTGTTGTAAGCCACAAAATAAACCCTACACATAACTTTGGCTGTATATGCTTGTCTTGATAAAGGAGAAACACAATTCTCTTTAACCCCTTATGTACTGGCGACGTCTTTTTAATAATATGCTGGCTACTATTAAACGAATTTATTCAGGTTAAAAAGGCCCCCCAGTAATTAACAGGTTCAGAACTACCTAACTTAACCCTTTTTTCACAGATTCTTCTTAAACTGTACACATGTGTCTGCTAATTGCTGGAAGCCCTTTCCTAACTTGATAAAACCGTCAAATAGTAGCCAGAATAAAGTTAAAAGGACGACACCGGTACTGGAAGGGTTAATGTATCTCGATCAGTAGATATTTATTAGTCAAGAAATACTCATGTTAGGGTAGTTTTTACTTTAACTCCTTTAGTATGCCATGTCGCTTTCCTTCGGTGACCAAACATGTCAACAAGTATACCATTTCAACCAGTAGCTCTAAACCAGTACCAAACCAACCAGTTATGTTAGGTTAGGTCAAGTTAGGTTAGTACTACAGTTTGACAATGGTTTGCTTGGCCCTGGTAGATATGGCCATGGTTGAGAGCTGCTGATTGAAATGATCCTCTGGTTGAGATGTCCAGGCAATCTTTCCTTCCTTTTAGTGCGCTTGTTATAAAAAAAAAAACAAAAAAACAAAAATCGTATTCAGCTTAGGAGGAAATTAAGGGGATTCTTAGAAATTTGATTATATGAGGGCCTTGGAAACTTAGCAAAACCATCTTTATTAGCTTGAATAATGTGAAAAGGCACCATTAGATCTTGAAAGAGTTGGGTTTGGCATAATTGAATTAGCACATTTTATCTGAAAAAAATATAGATATATAGACAAAGGGTGAAATGATACAACTTATTTTCTTTATTGTTTTAATATTCATTCTCACATGTCATGATACAGTGTTGGTCGAACGAGGCAGGACTCATAATCACTCATACTCATAAATACTCACCGATATTCCCTCATACTCATAGGATTACATACTCATAAGCACTCATAAATACTCACCAATATTCCTTCATACTCATAGGAATATATACTCGTAAACACTCATAAATACTTACCAATATTCACTCATGAATAATCACCAATATCCACTCATTCAATCAGTAAATGCCAAACACACACACTGATGTATGTGTGTTTATCACCGATCATACAATATCATCTTATTCTCACTTCTATACCAATACGTAAATAGGAGTTATAATATATCTTTATCAACACTCAAACATATGTAATAGTTTTCCATTCATATAATTAGCCACATACTGTATACATTAACCAAATATATCCTCATTGTGCCATCAATGCATTAATAAGGTTGGTCATTAACCCGTTCAGTACCAGTGACGTCCTTTTAATTATATTCTGGCAATGATTGGACGATTTTATTCAGCTTAGGAAGGACCTCTAGCAAAAAGAAGGCTTCAAACTATCTCCACCAACCCATTTAGCTACCACCGATCCTCCCTAAGCTTCATAATATCGTCTAAATGTAGCCAGAATATAATATAGCACACGTCGCTGGTACTCAAAGGGTTAAAGAGATATTTATGCTTGGCCATATTTGTTTTTGTTAGAGGAATACAGGATAGCTATTTGGACAATTGCCCTTTATCATACAAATATTCCACCCCCATATAAAAAAAAAAAAAAAAAAAAAATGGGGAAGGTGCCAGAGTATATACATACATACATACATACAAATATCTGGACATGGAAAGCGATAATGATTAATACTCGTTCATACTGTGCATTTAGTATTAGATTTGTTCACACTTGATAATTCTCACTCCTACTAAAACACTCTCAGCTCTATTCAATTGGCATATCATTTGTTTTGGGTTTGTGTAAAGGCTGAGGATGTGTGCGAGTAAAATACATTAATATTCTTTATACATATGGATTCACACATATATACAGACACCCATGCGTTTGTGAGAGAGAGAGAGAGAGAGAGAGAGAGAGAGAGAGAGAGAGAGAGAGAGAGAGAGAGAGAGAGAGAGAGAGAGAGAGAGAGAGAGAGAGAGAGAGAGAGAGAGAGAGAGAGCAGATTGAACAAAGATCCTTATGGCATTATATATAGTTATGTATATATATATGATTACATAGCAAACCTTGTAACATTATAGCAGATATGTACAAAAATATTGGAACTTCTTGTAGTAGCACATATGTACATCAGTAACTGGCGATAGGAGTAATGGTAAGATTATTTAATGACTTAGTTACATATATGAAGGATCCATTGAGAAAAATAGTGTCCGTTTGATCTGTATTGTTGCCAGACACATGTACAGTTTGGGCACTAATACCTACCCACCCATCTGAATCAGGAATCGAACCCCAGTGAGACAATACAGTGATTTATAGTATCCCAAATGTATCAGAATTTGGCTTTACAGGTTGAAAGGTTCAAATGGGAGTGAACTTATCATTGCTCAAGACTGTACGGTCGCGCTAATAAGTCATGTCCCAGATGTCATTATGTTTGACTTGCTCTGTGCTGTATTAATGTCTGTCAGATGTTGAACAGGGTGGGTAAGTGTAGTAACATGTTTGTATATTTCACTCAATATGAAGAAATGAAGCCTAGATATTGCTGATACCAATTATTGATCAAAATATACTTGGTACCGAGACTTGACTTATTAGCACGACTGTACAATAGCCAACAGTTCTAACTATTACAAAAAAAACTTATTTATGCAATATTAGCTATTTATAATGGTAGTAACTGCTGTACAGATATACAAACATAATCTATACATAAGATTGATATATTCAGCTATTTAGGTGCTTATGTTCTGGGTGTGGTGTCCCGAGTTCGAATCCCGGGAGGACCATATGCTGTCATTAGTTTGTTCAAGTGCATTGGGGTTTGTAATTGATGATTGGTGTTGGGAACGGGGTGTTACTTATTTACCATTGATGTATTTATAATTATATAGCTATTATTGCATACTTAAATGAAACTTTGTAATAGTTATATGTGATGGCAGCTGTACACACACACACACACAGTCGAGAATGTATACACACGTACACACACACACACATGGTTATTATATTATATGTTAATACGTACACACCTGCCTCACCAACACCCAGCCACACAGACACCGACATACATACATACATACAAACACACACAACAGCAACAACAACAACAACACCAACGACACTAAACCGCCTCCGCAGTTGTTTCCATATGACGTGTTGTTCCCTGGGGTATACTGCAGAAATATATAGATTAAAAAGGGTATGCAAAGGGTATTTAATGTGTCCATATTGATATACCCTTTAAAGATAATATATCGGTGGTAATGAACCCATCTAATTATAAGGATAGACAGTTTTATCACCATCAATATACTACCAAGGATTTTAAGGGGGTCACCGTTTTTTCTTTCTTTTTAGCTTTCTCTGCTTTTCTCTCTTTCCCTGGCTTGTATCCATTCGGCCCCATTCAGCCACCTGTGTTAAAACGTTTATCCCCATCCAGGTGTCGATATATCTTCCTGGCGAGCGATAGCGATCCAGCATTGTATGGAGAAATCGCCGGAGAAATGTTTCTATCGAAAAATGTACAAATTTAGCTTGCAGTCAAAAGAAATATATATATATATGCTGGCTTGCTACCACTCGCCAGGAAAATATTGACACCTGGATGGGGGTAAACGTCTTAAAACAGTAGGCTGAATGGGGCCGAATGGATAAAAGCCAAAGAGAGAGGGAGAGAAAGAGAAAGAAAGCGAGGTGGGCTCCCTTAATATACCTATTTTTATCCCTATTTTGTTACAGTGTCTAGGGAGAGTATATCGGAGGCCCAGGAAGGTATGCTCCCCCTTTTGTCATACCTCCCGGGGGCTGCGAGGGTTTACAGTATATCAAGGAGTATGTTCATGAGGGACTAGGGGTATATCTGGGGATGAGGGTATACCAGAAGCCTAGAGGTAGGTTAAGGGACTACGGGTATATCTGGGTAAATAAATTGCTTACATATACTGTATACTGAATGACAAAGAATGCCGTTAGCATTTGTAGATTACCGGATGAAATGAGGACTTATCAGAATAATTGGCCAGTTAAATACCTTTCAATAATTTAGGGTCACACAGAAAAAAGTGGCAATGTATGAAATTAGTAAACATTATATGGATCCATCAAAGGATAAGAAAACGTACCCCAGCTTTTGAGGTAACGAACGCATACTAATCCAAAGGTTATAGTGCCCAACAGTTCGGGGTATGCTATGAACAAAGACAAATGTGTGCCATAGGAATGGAAAGCTTGGCGTAGGATACAAAAGTCGTACATTGAGATTAATCAAAGACAAAACAAAAACATCAGCTTAGAATGGTAAGCAGTATCTGCTCCGGACATATTTCTTTAGCATTTCCTTCATATCTAGCAGGTAATGATAATTTGTATAGTTAGAACATAATTTGTTGTGTACTCTCAAAATTTCATTTCAGATTTGGTCAGTTTCAACGTAGAATTTCGTGAGACACTGAATAGTCTTCCAGTACCGATCCAATTTAAAAAGCTGTTCATTCAAACAATGTATTATTTTGTTTTACAAACACTTGAAATTATGTATCATTTAGAATTCTTAGTAGTACAATACAGAATATTCCTTAGTTCAGATACAAACATATAAAATCCCTGTTTTCATCGCATTTTTTTTTTTTTTTTTTTTTTTTTTTTGCGAATGCTAAAATGTAAACTTATCATATCAATCCCTGTATTTCATCCTACCTTAACATACCCATATCATTAAGAGTATAGGACAGAGGTGCCCAGTCTTAAGGGGATATTTCCACTTGAGGGATATTTTCTGGACCCCTTTCTCCCTCATGTTTAGCCCCATTGCTTCTGAGATTTTAAGACTTTCGCCCCATTAGTTTGGCGATTCTAAGAACTTTCGCCCATTTCTGTCAATTTTAAGACCTCCCGTGCCATTTAGGTGTTGATTTTTTCCTGGCGAGCGAGAGCGAACCTGTAATTTAAGGGGAACTGGCCTTTGGCCGGAATTTTTTTCTACCGAAAAATGTACACATTTATCTTGAAAGAGGGTCTATGGGGTGTACATTTAAGCTTGATGGAGGTCTAGGGAACGAACTAAAAACCTCCCCTTAAGGTGTCCAATCCTCTCTAAGTTCATGAATCAGCCAATGTACAGTCACAGTGTACAGTAGCGTCCTACACTCATAGCTTCAACTTTGGTTAATTCTCATGTGAACAAATCCTATGCAGGTTCTTATAGGGCAAAGTCTGTATATTCAAGTTTTGTTGATTTGTTGAGTTCCTATGTCAAGCAAGTACATATATGAAAATAGGACACTACTTTAGAATGCAGCTCTAATAGTTTCTCAAAAAATCGCCAACTAAATATATAATCGTATTAAATACGCTCTTATATAATTTCCAATGCTCCAATTTTCTTACAGGCTACCAATCTTCAGACGGCATAATAATAATAATAATAATAATAATAATAATAATAATAATAATAAACGTACTAATCTCAGACTTGTTCCGTGTGAGTATAATCCGAGGTTTGACACACAGTGTTGGCGGTGACAGTATGGGAGGAAAGGTGTTGAAAATCGCTTGGTGGCTGCCAGGATAGAAAAGCAGTATATAGCGTAACATAAATAGGCAATATATATAAATAGTATATATATAAATCGTAGGCTAATTGTGGCAGGAGAGATACAATATAATAATAGATTACAATAAATGCAGAAATGAAAAAAAAAAAAAAACGATTACTTTTAGCTTATGAAAATTATTGTTCGTCAGAAAAACTACATTCTACCTTGGTAAAATGTGCATTAGATAATACCATTGCATTTAATTTATTTAATGCGTACGTGTCAAATGAATATAATTGATTAACATACCAGTGTAACATGAATGAATGAATTACATGTATAGATATATAAACAAATAAATAAATAATAAATAAATAAATAAATAGATAGCTAAATAAATATATATACTGTATATATATAAAGAGGTAAATGGACAGTCTTCATTTTCTTTTCAGGAGGACTCAATCATTCCCCCTATTGAGTGCCTCCGATGAGTCCCATCCTGGCAGCCACCCTCTCTCTAACACACTCTCTCAATTGACGGGAAAACAGGGGTCCAATCCAGATTAGTTAACTCATACAGTACCAGGGACGTCCATTTCATCCCGTTCTGACAACTCAAAGACGATTTTATTCAGCTTCGGAAGGACCTCTAGCATTAATAAGGCTTGAAACTATCTTAACCAACCCTTTTAGCTACCACAGATCTCTCCTAAGCTGCATATAATCGTCTAAATATAGCTAGAATCAAATATAACACACTTCGCTGGTACTTAATGGGTTGGCGGGTGCCCAACCCCGAAAGGGGTTGAAATAGGGGAGCTATCCCCCCGCCAGAGGCGGCTTTCTAGGGCCTTTCCTAGCTGATGCTGAGAGGATTGGGTTCTGGTCATGTGGTGATGGGCTGGTCTATCAAAGTGAGAGCTGAGCAATCTCTGCCATACCCATAGCTTACTCTGACTGTTCCTTTAACTTATATATTTTCTAGATCTCAAGTGACGGCGTCTCTTCCGTAGATTGACCTCCCAATCTACCAAGATTGGAAGCCAAAGCGTCACATTTTTCCCTTGCCCCTCAACTTTCTCTTCATAATTGCTGAGGGGCACAGGGCCCTGGGTGGGGGTTTGGTTTCCCGGGCGTTTCCGCACCCTCCTCAGCTCCCCGCCATGGAGTGGCTTCGGTCACCCAGGCTTTATTGTGGTCGGCGGGAGGGTTCTGTGGGGGCACTCGGTTATGGCCTTGGAATTGCTCGGGGCCTTGGGGCTGTTCGGCCAGGCAGCTTGGGGAACAACAACAACAACAACAACAACTTAATGGGTTAAAAATGTACTTCAGAGGCTATTAACCCTATTGGATAATTAAGCCATCACACTGTAAGTCAAGAATAACGTCAGTCCAGAGGAAAACTGTCTATATTTAAGGCAGCGTCAAGTGAACAAGTTCATAATCGAATTGCATTGGAGTTGAAAATCTGTTGCAAGTCATCATGTTGCTTCGAGAGATTTGTGCTATTTATTCATGTGTTTGCTATGACTATTCAAGTTTGTGAGCTTAAAATTTGAATATATCGTCATAGTGAAGCGACAACTAATCAAGTTGTTGTTGTTGTTTCCCAGGCTGTCTGGCCGAGCAGCAACAAGGTCCCGAGCAAGGCCAAGGCCATAACCGAGTGCCCCCACAGAACACTCCCTGCTTACCACTAAAGTCCAGGTGACCGAAACCACTCCAAGGCGTGGAGCTGAGAAGGGTGCGGAAACGCCCGGGAAACCAAAGTCCCACGCAAGACCCTATGCCCCTCAGTAATTATGAAGGGAAAGTTGAGGGGCAGAGGAAAAATGTGACGCTTTGGCTCCCAATCTGCCAACCTCTAGGTTGGCAGTAGGGAGGTCAATCCACGGAAGTAATGCGTTTGTATGAAGCATAATTTTTGATTCCAATACATCCGGTGCTAAAGGTGCCCTTGTGACCCCAGCTTTAAGCAAGTCACCCCTAGTCCAGCCGTTTTCTATGCTCTGTGATTCTTGGGAGCAATGAATTAGCCTTTTTCGGGAATTACTTAACGTTCGGCTGTTATTCCAGTCCATTTAACTGATTCACTCCTATGGAATTGAAGCCTTTTAGAAGTAGTAGCCTAATCAATTGAAGGAGGTATCACACTAGAAGTTATATCGTTAATTTTTCTCTGGCAACATTTCTGGGACATTTTGCTGCGGTATCGTAAACTAGACTGACAATATATCATATTAGGTGCTGACATAATTTACAACTGTACCTAATTAGCTGCCAGACCAGTGTTGACGAATAAATGTTGAAGGAAAACTGCCCGTGTGATACCGGCTTTAGATACTAAAGGCGGGATCGTAACTGGACTTGTTTTTTGTTTTGTTTACTACTCCTGTTTTCCCTTCACCTCCCAGAGAGTAGAGGAACAATAAGGTACATGGATAGATATATTAGACACTTGACACATAGTAGCCATCGACACACACGCGCGCACACACTCACAGGAACACACAATCACATACACACACACCGTTTCAACATCAATTTATATATTTGTATCCCTTAAACACTACGATGAGAGAATCCATATATATATATATATATATATATATATATATATATATATATATATATATATATAGTTATTTCCTGCTACGGTACATTAAAATAAGCCTGTTTTTTGTTTACGTCGTATAACACTCTCCATCAATTGACCATTTGCGAGTTTCAAGCTATAAGGAAGTTGGAGCTGTAGATATCGACAATTAACAGAATTATCTCACCTAAATTGCGGTTGTAGTGCTTATGTAAATACATAACATCTAATTCAACATACTTTGTATACATTAGAAACCTACACTATTATTGTATTTCTGTTTGATATCGATGTTTATGGCTCCAACTTCCTTAATATAGCCTGAAACTCGCAAGTGGGCAATGCACATTCACTCGACTACAAACACTGATATATCTTACAAATTAATACCATGATCACGGAATAAATATGTGTAGGTATACAGTACATTCAGGGATACCTAGACATACACATTCGCTTACATTTATATAGTTATTCATATATGTATGTATGTATAAAGGATCTATGATATCACATGTCCTGCAGCCAGTTCAAAAAATGTCTTATGTACAAAATTATGGATTCTTCGAGTAAGATCTACTTAGTTGAGAGTAGGTAGTTGGAAAAGTTTGTAAAAGACTAGATTAGAGTATAGATGATGAGAATGGTGATGGATATGATAAGGATGAATTAGGTGATGATGAATTGGATGGTAATAGGAGTGTGATATTGGGGTTTGTAATTGATGATTAATGTTAAGAATGGGGTGTTACTTATTGACAACAGTGAAGTCTAAGGTAGTGCTGCTGAGTGTAATGTTAGTGATTCTTCAATAGTGACGATCAGGTTATGACTGAAGAGATATAAAGAGAACATACCCATGGAGACAAGCTAATTAAAATACGACGTTGATTATTCATTGGTTAACAGGGGCTTACGGTATTAAGATAAATATTAACAAAATAATAGTTACAATTATGTAAATAATACAAATAATGTAGTTAATCATAATCTGAATAAAAAATTACGTTAATTTTACTTGATTTCATTCCTTGATTATTATTGATTTGTTTATTTTGTTTTATTTGATGTTTTTGTTTTAATTATTTCAATTATAATTTCTTCCAGTACATATGTGCGAATGTACGAATGCATTTTGCTAATGTAAATCTATGTGGGTGTTATAGAGGACACCCGTTACAGGCAGCTTTGTATTTTGTCTCCTTCTTACACATAAGAAAAAAGTGATGCGCAGCATAAATTACGTTCGTGTGATGATTTTATGATAGGCATTCCATAACTATAAGAAAATTATATCTTTTGTCCTATACTCGCATACACAGCCGAAGAATAATTAACTGTAACGGCAAAACCCCAAACTAGGAAATGTAAACAAAACGAAAAATGAGGATTAATAAACAAATGACGGTGCTTAAACTGATGGAATTAATAATGAACTGAAACAACAAAATCCCCAAAGAAAACCAGGAAATGCAAACAATGAAAATGCGGTCTCGAAAAAAACAAAACAAATGACGGTGTATATACTGATGGATTGAGAGAATGCACGCTGAGAGACAGATGGGTGGGCAATGGGATGTGAGTGAGATAGTGGGATGAAAGAAAATGGAGTAACACGAATGAGGTAGAAGGGAATTTGATGAAAGAGGGGAGCAGGAAGGTACGATTAAAGAGAGTCGGGGGCGATAAGATAGATAGATAGATAGATAGATAGATAGATAGATAGATAGATAGATAGATAGATAGATGATAGAGAGAGAGAGAGATATTTGTTAACATGTTTCTGCTTTTTTCATAGACATTTCATGAATGATATTAATTGAATGAATGAAGTAGGCAGAATGACATAGTTAGGTAGGTAGATTGAAAGATAGATAGAAATATAGATAGATAGAGAGAGAGAGATAGAGATATAAATAAAGATACAGCCTATTTCTCATACATGTATATAAATAACATTGACACGGAGGCTAGCTCTTGGTACACAGGCTATAAATAGTATATCTACACTACACATATGTATTCAAGTATATTATGTATAGACCAGTCGAGACCATAATATAATGTATGCAGTGATATAGAGAGTCCCGAGGGCCCTGTCTACGTCTTTGATAGAAAAATAGAGGCTTATAATAGTATTCTGTTCCGCATTGGTTGTGATAAATTCTAGATAATAGTGTAACTTTTTTGTTTAGACTCAAAAATGATCTCTGAAGAAAAATACAAGCTAATTTCTTATAAGGAGCATCTGTATTTCCTTCTATGCACTTACAAAGGAAAGTATATATATATATATATACAGAGATAAATATATTAAGGTACGCGCTCTCTGTATTAATTTCACGTGTTACATTATATATAAACAAAATTGAACATTTGATTGTGGGACAAGTAGATGATAGAAGTCTCATCTACGTATTATGGCTACAATACATATAACTGTGTATACTGATATTTAACTGTATTCAGAATGTGTGCATTACCGGTACTATTTTTCAGATATAGTACATTTCCGCAAGATCCGTATTTGGTTCGAATACCGGGAAGATCACCTGCTTTCACTGATTTCATTGGGAGGTGTTTGGTGTTGGGAATGAAATAATATGTTAGATTATTACTATTTTCTGGTTTATCTTCTCCTTTTCAGTACAAGATTTTCCTTTCGTCCTATTCTCCTCTTGCAATGTACTATAAAACACGATTCTTAAAATGTATGCTGTATATTCTGTTCACCATTAAACCGTGACATTGTTTCTACTTCCCCACGATTCGACCTCATACACCTCCCTTAACACTTCACCCGCCTTTGGAAATACATAAGTAAGTCAAATGTGTAGATCCTGTGTAAACTAACTTTCTTTTACTCCTAAACGTATTTCCTAAGCTCACTGAATTTTTAACAACCGAAAGGAAATTATTAGCCTTCTAACTTGATGCTGCACATTATTGTTTCATTCACAAACCACTTCGGCCAAAGATATTTACCTCTCAACAGTTAGGAAAGGTTAGGATAGAGAAGCTAGATTACGATAATCATATTATACCATGTTACACTGGGTTGGGCTAGATTGGTATTAGGTGAGGATAAGTTAGGTCACTTTAGGCTAGAATAGATGAGACTTAGATTTTAGTGGGAGCTGATTGACTTGTGTATGATGTGAATGTTATCTTTAGCTTACTTTACGAATTTTCACAATATCACCGTAGCTTTATTTGTGGTGTAGTTCATTATATTGGCAAATATTTCCGTAGCTTCTTCATTAACACCTTTTCCATATTACTCAATGGCTTTCGCAATCACCTGACTCCTTTAGTCACGTAACTTACTGTGTATGTACCTTACCTTTCGTAAATATGTGGATTGATCGCCTTCTTATCCATACGGTACTCCCCATATATTATTTTTTGGCATAACTCACTTTACCTGATCACTGTAATTAATATTTGTCTATGTATCATCATATTATTCGTATATAATGTTTCTATTATCTATTATTCCCAGAACTCGTCTGCAAATGGTTAATTATTGTATTATGTCCATATTACGGATCTACCTAATTTCACGAATTTAAAGTTTTGTGCATTATATGTATTTATACCTGGCTTCTACCTTTTCACATACTATCTATCGACCTTTGTTAATATAATAATATACACAGAGTAAACATTAAATAACACAGACAAAATATGGAAATAACACAGCGAAAGACCCGATATTGGCTGGAGCATCAGAAACAAATCTTGATATGCGAAACCAAATGAATCGTGAATGAAAAATGAAACACCGCATTTACTGGAACGGGAGGTATTGAATGGTGACGAGAGAGAGAGAGAGAGAGAGAGAGAGAGAGAGAGAGAGAGAGAGAGAGAGAGAGAGAGAGAGAGAGAGAGAGAGAGAGAGAGAGAGAGAGAGAGAGAGAGAGAGAGAGAGTAACTAGTATAAATGAAGGTAATGCCAATATCAAGTAGAAATATTAAGCGTTTTTGTTTGTTTTAAATTAACTTCAATTATACATAATGTAATGTTCTATGAAGTAGCAAATCAAGAGAAACTAGTAGCTCTTATTCATTTTAAGATACTATAATTATTGTACTTTCAATAATATTAGCCAGGACTCTATCAGTTATTTAAATTATATATTATATTGGCTTCTGTTTTCCAATTTAGAAAACAGAAGCAAATATAAAATATAATTTAAATAACTGATACAGTGATGGCTAATAATATTGAAAGTACAATAATTACAGTATCTTAAAATTAATAAGGGCTACTAGTTTCTCTTGATTTGCTACTTCATAGAACATTACATTAAAGGGCGGGTGCCCAACCCCGAAAAGGGTTGAAATAGGGGAGCTATCCCCCCGCCAAAGGCGGCTTTCTAGGGCCTTTCCTAGCTGATGCTGAGAGGATTGGGTTCTAGTCATGTGGTGATGGGCTGGTCTATTAGAGTGAGAACTGAGCAATCTCTGCCATACCCATAGCTTACTCTGACTGTTCCTTTTACTTATATATTTTCTAGATCTCAAGTGACGGCGTCTCTAACGTGGATTGACCTCCCAATCTACCAAGATTGGAAGCCAAAGCGTCACATTTTTCCCTTGCCCCTCAACTTTCTCTTCATAATTGCTGAGGGACACAGGGCCCTGGGTGGGGCTTTGGATTCCCGGGCATTTCCGCACCCTCCTCAGCTCCCCGCCATGGAGTGGCTTCGGTCACCCAGGCTTTATTGTGGTCGGCGGGGAGGGTTCTGTGGGGGCGCTCGGTTATGGCCTTGGCCTTGCTCAGGGCCTTGGGGCTGTTCGGCCAGGCAGCTTGGGGAACAACAACAACAACAACATTACATTAAATAATTAAAGTTAATTTAAAACAAAAACGCTTAAGTAGCCTACCACTCTACATTATATGCGCATACACAAATATTTTCTTTATATCATTCCCATAAAGCCTTATCTAATTTAACCTATAGCTCTTTTCTAATTTGTAATTCATAAACATTGCAGACTTATGGTAGCTAAATAACTCTTATAATGCTACGGATACTTCATATTACTGCTGGATACAAATGTTGGTTCGCTACACCCTGATATGATGGGCAGGATTACTCTTTATTTCACCTACAAGTAATTCATTTGATCCGTATGTTAATCCACCCACTTGTCCATATTACGTTAGACTTGACCATATTGTGTCTTCTATTGGTTAGGTTAGGCTACGCATTGAATTGAACTGAAATAACTTAAGGAAATGTTTAGGTTAAGCTTGGCTAGACCGCTAGAAAATGCTACCAGTAAGGTTAGGAGAGATTGATGCTAATTTTAAGTAAGGTTGCAAGGGGATAGGGTAGATTAAGCCATGGCTGGCATTGGTAACACTATGATTTATTTAGGTTAGTTTAGGGTTAGGGTAGGTAAGTTGTGAGCTAATAATTCTGAATGTGGAGAAATTGAATGTAGGCGAAATGATCTGTTTGTAAGTGAACAATTATCTATAGATATTTCCGAGTGGCATTAGCCAAACTGGTAATGGACTGCTCCAGTACTGGTAGTGGTAGTGGTAGTGGTGGTGGTAGTGGTACTGGTAGTGGTAGTGGTAGTGGTAGTGGTAGTGGTGGTGGTAGTGGTACTGGTAGTGGTACTGGTAGTGGTAGTGGTAGTGGTAGTGGTAGTGGTGGTGGTATTGGCAATGGTTGTATTATTGATTGTAGTATGATTATGGTAGGAGTGGCAACATCTTCTCTGCTAAAAGTGGTGGTTGTAGTGATTGTAATGAAACAAGTTAATTAATCTCTTCTAAAAATTATGGTTATAGTAATTGTTATAGTAGTGAAATTTGTGTTGAATACATAGAGTGGCTGAGGTGGTATAGTCGATTCAATTTAGGTAGACCAGAAATCGTGACCCTTAACCTCTGTAACTCAAAGAGGGCTGGAGCAAACGGGCTATTAACTTTCACACCTATTCCCTGGCTGACCCTTCCAGTGATTGATTTTGGATGTTCTTTATAATCTAAACAATATTGTCTGGTAGTAACTGGAGTAAATTTTAAAAATACACACTAACTGAAATGGCTAATCAAATATCCAAATAAAATAGACTAAGTTTGTAGTTATATAAAGGCAAATTATAGGCGCTATGTTAGACTAAATATAAATGTATATTCAGTTAAAACAATATTTCTGATGATTAAGTATTATGCAAGAGAAGTAGCAGTGATGGTAGGACAATAAATATATAACTGATTAATGATGAATTGGAAAGTTTTGCATTGAAACAATATAATAAATCATAGGAGAGCTTTTTACAGAAGGAAGGATTCCAGTTTCATAACATAATCTAACATATGACCATTTGAATGCTTAATTATAGTGCGTTCATATACTGTACTGTATTGTATATACAATTTGTTCATGATGACTTCAGATTTTCAATAATACGAATACCAATGTGTTTTACCATTTTGTAGCTTTCATTGCATTTAGCAGTTATACGACATTGAATTAAACTAGTGTGTCACAGTAAAATATAGTTTATTAAGGGAGCCCACCTTGTTTTTTCTCTTTCTCTCCCTCTCTCTTTGGCTTGTATCCAATCGGACCCATTCAGCCTACTGTTTTAATATGTTTACCCCCATCAAGGTGTCAATATTTTCCTAGCGAGCGGTAGCGAGCCAGCATATATATATTTTTGTTTTGACAGCAGGCTAAATGTGTACAAATTTTCGATAGAAAAATGGTTCCGGCGAAGCCGGATTTCTCCATACAATGCTGGCTCGCTATCGCTTGCCAGGAAGAAATCGACACCCTGGATGGGGATAAACGTCTTAAAACAGTTGGCTGAATGGGGCCGAATGGATACAAGCCAGAAAAAGAGAGAAAAGTTGAGATATAAAAAGCAGGTGACCCCCCTTAATACATTCCTCAACAATACGTCTTACCTTCAATACCCTGCCTACACTTATACCATCAATACCCTGCCTACACTTATACCATCAATACCCTGCCCACACTTATACCATCAATACCCTGCCTACACTTATACCATCAATACCCTGCCCACACTTATACCATCAATACCCTGCCTACACTTATACCATCAATACCCTGCCTACACTTATACCATCAATACCCTGCCTACACTTATACCATCAATACCCTGCCTACACTTATACCATCAATACCCTGCCTACACTTATACCATCAATACCCTGCCTACACTTATACAAAATTCACAATTTCAGTTGGATAAGTTTAGAATTAGTACTTACCACTGCTAATATTATGAGTATACCGTATTTATTAAATCTTACGTTTTGTATTACCTCTATGTTAACCACTTATATATAATCCTATTGCATTTAACCAATTTACCTATCAGTCACTGGTGTTATCTATTTCTCAAACTATCCATATGATTTTAAATAGTTTCTTTTTTTCTCACTCGCATATATTTTTCTTCAGTACGATCACTGCTCAGTTATGCTACGTTCAATCTTTTATACTATTTGGCTACTCTATTGTTCGGTCCAAACTTTCTTTCTCTCTGTTCATTTATCCTTTTTCATATATTTTCTGGTGTTGTTCTTTCGGCGGCTATGATATGCAATTCTGTTTATATTTATCCTTTGCTCTCTTTCACGCATTTCTTTCCTTGGTATTCTTTCTGCTTTATAAGTTTCAAGATCATTTATACATAGGGCAGGCTTTTTGAAATCACCAATTATCTTAGAAAAAGGGCGTGTATCTTGCCATATAAGTTCTCCTTGTATTTTCTTCATTAATATTTACACTGTCACTGCAACTTAGTTATATTTCCATTGATTTGCCACACTTCGTAAATTGAGAGTCTGCCTTGCTTTTGATTCTTGATGACACACTGATGGTTATGTACGTAGTTGGTGGTTTAGGAACATATTTACAAAGAACGAATCCCTCCACGCTTGTGAACTTAACACATTTTCTAATGTAAACACCGTATGAGGAGGAGCACTTTATTGGCAACGTTTCGCAGATAGCTTCTTCAGGTCCTAGTGACATGAAGAAGCTATCTGCGAAACGTTGTCAATAAAGTGCTCCTCCTCATATGATGTTTATATTCATTCTGTCAACTGTTCTAAGTAATCTCAAAACTTACTGATTTTCCTTTGCTTGTAGGAGAGGTATGTTGTAGTCCAAGGGGTGTAGGGGTGGTATATAGAACACTGATTTATGTACATGTTTTTATAGGAACACAATTATGGTTACATGACTAGACGTGGCTGATCCATTATGGTAAGTGGATATATTAGGTGGAAGGGAAACACAGAGAATACCTTGAATTCTATATTTCTCCTACGTTTCGAGCGTTTGCGTTTACGACGGGTTCTGCGTAGCCCGAAACGTAAGATAAATACAGAATTCAAGCTCTTCCTTTTATTTCCCTTCCACCTAATTCATCCACATTACTAGATCTGGCTGTCCATCTTTTGAAATATTTATGCAAAATACTTCAATATATAAAAATGTCTGTATTTCCTTAGGGTGTCTTTAAACAGTATCAATACAGGATATATTTACATGTGTCAGTGCCTGCATAGCTTTCAACCTTTCTATCTCATTGAAAGTTATGCCACTCCCACAATTTTTACAATTATACTTCACTAATTTATAATTATTGACAATTTCAAAAGAGGTTGCAATTACTATCCAAAATTATTCCTTTAACGTTGTACAATCATGAGCATTAATAGTGGGGTAGCCTACCTATTTCATTTAGTATAAGACCCAACCAATGCTTAGTGTATTACAGATGCCGCAGAACTTGATGGGTTATTAGTGTTATGTTATGTTATTAGTGGGTTATTAGCTAATTAGTGTTCATGATTGCACGTTTGTTAACTTCTTGACTTAATGTATCAAATGCCGTCTCCTAAATCTTCTATATACTACTGTACGGGGAGATTTATATAATGTTATATCTTCTTTACTTTCCTACCTAGGCCTCAATCAATACCTGATATTATACCCATCGACATATTTTAATAATCTCTTTCAATATTAACTAATTATTTTTTCCATTCTCGCAATACCACTTTAAATATACGACACACACACACACGGTCATAATATGTAATCTCCAAATATATGAATAATTCCTTGAACTTTATTCTCTTTCTGCAAATTCAATCTCATCTGCTTAATCGTGTTATTGATTCGACTACAAATATTTCCATGCTCCTTCCTGTACGCATTTATAAGGATCCTTTTTTTACGCATTAATGAGGATACATTCATTTGACATACTCCATATATTGTTCATTACTTTCTCAACATTTCATTTAGCTCATCATTTTCTGTTTATTTCACCCTATTCCAGTAATATTCAGCACTATCTCCAGCCATGTTGATTATATGATGGCAATCTATTCACTATCACCACACTTCTTTCCAACACACCTAAATTACCTCTAGCATACCTTGATTTCGGCTCTCTATCCATCTTTACAACCTTTGGGGGTATGCTTGTTACATATAGTTTTGCCTTTTGTCGCCGTCATGCACATAGGAAACAAACAAGCCCTTATCATAAAAGACTGCCTGTTTAGTCAACTACTTCCATTCCATTATAGGTCGCCACATTCTGAAACCTCTCCATGATAATTTTCGTTTTGGTGAAAGCTATTAAATGGGCCAAGATCAAATTGGAGTGATCATTTGCCTAGTTATTATCCTTATCCAACCCTTAATTATGTAGGCATTAATTTATCATAATACAAGCAACCTCCTACTCCCAATAATAATAACTTTAGATTTCTATGTTTGAAATGAGACAGGCTATTCTGCCTATAATAGAGAAACAGCTCAATAATATTTATTCAATATACTGGAGTGAACAGCTTGTAACTTGAAAATAAGCTGTTTAGCGTTGTCTTCAAGATCTTTTTAACAGTACATTTGGACAGATAACATTTTTTCCAGATCTGACGAAATCGATCTCTAGCCGTTATTTTGACGTGGAACAACTAGTAACTCATATTTGAGAAAGCTTTGGAGATCTTACATTTTGGGAGAGGCAAGGCCCTACCAATCAAAAAAAGTTTAATTACTTTTATTTCAATATTGATGAGGTATAAGTCATCCCCAATACTCCAGACAGAAACAAATGGTGTAGCCTTTTCTTTTCCGCCTAAAACCCACACGTTAAGAACCGTTTCGTAGTTCATTCGTCATGGAAGAAGCATCGCCTGGTAATATTTGAAAGGTTTATTTGGCATTCCTTTGATTCAGAAAAGATGTATCCTTCCAACAAATATTTACAAAAATGTGGCACTTTTTCAATCGTTTCCTTGCCGTTAAAAAGAACAAATACCAGAACGTAGAACTGTTTTGAAGCCATTCGGTCAACTTTGCAAAAAGGCAAAACCCCAGGTGAAAAGAATGGTTTTCTGGCATTTCTTTCAGTGTTGTAGATGCAGCACCATCTCATAGTGATATTAAGACAGTGTTATTTTTTTTTTTTTTTTATCATACTCTCTTTTTCAGATTTGGGACAAGTAAGCCATTTTTACACATTATATGATTACACAATGATGCCTAACAACGGGTATTTTGGTCTTATAATATAATATATATAATTGTATATATAATTATATAATTATATAATTAAAGGACGATTTTGTTTGGTCAGCACCCCGCAGTATACGAAGTGTTCCGATCTCTGTTTTCTTTCAGTTTGAGAGACAATGCACAACCAGTAAAACATTGTTTGTTACTCATTCCTTACAGACGGTACGTGTCATATCTTCCCCACATTTTAACCCCTGCAGCATGATAACGTAATTGTCATCATATGCTAGCTACCATTAGACGGGTTTCTTTAGTTTATATTGTACATCTAGGACTCAAAAGGGGTAAAAACGATCTCATTAAACCCTCTGAATAACTTTGGTCCTTCTTGAATTGCATAAAATCGTCTTATTTAAGCCAGAATCAAAGGTCAAAAGGCGTCGTCGTGCTGAAGTGGTTAAGAATACAAAAGTTTGCTCAGCTTCTACCCTGCTCTCTCTGCCCACTCAGAAGTATTGGCAACTTAAAGAAGGGTAGCTATTGAGCCTAGGAATAAAGGAGTACAAAGGAAATCAAGCAACAACAGGTCTAGTGACCCTTCTAGGCTGCTTGTCCTCCAAAACACTGAGGATCAAGTGTCCATACAGTGGTTTAGAGGGGGTAAGGGAACATTGGAAAGGGAACTACTGGTAAGCAATAGGCATCAGTCCTCTGTATCTATTATAGTGTACGAATTGTTTAACTTATTGTTGAATGGACACCACGATTCCATAATTTAAGAACGGTTCCTCGTCTTCTTCTTAAATTTATAATTGGCAAATCCTTTTTCACAACAATGACAAACACGTTATTGTAATTTTGTTTTGTGGGATAGGAAATACCTCTGTGATTTGAGAATTATTTGGTGTTTTGTTTTTTTGTTTTTTCTCGATATGGGACACATTTTATGAATACAAAAGTATATTCAAATTACCGTTTCAATCACTGTATATATGATTTAGGAAAGATTTTTTTTTTTTTCTCAATTCGGGGTAGGCCTATATTGTTTTGTTTTTAAATACAACAGTCAGTTCATTTCGCCCATTCTTTTTCTGCCTTCTTTATAAAAGTTTGTTCATTTAGCCCCTTCTTTCTCAGCCTCCTCTGTAAAAGTCTGTTAATCTCGCCCCCTTCTTTCTCCACCTCCTCTAGTAAAGTCTTTTAATTTCACCCCTTTATGTTCCGCCTCCTCTACAAAAGTCTGTTCATTTCACCCCCTTCTCTCTCTCCGCCTCCTCAAACGTACTGGTATGTAATGGTGGGGTAGCAATTGGACCTGGGCGCCGAGAGAGAGCTGCCGTAGCCCCCCCGCTGGTTACTACTGGAGCCCTCCGGATGGTGGTGGGGGGGTGGGGGTCGACGCGCCCCCCCGGCACCGTTGAGGAAGCGGACGGGGGGCGCTGTACGGGAGTGGCTTAAGCTCAACTCGGAGGTGGTCGCCAGGTTACGCATAGAGATGTGGTTTGTGCCTGGATGGGGGGAGAAAAGAAATGGATAAATACTTGTTAGGAATATAACGCATTTTACCCGTTTTTTTTATGGATATCATTAAACTATTTTATGCAGTTTAAGAAGGATCTGTGGGAATTATAAGGGCAAAGACTATCCCAATTACCCCCTGACTTCCATATACGCTCCTAATCTAAATAAAATCGTCTAATAGTAGCCGGAAAACAGAAACAAATGCATATTGGATCTTGAAAGGGTTAATATGATATATTAAAACTATTAGGAGGGATGAAAATAGATAGATTATTATATTAAACAATCAGGATATAGTTTGTCCCTTGGGTGGATGGAGCATGAGGTTATTAAACACCATGGTTGAAATGGTTTAACCCTCTGAGGATTATGACACATCTTAGCAGCAGTTTATTCTGGCTAACACTAGGCGATTGTATACAGCTTTGGAAGGATATATGTGAATTAAATGGGTAAAGACTATCTCAAACCACCCTCTCACTTCCATTTAACCTTCCTGATGTAACTAATATCGTCTAATAATAGCCAGAAAACAGAAAGGAAATGAGTAATCGGATCTTGAAAGGGTTAATATGATATATCATAATTATAATTATTAGCAGGTGAAAGAAAATATGTTTATCGAAGATGTTTTGATACACTTTGGGGCTTGGGAAGGAACATTTAACATTGTGGGAATATTCAAATAACCATTACTAATAATGCTTAGGATGTGAATAAGTGCTATATAGGAATGGTCGACTCATAGGAAAAAATATATAGATGACTGGGAGTGAGAAGCAAGTGGGAATTTCTTATCATGCAAGACAAATTAGTACACATTAGACAAAGATTGAGGTATAGCAAAAGATTGAGCATGGTGATTTTTTTTTCTTTGCCTGGGGGAAGAAAAGTAGAATGAATAGTTAGTGGTCTCTCACGGAAACATTTGTATTACCAAATATATGATCTGAATTACATATCCCCTCTACCCATGGTGTGCAATATCGGTAAAGCTATGTGCAACACAGAATATTGTTATATTGATGTAAAATAGGCCAAAGTGCAGTAGAAGCATTAATGACACTCTTGAATCTGATCTGAAACTCTGGGGTTCAAATCCCATTGGCATGCGATGGACGGAATTGTTAGAAGATAGGAATGATTAGCATACATACTGTACATGTTTAATACAGAGTAACATAAAAAGAGACAAAATTAACATGATTAGACATCCATAGGTTTTACATGTAGATGTGATTAGATAAGAGATTAACAGATTATTAGCATTTATTAATTCAGCTGGAGAAGGAACCCATACAACGCAGCAGTTTGGCTCCAGAAGTTGGGGAGGATAGAATGCAAAGGTAGAAGACGTGTTATATTAAGGGGAGGTATTTAGTTTGTTCCCTACATTTTCATCAAGCTTAAAATTACACCTCCTAGACCCCCTTTGAAGATAAATTTGTAAATTTTTCGGTAGAAAAATGTCCCGGCCGGAGGCTGGTTGCTTTTAAATTACAGGCTCGCTATCGCTCGCCAGGAAAAATTGACACCTTAATTGCACGAAAGGTCTTAAAATTGACAGAAATGGGACAAAATTTCTTAAAATGTCAAAACTAATAGGGCGAACGTCCTAAAATCTCAAAAGCAATGGGTCTAAACATGAGGGAGAAAGGGGTCTAGAAAAAAATCCCTCAAGTGGAAATCTGCCCTTAACATGGTTTTATGCTCCAACACAATCTGCATTTCCAAAACATTAAATATAAGATATTATTAGGATAATGTGTAGGCAATTAGTAGCATTAATGGCAGTCTGTAACGACATGCATTACAAATTGTAAATGATTATGATTACACCCATGACTTATTATATGTATGCAGGAATGAACAATATATAAAATTCGACGATAACACAGATTATCAAGATGAATATATTGTTATGCACAGAGTCCTTAGTATTGACAAAGCACTAGTAACAACAATGTGATAGCCAAAACATAGTAAAGATATTAATAAAATACAAAACACCAAAGTCAGTGATTCCCGACATACAGTTTGCCCAGGCAAAAGCAGCAGCAGCCACGTACCGCCGCCTGTTGCACCGCCTCTACGTTTGTCATTCACGATATTGGGTTAGGGCGTTCGGGGCGGGGGGCGGAGGGCAGGGAGGGGGGGGGGGTAATAGTTCCGTTTGTGAAGTGAGTTTCGCGAGTTGGGAGGGGGCCGCGCGCTGTTGCATTTATGATGGGAAGCTATGAAGTTGGGGGAGGGCGTTTAGTTTATATTAAGAGGTGAGTTAAATGTGTTGGGAGTAAGTAGTTCGCTTATAAGATGAGTTTAATGAGCTGAGAGGTCGTGGTTTCGTTTATGAAGCGATATTCCTGAGCTTAAAGGCCATAGTTCTGTATGTGAAGTGAGGCTGTTTAGTTGGAATAATTCAATGTGTTGGGCGGTAGTAGTTTTTGTTGGTGATTGCCCTTGTGGAAGATGTGATGCTTTTTATCAAGGTTAATGTCACTTGATGCAGGAAAACAGAGGCGAGGATGGTTGTATATATGATATTATTCTATTGGTAGCAAGTATATATGCAGGTGTATATATATATACTGTATACACACGCTGCAACTTGAGTTAATGCTTGTTATATGAGTTAGAACACGAGAATATAGCACTAAGGTCTTCTGCACACGGTTAGCTTTGGTTAGTCAAGATATATGCGACAGGTTACAACTCACGAAGGTCCCCACGGGCAGCAACTCCAAGGCCTCAGAACAGTCGGGACGACATGCGAGAGAATCCGGAAGATCCTGTAAGATTACCAACTAAGTATATTATAGCCATTAGGAGTTATAATTATAGACTTAATAATCTACGTGTCGGTGAAATAATGGTTGTTTAAGTCGGATTGTACTTGTTTACGAAGGAGGAGGCAAGGGATGAGGGCTGTTCCTATCGGGAGTGAGGCTTGGCATCCTCTACCCAACCTTAGCTGTTTCTGTCTGCCACTTTTGCTGTCCTACTTTTTCCTTCTGGGGGCAGGGAGCTAGACATCTCCCTCCCTTTGTAAAATTCACCTACTAGACGAGACAGAGTAAGGGGTAAGGGAACGCAAAGGTGGTCCTGGACCCTAAGAACTAGAACTTCAGATGTTGTTTCTTTTCGGGCTCTGTCTCGAGTCGGCCACCCCCAGCTATAGGGTATGTGCCTGAGTATATAAATACATACATACATACATATATACATACATAAATACATATGATCCCTTGTTTCGTCTCACACACAAATAGGTTCTGTTGATGGTAAAGACAAATCCTTCAACAACACACAAGGTAAAGGGGTAGGTTAAAATGAAGATAATCTCGTTAATATGAGCGTAATTGTCTACTCAAGAAGTTTGGCTAACTGGTAAAAGTTGAGGGAGTTGTGGGGTCAGGTTATAGCTACACAACCACTTTTCGTCTCCTTCTCATACTACAAAAGAATAAGGCTTATGTTACAAACTCAACTTCTATCGAGTTTCATGGTACAAACAAGTGTATTTCCCGACATATAATAATAATATAAGGAAAATCATATCATTTATATATATATATTAGGTACCAAACATAATCAACTTCAGATAGACAACAGAATATACAGTAGTTAATCAAATAACTAACTACTCATAATAAGCCATCCACAGGAACTTTACATTTTACCTATGATTCAATAGCTAAAATTCTTACTTTACCATCATGCAAAACTATTCTTCATAAACATACTGTATGCATGTAATAACTTCAACATACATACAACCCTTACATACTAAGGAACTCGCGTTAGATTAAATTCATCAATATACGTAGGAATCTCTGGACATAAGCTTCACATAATGTAATCCAGTTAACATTGTCAAAGGAAAACAAAGAAACCACAACAAATATCCTTAATGATTCCCAAATTAACAAATTATTATAAGCATTGAAATAAAACGGTCTTGGTTGAGAGAGAGAGAGAGAGAGAGATTGAGGACTGCTTTTGTGTTCTCTCTTTATCTACTGTATGTGTGTGTATACTTCATTTATATAAATATGAGTGTGTGTGTGTGAGTGAGTGAGTGAGTGTGTGTGAGTGTGAGTGTGTGTGTGTGTGAGTGAGTGAGTGAGTGAGTGAGTGAGTGAGTGAGTGTGTGTGTGTGCGTGTGCGTGTGTATATGTGCATTTCTGTGTATATGTGTGTATGCCTGCGTGTGTTTATGTACGCGTCATAAATCATAACAAGGAAAGTATGGTGTATTGCTGTTGTGTATTCATGCCTATGTACGTAGTTACTATATATATACTGTATATGTGTGTGGTTATGTGAGCCCATCCAAAAGCATGCCAGGGTGTTTATATACGTAGCCAACTATGAAAGCTAATAACACGGCCACGGTCTGCACTCACAATCATCACCAACACCACCCAACTGGACGATAAGGGGTGTTTTATTTGATGGTGGTGTTTGGTCCTGGGGTGATGATGGTGGTGGTGGTGATGGAGGTGATGGTAGGTGTTGGTCCTCGGGTGATGATGGTGGTGATACTAGTGGTGATGGTGATGCAATGGCTGTAAGGATGGCAGTTGTGGTGATGGTTGTAATGCTTGTAATAGTGGTGGTGAGGGCTGTAGTAGTAATGGTGGTGATTTTGGTGGTGTTACTAGTGGTGGTGGTGGTGATACAATAGCTTCAGGAATGGCAGTTGTGGTGGTGGTGGTGGTGGTTTTGGCCAGCTGGTCTACTCCTGATAAGGGCAATGGCTGGTGATGGTGGTGGTGGTGGTGGAGGAGAGGCTGATGGAAGGGAGAGAGGAGGTTGTTATGTTAGGTGTGTGTGTGTGTGTGTCTGTGTGTGTGAGAGAGGGGGGGGGGGTATTTTTGTGCTGCGTGTTTACTTGTGTGTGTGTGTGTGCGTGTGAGAGAGAGAGAGAGAGTGTGTGTGAGTGTTAGAGTGAGTGAGAAAACGTGTACTGTATGTGTGTCTGCATGTGTGTGATAAATGCCTATTGATGGTAATGGAAGGGATATTGTGAGTTTGTTCTATATATATGTTATTTTGTGTGTAATTGTGATAGACACTCGTGATGGTAAATTCTCTCTCTCTCTCTCTCTCTCTCTCTCTCTCTCTCTCTCTCTCTCTCTCTCTTTATTCACATGTCTCCCCTATAGCTCTGACTTCATATTTCCGTGTGGCTGCTTGCTTGCCTACACACATGCCTACCTCTCTCTCTCATGTATATATATAATATATAATATATATATATATATATATATATATATATATATATATATATATATATATACTGTATATATGAGCATATCAAGACCTCCTTAACGTATTTTTGCCTTTGCTTACACTTGAGAGTAACACATATATAGTTTATTGTTATAAAATGGATAAATAACCCCAAAAATATAAAGTTTTCTTATTAACAATTATTCACAGGAAATCCACCATAACTGCATCCGTCCATGCAAATTCAGCCTCCCAACTAAACGCATCCGGTGTGAATATTACACCAGAAGTGTTTGGGGACCGCGAGCCGTGAAAATCAGGGCCGCGATCAGTTGTGGGAGCGGCAATTAGTACGGTTGGTTAGGTATCAGCGCCGGCTGCGCCGCACGCGCGCGTACGTGTGTAGTTTCTCAAACTAAGAAGCTATTAATTAAGGGCACTAATAGACTAAATTTTATTAATTGTGTTATCACTAATTTATCGAGCAAGAACATCATCTTAGAAAGATTCATTATTAACATAAATGTTATGATGAGAGAAGATCTACAGGCATTTGACTTTCTCCGTATTCGAGGACGGTTGTTTCACTTTGTTCTGAACTAACTTTAGACTATTTTAGGCAGCTCAGGAAGTGAATTAAGCATGAGAGGGTAAAATTCCTTGGTGTATACCCCATTTGTCCGAGAACCTTCTTTAGTTTCATAAAATCATCTAATGGTAACCAGAATAAAAGTCGAAAAGGCGTAAAAGTATAATATATATTAAAAAACAAACTTGGTTTCCTGGTAACCCTGAACCGAGTCTAGCCAACACTGATCAAAATACTGAATGTACAGAACAAAAGTCAATCAAAATAATAATAAGATAAAATATACCCTGAAAACGTGTAGAGACAAAGGTAAACACATATAATAATAAAAAAAACTATACGCTGAAAACACATATGTAACTTTCGCCGAATTATTAAAAGGGCAATTTCCTCACTGATTTAGCGGTCTAGAGCTTAAGGTAAATTTTTGACCAGGGGGTTCAGTAATTTTCCTGTGAATTTACCAGAGGGCTTGGTAGGAAATTGAAGTCCTGATAGCTACTTGGAAAAACACATCGCGGGTTCAAAGGATATGAGGGGTTGTGGAGTGGGTTGGGTTTGGTGTTAGAAGCTACGAGATGAGGCTTTTAAAATCTGGAGAATGAGAGAGAGAGAGAGATTGTGTTTTGTTCGTGTGTGTGTGTGTGTGTGTGTGTGTGTGTGTGTGTGTGTGTGTGTGTGTGTGTGTGTGTGTGTGTGTGTGTGTGTGTGTGTGTGTGTGTGTGTGTGTGTGTGCGTGCGCGCTAATCTGAATTCAGATACACTGAATAAGTAGATTAACTGAAAGAGGTTGTCATAACTAAAGAAAATTAAAGTTATCCAGAATTTAATACCTATGAACCATAAACACGTGGGTAGCGAAGTTAGCAGAGATAAAATAGTCATATAACCAAACTCGCGAAGAGAAGATGGCTACAGAGTCCCATTAGAACACTCGCATTTCAAAACCTCCAGATTATGTGCCTCCGTGTAGGAAAGCTAGACAATTAGTGTCAGAGAAACGAAAATTCCGGAAATATACCGTGGACTAAATTATAAGGAAGATATTGATACCTAAGTAAATAAAACTGTGCGAAGGCTGAGAAATATATCGTAGAATTGTGAAATACATATAGCCTAAGTTACCATTTTAACTTTAACGCTAGAAAAATAATGACATATTAAAAAAAAATATATATAATAATAATTATAATAATACTGACTAAGGAAAAACTATATGTGTTTGAGCCACAACCTATTACATGTTACATAAGATTAAGTAGGTGTCTGTGAAAGGTATATATAGTGTATATGGTGGAGCCGTTCTTAATAGCTTGTGTGTATAGGGAGGTCTGAGGCAAGGGTCAAAGTTAGGTGGGAGTAGCTCTATAATTGGGTGTTCTGTGAGAGGGATATAGGAGTGAGGGAAAGAGGGAGGGAAGGAAGTAGGGAGTGAGTGAGAGAGAGAGCGCGCGCTACCGTATATGAGAGTGAGAGAGTGTGAAAGTGAGTGACGCGGAATTGAATAAAATATAAATACCGAACCATATATATATAAATGAGTTAGGGAAAACATTGAAATATGAAATTAGTATGCTAATTGCAACTCTATACAGGTTGTGATAAACCCTGGCTGGGGCATGACACAAAATAATAATGTATTAAGACTTTACTTGTTTATTCAGTGAGGCCTTCAATGTGCCCCAGATTACAAGTATCCTTCTCTAGTACTTAGTTGCTAGTGTTTGTGTGTGAGGTGTATGTGTGTATGGTGTTTAGCTACGTGATCACGAGTCGGAGCGGGTGGTGGTGGATGGGAATTATTCCAAATGAAGCCACTACTTTTAAGCTCCTCGGTGGTCTAGTGGTTTGGGTGTTGGAGTGCTGCACTACTGGCCTGGGTTCGAACCCTAGCTGGGGCATGCCACAACATATTAAATGTGAGAGGAAAATAGTGGCTGCCTGAAACTAAAACACAACACCTGAATAATCAACCAATTTCATCATCGAAAGTAAATCCTAAATGTGAACTACTAAAGGTAAAATGTCGTAAAGGATATAATGTCCATGATGTAAGAGTGAACTGGTGCTGAAGGTCTCGAGAATAGCTGCAGTTGAGGAATGGGACAAGAAGACAGAGAACCAAGACGAATGGGAGAGGGAACAAACAGACTGAAATAGACGCGGGGTGAAGGCGAAAACAAAGGAGAGAGAAGGGGGAGGTCATAAAAGAGAGATGGAGGAGAGGTAAATAGCTATATTTTACCTATTTATATATCTACCTTTCTGTCACACACATACACACACACACACACACACACACACCCACACACCCACCCACCCACCCACACCCACACCCACACCCACCCACACACACACACACACACTAATTTATAAAGTACATTTATTTGTCAATATAAAATACATGAGTAGTTAATTACATGGTCAAACAGATGATTACAAATAGCTGACTTAACTTCCAACCATATGAGAATACAGTCTGTGTGAGTATTATCCTTGTGGACACATACATTCATACATATAGCAAATGTATGTATGGATGTAAAGCATAATATAATAGTGTTTGTTTTGTATATGTTGTGGATGTATTAATGTATGAACACCTATTCATAAAACACAAAGAGAGTTAGTCTTGGTTTAGTGTTCTAATATTAGTGTTTATGTTTATTTTCGCAAAGGTATCTACATACTATCAAAATCATACACATATTATTATTAGTGTTTTTATCGCGTCTGGATGTTGCCAAAACCGGGTAACACTAAATTAATCTCGCTCTATTACACCGCAACACACAGGGGGCCCAAAACACAAAAATATCAACATGGAATTTTTGCCAACATTTTAGGCTGGTTCGGGCTGGCTGGCGTCATGGGGTGAATATCGAGGGGAGAATATTTGTGTTATTCGATTCAGAGGTAGATATTTACGTAATAAATGAGCTTACATGAATACCCGTACACACTCATTAAGGAGAAAGTGGTTGTTTTTTGGTCTTTATATCTATTAATAAATATGTATTTGTTAGTTTCCTCCCTAGACCTCCCATCAAGTTTATAAAACACCCCCTAAACCCCTTTTCAAGATAAATTTGTAAATTTTTCGGGTTCCCCCTGAAATTACAGGCTCGCTATCGCTCACCTGAAAAAAACCGACACCTAAATGACACGAAAGTTCCAAATATAGACAAATAAATGTCGCAATTGTTTTCAAAATCGCCAAAATAATGGAACGAATGTCTTAACATTTCAAAACTAATGTGGCGAAACAGGAGGCAAAAGTGGTCCAGAAACATTAACATACATATACACACATGCACTCATACATATAAGACATGCATTCACATATGTAGCAAGTCATACGAATATACACTCTCCCCCCTGTCACACACACACACACACACACGACATACTGTATAGTCTCGCCTACTCGACCAATTAAACAGAAATGCATAAAAAATTTTTTACATGTGGACGAGGGAGGGAAAAGGCAAAAACTGCCCGTGACGAGTGCCTCCCCCAGAGTTCAAAGAGTGACAGGGCCAACATCAAGGAATGTTCCAGCCAAACTGCAAAACCGCAGAATCTGATATTCTTCATAGTAATGTTATGAAAATGCGTTCATCATGCACTCACATACACATTCACTCATACATAAAACCACTGAAACACACACACACACACACACACACACACACACACACACACACACACACACACACACACACGCGCATAGCATTAGATGTTCAAGCGCACGGGTCCATGCAAAAAAGTTAAACAAGTATATACGGTATATATATATATATATATATATATATATATATATATATATATATATATATATATATATGAAGTATATAAAGAAAAAACATTATATACGACTTTTTTCTCATTATATTATACATTACACTGAAGCACACAAATTCTCCCCGCTGAGTACAGGCTTACCGAGAAAGTGACACATATGTTTTATAGAATATATTGTTAGTGTGAAGTTAATGCGAGCGGTACCTTTTTGGAAATGTGAGAACGACTTATATTTTTATGAATTTCACTGGTTTTGACTGCCTTCTCTTTTTTACCCTGACTCTCTCTCTCTCACACACACACACTCTCTCTATCTCTACATATATCTCGCTCTCTCTCTCTCTTTCTCTCAAACACACTCGCAGTATAATGCTTGCACCAAATCCCCGTACTGGTCAAATACACACTCACATATACACACACATACACAGTACACCCACAATACACACACACTTACATTACACCAACAACACACACACATACATACAAACACACACGCACACTAACACACACAGTACACCCATATGTATACACACGCACATACATTACACACACATACAAAGCACAACCACACACACACACACATACACACACAACAATTAGGACAAGTTACAATAACATAATAACAGGGCTGAGTCATCATTGTAATTGTTCAGTAGGGGGGAACTGTGTGTGTGTGTGTGTGTGTGTGTGTGTGTGTGTGTGTGTGTGTGCGTGTGCGTGTGTGTGTGTGTTTGTGTGTGCGCTTTTGTGTGTGTGTGTGTGTGTGTGGTGTGTGTGTGTGTGTGTGTGTGCGTGTGTGTGTGTGTGTGCGTGTTTGTGTGTGCAGTAAGGGGGATCTGGTACAGGCGTTATACTGTGTGTGAGAGAGAGAGAGAGAGAGAGAGAGAGAAATTATTGTGTGCGTTAGGGTGTTTGTGAGAGAGAAGTGTGGACAGAAAAGCGGGTGTACTATGTGTCTGTGATGGGAAGAGACAGAAGATAGTGAATGAGTGAAAATCTATATTACTAAGGCCAGTGTGGTTGTAGATGTCACAAGCCAACACCAGATGGAACAAACCTACATGCAAGGTCAACCTGTGACCTCAGCTTCCCCCCTACTCTCCTCAAGAAATAAATAAATAAATAAGACAATAAATAAATACAAAAAATAATAACAATCGCTTGTTGTACTTGAAATTGACAATACAAACGATGTATTCATGCTGTTGTAAAGCATTAGGAGGCTGTGTTTTAGGAGGATTCGGTCTTTGGCCTGAAACCTTTTCTACCAACAATGTGCACATTCAATTTATAGTGAAGTAATAGAGCATTTTTTTTAATCGATATAATTAGAGGTCTAAGTACCAATCTACACCCCCCCCCCCCTCTTCCTCATCTCTCTCTCTCTTGAAGGAACATCTACACTGCACATGAGAGACTAATACTGAAAGAGGTAAACCATAAGGCCGTAAAAATGGTTTTCCTGGGACTCGTAAGGCGCTCGATCCAGACCAGACCAGATGGCTGGAGTAAAGTAGGAAAGAAGAGCAATTGGACAGAGGAAGTACAAGCGAAGAAGTGAGAAGTACAGTAGAAGACTGAAAGTTCTCGGGCTCAACCAAGTTGCTTCATTGTGAGGTGCTGGCTCGGTATTATGTGCTCACTTACTGAACATTTGGAGGACAGTTTACAAAGATATTCTTAGTTGTAACTATTATGTGACAAAAACTCACACATGCTCTTATATTTGTTTCAGATTGCTGTATTTCTTAGATATTTTTTAATTCATCTCTGTTCCATTTTAACATTGCACATTTATTTTATACATAACTTTTAAGCTTTTCATAAGCCTAAACAATATTCTGAGACTCTAGATTATAAGAGTTGACTGTACATCTTTTCAGAAACGTATTATATACGGCTGAGACAAATCAGTGAGCCATAATATTATTCAACATTAATCACATCGGGTTCTCAGCAAGTTTCCACTCCCCCAAGCATCTGTCAACACGCTACTTTCCTAGACCTTGCTATTGGGAGAGTTACTGGGTGGTTAGTTATATTTCTTACAGCGCCATATTATAGACCTTGATTGTTTACGTCTGGTTCTACGTTCCAGCTCCCGGATGCTTATAATATCAACGTCCTGGTGATTATATATTAATAAGAAATGTTAACGCCATAACATTAACATGCTAAGAGCGTTTATGTAGTCATACGGTAGTAGACTCAGTAATAGCGGTCCTATCAGCGCAAACACCAAACACTTCATTTATAATAAAGTTTAATATATAACCACAGTTTTTAATTAAAGGATTTCTCAATTAATAGGCTCACAAAATGTCGTCAGTTTTCTAAGAAGGTATCACTATTCACCCAATAAATAACTCAGATATGTCCCTCTCCTCAGTCTTTCTGGAATATAATCCCTACTCATTTGATTAATTCTCGTCAGGCCCTTCGTACTCTCTCTCTCTCTCTCTCTCTCTCTCTCTCTCTCTCTCTCTCTCTCTCTCTCTCTCTCTCTCTCTCTCTCTCTCTCTCTCTCTCTCTCTCTCTCTCTCTCTCTCTCTCTCTCTCGGCGTACTAGTATTTATTGACCAGCCGACTTCCTCTCGATATAAGCTACATTAATTAGATGTTGAATTGAATTTGAAAGCTGAACTATTGAGGGTTGCTCTGAATAGTACTACTCGGAGTAAAATACTATACATACGACCTGGGTAACTGATCGAAATGGTCATGAATGCAAGATTTTATGTACCACGAAAAGAAATGCCGAACACGTATCCTCAAATTCTCTCCTCACATTCCCCAATCATTCCCCCGGTTCCCGGACATCTCAACCAGTACCCCATTTCAACCAGTAGCTCTCAACCAGTGCCAAATCAACCAAGACCAACCAAACCAGTGCCAAAATATAGACCTAACCTAACCTAACTATATTGTTTGATTTGGTACTGGTTGAGAGCTACTGGTTGAAATGGTCTACTGGTTGAGTTGTCCGGTCACCCATTCCCCCACCCATCTAACTCTCCCTCTCTCCCTTGAACATTATAGCCCTCTAATAAATTTACCGGATTCTATTAGGGACAATGAATTTCCCCTGGTTAATTAATTTGGGATTACTGCTTCGCCTAATGTATGGCTGTCTGTCCATTAGAAGCGGCGTCACACGGGTTATATTTTCGACGTTATTAACCCCTTCAGCACGATGACGCATTTGATCTTATATTTTTTTAAATCAGTAACAGGTTTTTTAGTTGTTATAATATATTATATTTTACATATATTTGAGATTATTTTGGTTAAGGAATACTAATACTAATAATAATAATAATAATAATAATAATAATAATAATAATTCAGACGGTGCCCAATAAAATTTGCCAAAACATAAAGGGTGGATATGTTTTAGCGCAAAATGTGCTTACTAAATTACAAAGCATAATTTATTGCTTATGACCATCCAATATAAATAAATATGTCGTAATTCTTCAAATAATCCTTTGGAGACTAATAATTATCTATGAATGTAATTATGTAGTGTATAAATTATATGCAGTATCTTATCGCTATTTTAGTCAGGTCATTCACTATACGATGAAGCTCTCCTTCGAATTAATATAATTATCATTAGACAATTCTTGTAAGCTTCGGAAAGACCTGTGAGGAGTTAATCAGTAAATTAAGATTATTATTGCGTAGATAGATGATAATATTGTGCAAATTGCTGAAAGTGCTGCTACTTTGAAGACACACACACAAACATACACCACAACAACTCAAATAAACAACAAAAATCAACATTAAGAAAACACCCACACACACACACACACACACATCACAAATGCCTCAAATCAACACAATACACACACACACACACACACACACACACACCACAAATGACTCAATTCAACTCAACACAAGTCAACACACACTTTCAACCCACTCTTTTCAGCCGACCCAGGGAAGAGGTCCAGCCCTATGAAAACATATATACATTTTTTTTAAACTTGTGGAGAAAACAAAATCCAATTACCTTCCTTTGGTAGTGGTGGCTTAACTTTTGGTTAGAGGGGGAATACATTTTAACTTATTTTACCTTTTGAAAATATTTATAAACCTTTTCTGTGAGGTGGAGCCATACAGTATATATATATATATATATATATATATATATATATATATATATATATAATTGTAGGTAATAATAGTAGATTATATTTAGTTTACGAAGGATGTTTCTTTGGCTTGGTGCTTAAAATGAATTCGAATAAAACTTCCACTATAGTAAAACTTTCTGGTTAGGCCAGGGGGAGAATTTAATAAGCTCATACAAGACATGTCCAATTGAATAGCTTTTCACGGACACTTCATCCAGCTAATAATAGTGGCATATCTAGAGTGGAAGTTTCTAAATAACAGCTATGTGAGAAATCAGCTTTCTAACAATATCTCAGTTAAACAGAAAACCGGTGAGTTTGATAAATGCATAGACAGAAAGAAAGACAGACAAACACAGAGGCAGACAAAATGAGAGGAGACCATATAGACAGCCAGCCATCGAGCCAGAGAAAGACACAGACAGACAGACAGACAGACAAATATAGACAGATAGAGAGACAGAGACAATTATAGCCAGTGGAAAAGAAACAGACTTCCACATGGGTAGACAAAGAGAGAGAGAGAGAGAGAGAGAGAGAGAGAGAGAGAGAGAGAGAGAGAGAGAGAGAGAGAGAGAGAGAGAGAGAGAGAGAGAGAGAGAGAGAGAGAGAGAGAGAGAGAGAGAGAGGAGAGAGAGAGAGAGAGAGAGAGAGAGAGAGAGAGAGAGAGAGAGAGAGAGAGAGAGAGAGAGAGAGAGAGAGAGAGATAATGCGGTAAACATTACTATCAGGGGAAATATCTGCCACTAGGACCACCGCACTACAAATAAATGACCCTCCCATAGCATCATTAACACGACCACTATACACCATAGCAGTGCCCATAGCAACCACACACACAAACACACACACACAAACACATTCACACACACGAACTACCCACTACAACACATAAAACTCCCACACCACAATTAGCTCGACGTGTACACCCCATAACAGTGACCATGACATACACACACACAGACAGACAGACACACACACACACACACACAGCCATACATAAATTATGAAACGCAACTGCAGCAAAAATACACTAAACTTCCAATTCTAATTAACTTCTCGCAAAACAAGGATAAAAATGAACTAATGTTCATAACCTTTACGCGAGCAATTTCCGGTTGGACAATACCTGTAATCATAACACAATTGGTGGCCGAACAATTACCCTTTCATAACCACGGAGAACAAAAACCGTCCCCCTGATTACTCTACAGAAAAAAGGGGTTTGCTCGGATTGAATGTCAGCAGGTTTCATATATAAATACGTTCTGCATAAATCATGTCTATAGTAGCCTACATGTATATATAGTATTTAATTTTATTCATCCCTCAGCTGTCAATTAATATTGTTATTGATGGGTTTGCGCGCGTGCACGCGCGCGCATATGTGTGTGTGTGTGTGTGTGTGTGTGTGTGTGTGTGTGTGTGTGTGTGTGTGTGTGTGTGTGTGTGTGTGTGTGTGTGTGTGCGTGTGCGTGTTTACACGAATCTCATATTTAAAACTTGTCTTCTACAGTTGCTTTAGTTTTCATGCTGAATTCATGCATCAACCTCATATCAACCACAATAAAATACAATTTCTTTTTATCTTACGGTCGTCTAAGTCTCAAAACCAATCACTTTCATTACCATTAGACAAGTTTCTTAAGTTTAAAATCTCCCTCTACGACTCAAATAGGTAAATACGATCTCAATAAACCCTCTAGATAACGTAGGTCTTTCTAAAACTGCATACAATCATCAAATGTTAGCTATAGTCAAAGGAAAATAAAGCTTCATGGTGCTGAAGGGGTTAATAAAATTCCACACAACCAAAAGCAACCACAAGATACCACGACCAAACACAGATCAACCCCACCAAAAATAAAGCCACAACCACCACTCACGAACCTAAATTCCCCTCATCCAACCACAAACAAAAACACCAAACAAAAACACACATAAATAAAATCATCTTCCTCCACTCCAGCCACAATAAAAAAACATTAAAAACACACACAAAAATAAAAATAACATCTTCCTCCACCTCCAGCCACAATAAAAAAACATTAAAAACACATACACAAAAATAAAAAAAACATCTTCCTCCACCTCCAGCCACAATAAAAAACATTAAAAAACACACACAAAAATTAAAAAACATCTTCCGCCACCACCTCCGAGTTCCTTGCCCTAACTTGCTCTTAGTTTAGCCATTCTCGTCGCAACTCCAGACAGAGATTTTGCATAAAACAACACAATTGTCTCCCCTTGTTTTCTTGCCTCTGTGTTTGTCGCCTCGAGGTGAGTGTTTTTTGTTTAATTTTGTTTTCCCGGGACTCGTCAGGAATGGGGATTTCTTTTACCACAACAGCAAATAACAAAACAAGACAAAATGGCAATTAAAAATACATAACAAAACATGAAAAAGGTATACTGTATAATAATTAATTAGAAACATTTATTTTGCCGTCTTTCTTTTTACTACGAAAGCAAATCACAAAACAAGACACAACTAAATTAAAATCACATAACAAAAATGAAAAAATAAATTTTGTATATGTGTGAGCAACATATAATTTACCGTTTTTAATATAATGACGCCTTTTCGCCTTTTACTCTGCTTACCGTTCGATTATTTTATTTAGACAAGGAAGGCTCTATCGGATAAACGGGGTATAAAGTAACGAATTTTACCCACTACTGCCTAAAAACACTTCCTAAGCTGCCTAAAATAGTCTATAGTTAGTTAGAACAAAGTGAAACAATTCGTCCTCGAATACGGAGAGGGTCTAGTGCCCCCAGGTGTTCTCCCATCATAGCGTTTATATTAATAATGAACTTTTCTACAGATGATTGTCTTGCTAGATAAATGAGTGATTAGACAAGACACCAATTGCCCTTAATAAGTTCTAAGTTTGAGAACGTACACACACACACACACACACACACACACACAGACACACACGCGCACACACACACACACACACACACACCTACTGTATAATAAAACACTCACTCACAAATTGTTTTCGATGTACTGGTAAAGTTGAAAATGCTATGACCCTTACCGTAAGAGATGAGGTTGATGCTATGCTGCTTTCTGGAAATTGAAAATTCTTATGTATTTAAATTAATACAAAACAAAATGCACGAAATAAATAACGTAACTAAAAGTGTAAGCTTAATTTTATATGTAACACAATCATAACACAAATACTAAGCTAAAACAAAATAGGAATGAATGAGAACAAATGAGATAGATGTTAGTATAAAACATAATTATGAATGCGATGCTAAATTAACACAAAAATACGCATGCAAACATTGTAAAACGCAAACCCATAAAATATCTAAACGGAATAGGAAAATGTGTAGGATGGTATACAGTATATTGAATAACAATGTGGTAACATTATATATTGTAAACCAAGGACACAGGCTAATATAGAAATATTACGAAAACAAACCATAGAATAACAACCCAATAAATGTATAGTGTGTTGAGCGAAAACCTATGTTGAGAAACCTAAGACTATTATATATATTGGAAATGATGGTTGAATCAAGAACAAAAAGTGTCAATTCAAGAACAACATGAACAAAAGTCGGCGCAAAAGTATCGTATTGTCACACAAAACGCTCCAGGATTTGTGGGACGTTCTGAAGAGGTGCTGGGTGAGTGGTCATAATATTGGTCAAGTAATCATAGGCGTCTGGCCCGGGGAGACGATTAATATGAAGGGTGCGCCTGGAAGTGTGGTGGGAGGGCTTGTGGCTTTGGCTCCGCTGCATGTCTGCCTGCCGAGATCGGAACCTCTCCGGGTGGTCGGGGGAGTGCTGGAGCGACCTTGGTGACCCTGGTCTCTGGGTCTTATCCTGGGTGACCTGGATGTGTGTGAGTTTATGCTTTTTATCTGTGTTTATTTGGTGTTTTATGTTGTTTTTGTGTTTTCCCTGTTCTTGCTCTGTCTTGAGTCGGCTACCCCCAAAATGGGGATTGGGCCTGAGCATATAGATAGATAGATAGAATCATAGGATCACAGATTCGAAGATAAATGTATGTACAGGAGGTATTATAGAGAATAGAGTTGAGTTGTATTTAGTTTCAATCGTGTATCATAAACCCCTCAAAATGCTAATGGAGCTAATTTTTATGCTCTGAAATTACATCACTTGAGTACGATTTGTTTGTGATTTTTTTAAAGTATAGGATGAGGAGGTATTAGTATACTTAGAAGGGATACCATTACAACATATAGATAACTATCCCATTGATATTTAGTGGGATTATGTGTAGAATCCTAAAGCCTGAAGATTCCTGAAACAAACACATATAACGACAAATATTTATTTTGGACATACATACAGTATACACAGAAAGACGCCATGTACAGTCCCACCTTGCCAAGATTGCTGTCAGCGTCTGCAGTTCCCTAAAGTTGTCATGATTAGATATGTGGACAATTATTATTTCCTAACCAACAATTACAACCAACATCCATTTCAACCATAACCCTTACTCATCGATTTTATACCGCCCTGTTTATCATGGTTACGACCGGTAGATGGACACACACCCTTCCCATCGTAGGGGATCCGATGAGATATATCTAGCGAGCCCAAGCCAGTTAAGTGCAAGATCGTAACCATGGTGATATGAAAACAGATAGTAAAACACATATTGAGACATACAGGTACATTCATAAACAATATTGCTCTCACTGTTGAAGGTATTGCAATGCAATACCGAGCAGGAAATGCAAGTGAAAGCGAGAGAATAAACAGTGTATATAAGAATAAAAGAAAGACAAAGAAAAAATACAAGGAGTGAAAGAAACACCTTGCTAAACAGGCACCTAGGCAAGACTAAACTCTTACCATTGTATTGATGTGATGATATAGATCCAAGAAAATGTAAATGGATCCACGTGAGAAAGATACAAACACAGAAAACTAGACAGGCAGAGAGATAAAACAAACTTAAAAGCAGACATATAACGAGAAAACAGAGAGATAAAATAAATTTAAAAACAGACAATGAAAAAATAAAATAAAAATACTACCTTACCGTCGTAGGTGATGCGGTGCTGGGTCTCCGGCGAGCCCGAGCAGGAGATGCGGGAGGTCTTGTTGTTAGCCTTGGTGACGTCCATTTCTGCCTCCCGGACGCACGGACACCACCCCGCCAGCACCTTGCGGAACCCGTTGCGGAACCTGCGGGAGGGGGGTGAGATGGGGGTGTGGTGGCAGGGTGGGTTAGAGTAGGGGTGGAGCGATGAGGTCTTCGTAGGAGGGTCGGTTACAAAAGGTTGGGTGACGAGGGTTGAAGGGTTATTGGGGTTAGGTTTGTAGATGGGGGTGTAGTGGGAGGGTGGGTTAGAGATTGGTGTGGGTGGTTGGAGGGTTACTGGTGTTAGGTGTGGCATGGGGTCATATATGGGGGTGTGGTGGTAGGGTGTTTTAAAGAGGGGTGGTGTGCTGGGGGTTTAATGGTTAGTGGTGTTAGTAGGGGTGGTATGGGGTAATAGAAGGGGGTGTGGTGGGAGGGAGGGTTAGAGATGGGTGTGGGTGGTTGGAGGGTTACTGGTGTTCGGTGTGGTATGGGGAAATAGAAGGGGATGTGGAGATAGGGTGGTTTATAGAGGGGTGGTGTGCTTGGGGTTGGAGGGTTAGTGGTGTTAGGTGTGTTAAGGGGGTGTGATGGGAGGGGGTGTTAAAGAAGGTTGGGATTACGAGGTTGGAGGATTAGTGGTGTTAGTAGGTGTGGTATGGGGGAATAGAAGACGGTATGGTGGTTGGATGGTTAGAGAGGGTTCGGGTGATGGGGTTGGAGGGTTAATGGGGATAGATGGAATGATGGGATGGGAGGAGAGAGATGGCTGTCTGGGAAGTCAAATGTGATGAGAAGTGTGTGTGATGGGCTAAAGACAATTGGAGGGGTAGTGGAATTAGAGGATGTGGGATGGGAGAATATCTAGAGATGGGTGGGTAGCAAATCAAATACAATGGGAGATATGAACGGATGATTGGGCCTGAGGTACGGAGAGGTTAGACAGGTGGGATGTTGAATAATATGGGAGGTCAGACGGGATAGGAAGCCGGAGTAAGTGGGAGGTCAGTATATAAAGGAGATGAAAGAGAAAGTATGCGAAGATGGGACCAAATGACTTTATTTGAGGAAGATGGACAAGACTGTGTGTGAGGAAGAAGGGCATCGGAATGTGTGGGGATGGGGACAGGACAGTACCAGAAGAAAATAATACTGGTATTTGAGGAAAAGGGAACGAAAATAAGTCTAGGATGTGGATAGAAGAGTATGTGATGAATTGGGAGGGATAATTGAGTGAAATATAGGAACAGGTTAATATGTTAAAGATGGACCAGGGAATGTTATTTATTTTTTTATTTTTTTTGAGGGGGATGGGGGGAATGGACAGGACAATGTGTCTAGAATGAGGACAGAACTATATTTGGAAGGAAGATTGGAAACTTCGGAATGTGTTGAAAGGAGAATGTGGAATTGTGCATAAATGGGTGACACCATGCTAAAAAAGTGTACTATTTGGGAGGAGATTTAGCAGATTTAGGAACGAGAGACGAAGCGTAATGGTGGTCTCACACGAATCAATTTATCGTCAGATGATACCAGATTATTACATTACCTTGAATTGATAATCTATTTGTATATGCAAAGTTAATAGCTACCAGATGCAAGCATTAGTCAATGAAGAACGTACAAACCCAATCGTACTCCAATATAGTAAGCTTTCTATTTCATGTACTGTGATTTCTGACTCCCAGTACATCTGATTGTACAATTTATTCGTGTGACACCGATTTTTAGGCAGGGAAGAAAATCCGAGGTGTGAGGTGATCCAAATGTGATTCTGCTATGGGATCAAAATTGCGTGGGGGTGAGGGCGATCGACCACAGAAAGCAACACTTACGACTACATAGGCAAAATGTTAAAGCAGCATACGCGAGAGAGGAAAAAAGTCTCTGGAATGCGAAAACTGCGTGGGAGGGAAATTTGGGCGGGTATGAAAATCGTGAGGGAGGGAGACGGAAAAATGCTTAAAGGGCAAAAGGGAAAAATTGCCTGAGGATACACAAAACAATTCTGAGGGTGGGATAAAATGTTTCAGGGTACAGGAACATGGCTGAGGTTTGGTGTAATAATGTCTGAGAATGCGTGAAAACAATTACGGAAGTATAGGTACCGCCAGCGAACTTGACAATAATCTTGACCCCTTAACTTCTTATAACTCAAAATTAATTAAAGCAATAGGGCTGACGTTTCTATCATTTGGGAAGAGTCCACCAGGAAATAGGTGTGGATATTTACAGCCAGTTTGCTCTATTTTGAGTTACAAAGAGTTCAAGGATCAAAATTATTATCAAGTTCGTTGGAGCTACCTATAGTAACAAGGAAAATATATAATTATCAAAGGGAGGGAAAGTGTATGAAGGTGGGAGAAGCAAATGCCTGAGTGAAAGGGAATAAAAATACAAGAAGGAAAAAAATCTTGATGGCGATGAGAGGGCAGAGAGGAAGGCAGGAGAACGGGGGAGTGGGAAAGGGAATTTGAAGGGAAATGATAGAGAGAGAGAGAGAGAGAGAGAGAGAGAGAGAGAGAGAGAGAGAGAGAGAGAGAGAGAGAGAGAGAGAGATTGAAGGCAGGAAAATCAAGGATATAATGATATAAACGATGAAACATATATATAGTATGACAATTGAAGACACATTATTAAACATGAAAAAACACTCATAATTTAGTAGAGGAAGATATAGTAATGAAATAGTACAGGAAGCATAGATACAAATAGTGTATTTTGAACAGGTAATGATGACGTTTATGTAAGGTAAGGATAAAGGTTATGATGTTTGGACGAGGAGAGACACCCAATGATATAGAATGCCAGGAAAAAATGGCAAAGAGAATAATTGATGGGTATACATAAATTTAGAAAGGATACAGAAGGTTAATGTGCATATGAACTAAATCGAACTGTCACCCTATCAGAATCCTGTCACTGAAGAACGTATAGCACAACTTACAACAAAGTACAAACCATTAATCAAACAACAAACTGCTATACTTTTAACTAATATTACACATCAAAACTCTTAGATAACTATACAATGAATAAAAGCCTGAACTAAAGTATCATAATTTTTTCTTCTAAATCAGATGACGTTTTAAATTACATTATACAAAAAAGAAAAAACTAATATTTAGAATATATATAAGCTTTGGTATGTTTATTATCTCCAAGGCAAGAATAACAAAATAGCCGTATTGAGATTTATGGTTCCCTTAATACTTTGAAATTGCAATAATTCAGACAATAATTTAAAATGGATTTGTATAGGTCATTCCCAAGCTGACAAAATTAGAGGACGATAGGCAATAAGTAATTACATGTTCTCATTTGATTGAAAAGTCTAGTCAGAACAACACAGCAGACTACAATAAACGACTTCCTGAGATTGAATAACCTAAGCACAACATTACAACACAAACAGTAATAACAACAATAACACAACATATCATAAAACTATCCCATTAAACAAGTGCGTAACAGAAAACGAGGAGAGGTTGTTCAGAGGGAGAACTCGAGTAAAAGGGGAGGTACCGAACGAGAGCATTAATCCTTTTTTCTTATTTTCTTTACGATCAACACTTTCTCGGCATCAATTCTGGGAACCTTTGCAATAATATAGATACATTATCTGATGTGTGATTAATTTAGGAGATTAGATTATGACAGCTACTATTTTAGACAGTGTTGAACCAGAGGGGGAGGCACTCGCTACAGGCAGTTCTGCCTTTTGTCTCCCTCACTCACATAGAAGAAAATATTTTACTAAAGATAGGTGAGTCTGGACAATTTTAAGTAGCCAATTTAATCAACCGCTATAAGTTCGAGACAGTCAGGCCAAAATTACCGAGGAAATTGGATGAATAAAAGCTCTCGTGTGATACCTTAGGATTACAGAAGAGATACATACAGACAAGAGAGGGAAGGTGACCTAGTCGTAGTGTAGATCGGGCACGCATAAAGAAAAGACACGCTTGAATCCATTGCGAAATCTGTAGAGGGAGAAAGAGATGGCGAGAGTGAGTGGAAGAGAGAAAAGAAGACAGAGAGTGAGTGGGAGAGAGAGGAAGAGAGAAGACAGAGTGAGAGGGAGAGAGAGGAAGAGAGAAGAGAAGACAGAGTGAGTGGGAGAGAGAGGAGAAGAGAAGACAGAGAGTGAGTGGGAGAGAGAGGAGAAGAGAAGACAGAGTGAGTGGGAGAGAGAGGAAGAGAGAAGAGAAGACAGAGAGTGAGTGGGAGAGAGAGGAAGAGAGAAGAGAAGACAGAGTGAGTGGAAGAGAGAAGAGAAGACAGAGTGAGTGGGAGAGAGAGGAAGAAAGAAGAGAAGACAGAGAGTGAGTGGGAGAGAGAGGAAGAGAGAAGAGAAGACAGAGAGTGAGTGGAAGAGAGAGGAAGAGAGAAGAGAAGACAGAGAGTGAGTGGGAGAGAGAGGAAGAGAGAAGAGAAGACAGAGTGAGTGGGAGAGAGAGGAAGAGAGAAGAGAAGACAGAGAGTGAGTGGAAGAGAGAGGAAGAGAGAAGAGAAGACAGAGTGAGTGGGAGAGAGAGGAAGAGAGAAGAGAAGACAGAGAGTGAGTGGGAGAGAGAGGAAGAGAGAAGAGAAGACAGAGAGTGAGTGGGAGAGAGAGGAAGAGAGAAGAGAAGACAGAGAGTGAGTAGGAGAGGATAAAGAGAAATTATATAGAGAGAAGTGGCCGAAAGAGAGAGTAGGTGAGATAGGGTAAAGAGAAGGCGAGAGTGAGTGGGAGAGAGAGGAAGAGAAGACAGAGCGAGTGAGGGAAGATAAAGAGAAATGATAGAGAGAGAAGTGGCCGACAAAGAGAGTGCGTGTGAGATAGGATAAGGAGAATGCGAGAATGAGAGTGAAAAAATAGGGAAGAGTGAGTGGGAGAGAGCAAACAAAAACAAAATAGAAAGAGAGAGGATACAGAGAAGGGCAAGAGAGAACGTGAGGCGGGAGGGAAAACAAGTTAACAAAGATTGGGAGACAGAAAGAGAGGGGAGATAGAGAAAACAATTAATAAGTGAGAGAGGTAGTTGGGAGAGAAATACGATGAAAACAGTGATAGGGGTAAGTGAATTGATAGAGACAGAGAGAGAATAAAACAGTGGTATTGTGAGGAGAGAGAGAGAGAGAGAGAGAGAGAGAGAGAGAGAGAGAGAGAGAGAGAGAGAGAGAGACAGCGAACAAGATATGGAGTTAAGTGAGAGAGAGAGAGAGAGAGAGAGAGAGAGAGAGAGAGAGAGAGATAGAGAGAGAGAGAGAGAGAGAGAGAGAGAGAGAGAGCGAGAGAGAGAGAGAGGCAGAAGAGATACAGTGAACATGACAAGGAGTTAAGTATGTGTGTGTGTGTGTGTGAGAGAGAGAGAGAGAGAGAGAGAGAGTGAGTGAGTGATATATATATATATATATATATATATATATATATATATATATATATATATATATAGAGAGAGAGAGAGACAGAAGAGATACAGCGAACAAGATATGGAGTTAAGTATATACACCGATGACATTTACAAAACAGTATTTACAGTATAGAAAGTTAAAATAAAAACGTGGACAGACGGAAAGTGAAAACCGAAAGATCGGAAATATCACAAAGAATCAGTCCATTGGAACAAGACAGAAACAGGGAAGAGTGACGTCAATGGTGGTGGAATAAAACGTTGACATACATTGCCGTGACCACAGGAAAAATTGGTCAAAATATTATAGTCGATATTATAAGAAAAGTAATGGTCATTATGAGAAAACAGAGGCCAATAAAATAATAAGTTCGCATAGAATTATTATTTTTTTTTAGGATGTTTGCAAGTCGAACAAGTGAATCAAATTGAAAAACAGTGAGAGATTGAATGTTGTAGGACGAAACATATTTATATTATAAGCATAAAGTATACAAAGATAAATGAAGAGTTGAATGGTCATCATTTGTAGTTTTATCGGAGGTTCATGATATAGTAATAGTTATAATGATAAGATATTATGACCATACATAATATTAAGTAATTGAAAAACACACAAGCCAGTCAAATGCAAACATTTCAAGAAAATATAAGAACATATATGACATCAAAATTTAAGTGTGTCAGTAGAGAATTTAGTTATAAATTTATGACGCAGTAATTTAACAATAACAGCGTGTCGGTAAGAATATCGATAAGAGAGCCACGTTGAATTTAAATTATATGAGTGACATAAGAAGAGGAAGTAAAATAATACAATGCAAGGAGAAGGAATTATGAAGGCAGGAATATAGAGAAGTCATAGGTTTACAGAGCAAGTTAGAGCAGAGACAGTAAGTTTAAATTATTTTGTAGATTACATTATGCCAATGATAAAAATTAATAGTTGTTGGTTGATATTGTAAGTAAAAAAGGTGGGAAGGGACAACATTGTATAGAGTAGATATTAACAGTTGAATAAAATAGATAGGTATTTGACAAAGGAAGACGATTGGAATAGTTAGGAAATATGGAATTGTTGATACATTGATCAAGGAACATGTATGGATATGTTAGAAAGATTACGAGAGTTAAGTTGAAGGCATTCATAAGATGAGTAAAAAGTTTAATAAAGTCGTAAATTATACATAGACGTTGCAGAAGTAAAAGATAGAAGGGGAGATGTTAGAAGCAGAATGGTAGAATTATATACGTCATAGATTAATTGAGTAAAAAGTTGAATAAGGTCGTAAATTATAAATAGACGTTGCAAAAGTAAAAGGTAGAAATGGACATGTTAGAAGCAGAATTGTAGAATTATATACGTCATAGATTAAGTTAGTCAGAGGCATAAGTAAAAGCCATTGTAGATTTTGGGTTTGTATGACGGGAGTAAGGGTGGGTGGGAGATATTTACAGAACGAGGGAGTGGGAGATATTTTCAGAACGTGAGACAGGGTACAGCGATGGGGCGAAGGGTGGTGGGGAGGGAAACGCTTCAATTACCATGAGAACTTTCTCTAATACTCTGCTGAAAAAGTAATAAAGCCAAAGCTATAGTGATTTAGAGAGAGAGAGAATCGGAAATGAGGAAAAATGGAAAAATAGTTAGTGTTTATACATCATTTCTTCTTTTAAAACCATAGCTAGAGACTGGTACATATTAAAGCAACATTTATTCTGCGGTACTTTGAACATAGTATTAGGTAATATTATTTGTTCTACTAGTGTATTAGGGTCCTGAAAAATAGCTAGCCTTGTCTGCGTAAGTTTTTGATTAAGTGAAAGATAATTATAGAAGTATATAAGTATATTGGATAATTATATAATTTCGATTAGAGGTCATCTATGCATAACAATAAATAAATGCGGTATTATCTTTAGCATAATTATTCCTTATATCAGTGCATGCTATTTATGAACTCAATAGGGAAATGTGTCCATACATATCATAATCAAGACACTATATGAGAGGGCAATACTCGATTAACCCATTCAGTACCAGGGACGTATTTTTCATCATATTCTGGCAACTATTAGACGATTTTATTCAGCATAGGAAGGACCTCTAGCAATAATAAGGCTTCCAACTATCTCAACCAGCACTGATCCTTCCCAAGCTGCATACTATCGTCTACATATAGCTAGAATAAAATATAACACACGTCGATGGTACTCAAAGGGTTAATATAAGGATTTATTTAGGTCTGGCTAACTTGGGTCTTTGTGAGGCTAGGAAGACACATTTTGAGTTATGAGGTCTTATTATTACAATCATATAGGACATCAGATTAAGTCTAATAAAATCGATATTTGTTGTGTTCAATTTCGGTGTTGTGTTATGTACAAGATAAGATAGATAGATAGATAGATAGAGATAGAGATAGAGAGAGAGAGAGAGAGAGAGAGAAAAAAGCAATCCGTGGTTGCAAACTGGAGAAAGAAGAGCAAAGGAAAAAGTAAAACAGCAAATCAAAACTAAAAAAGTAGCTCCAGATATTTAGCAATAACAAAAGCTTTGAGGATTATAAGAGAGAGGAAGGATTAAAAGATAATTAGAAAGGGCTAGAGCTATAAAGAGTCATAGTAGATTGGGAAAATGGTGCGTCTGGAGAGATGAAAATAAATGCAAAAATATAGTAGGATTAAGAGAAGGGCAATATCAAACCATCGGTAAAGGGAGCCACCATTGATATATACTGTATATATATATATATATATATATATATATATATATATATATATATATATATATATATATATATATGTATATATATAGAGAGAGAGAGAGAGAGAGAGAGAGAGAGAGAGCGAAAGAGAGAGAGAGAGAGAGAGAGAGAAAGAGAGAGAGATCAAAAGCTAGAGAGAAAGATAGACTTAATTTATATACAACAGAGATGAATATAAAAACAAAATTTAATGCAATATATGAACGAGTTTGACAATAATAGAGAATGACGTAGCAATACCTAGTGAAAGTTAAAAAGTTGAAGTACATTGTTTTGGAAACTAATTTCAATTGGAATATAAAGTAAATAATGAATTGGTACTCAGTATTGGTACTCAGTATTGGTACTCAGTATTGGTACTCAGTATTGGTACTCAGTATTGGTACTCAGTATTGGTACTCAGTATTGGTACTCAGTATTGGTACTCAGTATTGGTACTCAGTATTGGTACTCAGTATTGGTACTCAGAATTGGTACTCAGTATTGTACAATATCAGCTTAAACAGTAAATTTAAGATAAGGAAAGTAAGGAGGAAAATTCACATCATATTTTGAAAACAATAAATAAGGTATATATCATGTTGAAATGTAATATGAAGGAATAGAGCAAACATTAGTCGAAAGTGTTTATATATATATATATATATATAATTTTAACGCAAATACAGATTAGGTGAATAAGGAGACAAAATTTGAATGCATATTTGTTAAAAAAGTGAATAATACAGAACAGTATTCAAGGCTATACTGATATTCATAAGCATTAAGAAATAGAAATTAATTTAAATACACGTGTTGTATATTTGAGAAAGAGAGAGAGAGAGAGAGAGAGAGAGAGAGAGAGAGAGAGAGAGAGAGAGAGAGAGAGAGAGAGAGAGGTGCGTATATACAAAGTTGCAATCTAGTCTATGGTTAATGTCTACAGTTTCCTTTGGGAGTAAAGACTATACAAGCTATATTTTGTTAGGCTATGTACATCATCTATGCTTTAGTTTAAGGGGGTCACCGGCTTTTTTTTATCTTTCTCTCCTATTTTCTTTTTCCCTGGCTTGTATCCATTCGGCCCCATTCAGCCAACTGTTTTAAGACGTTACCCCATCCAGGTGTCGATTTCTTCCTAGCGAGCGATAGCGAGCCAGCATTGTATGGAGAAATCCGGCTTCGCCGGAGAAATGTTTCTATCGAAAAATGTACAAATTTAGTTTGCTGTCAAAACAAAAATATATATATGCTGGCTCGCTACCACTCACCAGGAAAATATTGACACCTGGATGGGGGTAAACGTCTTAAAACAGTAGGCTGAATTGGGCCGAATAAATACAAGCCAAAGAGAGAGTGAGAGAAAGAGAAAAAAAAAGCGAGGTGGGCTCCCTTAGTAAGTGTTTAGAAAAGATCGGTATATTAGCTAAGCATGCATGCAAAAGCTTTGCATTTATTATTGTAATTTTGGTGTTTATTCATCTATTTCACTAAGTGTTATTTGGCAATCATGCAGTCTATTTTACATACATTATATTTTCTTCAGCAGGCATATGTAGCCTATATATTCATTGGAACACCTATTCCTGTTAAAAGTAGTTAATGCTCTTCGTAGTAAAATCCTATATTAAAATATTTTAAACTTACCAACGAAATCTGCATAATAATATCAAACTGTCTAACATGAGTATTTCTATCACATAAATATACATATTTATATAATCATAAACAAACAGGGTTGTCTACTACCTGTCAATCTAGTGTATTCAACTGTTTAATTTATCACACTACTTGTAAATATATACTTAAATCATGCAGCATTTCCTTCACTATCATTGATAATAGGAAAGTGTTCACTATAGTATTCCATAATAATTTAATTATATAAAAGTTTAATCGCTCAGTTTCATGCAACACCTTACTATTCCACATTACACGATATCATACCATTCACAGTTAGTTATTACATCCAGTATCCTCATCCTCATCATCCTTATCCTTTTCATATTCAGTAGATTGTTTTTATTTGTAATTTGTTATATTTGTAATGGTTGTAATTTGATGGTTCACTTTTTGCTCAAGATTTTTCATGTATTCATTATTTTCTAGTTTCTTCTCTAGACCTCCATCAAACTTTAAAAAAACATCCATTAGATCCCCCTTCTAGATTAATTTGCACATTTTTCGGTAGAAAAATTTCCCGGCCGAAGGCCGGTTTTTCCAACATTACAGGCTCACTATCGTTCGCCAGGGAAAAATCAACACCTAAGTAGCACAAAAGGTCTTAATATTGACAAAGAAATGGGGTGAAAGGTCTTAAAATCTACAAACTAATGGGTCAAGCATCTTAAAATATGAAAACTAATGGGGCTAAACATGAGGAAGAAGGGGTGCCAGAAAAACGGCCCATCTCCCCTTAATAGTACTCATTAATTTAAAAAAAAAAATCGAAACAAAATATCAATAAAAGTCTACGGTGCCGTCAAGCCACGTTTCATTAACTCGATTCAAATTCTTTTTTTTTTCATTTTTTTTTTAAAGTAAATCCTGTCTCTCTCTCTCTCTCTCTCTCTCTCTCTCACTTTACCTGTTATTAAGCCAGCAGTAGATCATAGGGTTGTACATGGAGTTAGACATAGCCAACCAGTATATGGCCAGAAAAATCTCCTGAATATACGCGTGGTGGGCTATCTGGGGAATCTGGGAATAGGATAAACATGTCAATATTGTTAAAGTCATCGAGGAATGGTTTAAAGCTGTAGGTTTAATAGAAGTAAGTAAGAGTTTTTTAATGAGTAATATATCATGAATTGCATGCAGTTCAATAGATGACCGTTGTAGAAGGATATGATTCGAATATAATAAACAAAAAACTCCGATAATTCGGGAACAGCAATATACTGATAGCTTATAGTATCATCACAACGCTAACCTGAAAATGCGAAGCATTGTCAATAAAGTGCTTTCTCTCATGGTATGTTTATATCAAATACACTATTTAAAAAAATAATACTGGTAGATTGTCTAATTGAGATTGAATTGGACTTAGCCACAATAATAAATATATATTATAGATTAGCCATAATAATAGCTAATACAATGTGATCGGTAATTTATAATAATCCATTGAAATAAATATCAACACACTACAAAATACTGTATATGGCAGTATACTTATCCATAGAAAAAATGAGAAAATCAACGGATATGTGTTTGTTTTTGTTAGTTTACGGGTTCTAGTCATGTGGTGATGGGCTGGTCTATCAGAGTGAGAGCTGAGCAATCTCTGCCATACCCATAGCTTACTCTGACTGTTCCTTTTACTTATATATTTTCTAGATCTCAAGTAATCTTCCGTGGATTGACCTCCCCATCTACCAGATTGGAAGCTAAAGCGTCACATTATTCCTTTGCCCCTCACTTGATTCATAATTGCTGAGGCATGCAGGGTTGGGCTTTGGTTTCCCGGGCTTACGCACCCTCTCACTCCCCGCCATAATTTGGCCTTTATTTTGCAGGAGGTTTCTGTGGGGCTCGTTTATGCCTGGCCTTACTCGGGGCCTTGTGTTCGCAGCTTGGGGAACAACAACAACAACAACTAAATAAACTTATCAAATCTGTGATTAAATTACTGATTAATTATGAAGTCTTTGTATTCTAGTTTCAATATAACCTCTTTAGATTTCGCATAATCTTTAGTTGGGAAAAAACAAGATTACTATTACACATTAAATCGACCACAAATTGATATTAATTGCTTATGCAATGCATTACTTATGTCTGATTAAGCAATGGAAACTAACACAAAAGCTAAAACATTAATTTGAAAATATATTGCAGGTTTTCATTATCAAATACTTTACTACAATTTGTGTCGCCTTGATACCACACTAATACTCACAAAGTTGACTATGATGAAGTAGAGATGATAGGGTAGCCAGCACACCGCGAAGATCGTCACGACTACGATCATCATTTTCACCACCTGTAAAGATGAATAGTGGTGATCAAGGGAAGACAAGTACAAAAACCATAATTTTGGGAAAAATAAATATGCAAATTATTATGGTGATGAATAAAAGGGATTTATAAACCTTAACCCTATCAGTAATACAACACTTTTCCCTTTCTACTATGGTTAACATTAGACGATCGCATTCATTTGTATAATTGTGCGCATTATCAAGCCACAGTAAAGCCGGTATCACACGAGAGCTTTTAGAGTCAACATTAGATGATCAACATTATTCTGGCAACATTTCTGGAGGAATTTGCACTGGTATCGGAAACTAGACTAATGGTAGATGAATTTAGGTGACCGAAATATATTAAATGCTGACCTCCTAAGATGCCAGACCAGTGTTGAGGATAAATGTTAAGGGAAAAAACGCTCGTGTGACACTGGCTTAAAAGTGATGATTGTTCGAAATAAATCTGCACCTTTGACTACATAATGCAATTTGTTAGGTCAATTTGGAATTTCGCATTGTAAACGGTATATTTGGATTTTTCAGAATGTTGCGATTCCAATGGTATATATATATATGTAAATTGTGTGTGCCCTTAGCAGCTGTTTAAACATAAATACAATTTGAAACCCCTATGGACTATAGGCAAAGAAGAAAGAATAATCTCCGACCTTCCCTTTCCTCACAACTCTAACTTTAACTCCCCCCCCACCCTCGGCCCTCGTCTCTCTATCTCTCTCTCTCTCTCTCTCTCTCTCATATCAAATGTCCACAGGCTTTTGTATATCACCTATTCATTCCCTTTGATGCCACAGTTTAAAAAGTAATTACAATAGCACTGATAAAATCATAGACTGGCGTGACAATCCATAACATATCACAGCTACAAAACAGGACAGATTGTTTGAGCATGACACCAATTGAAGGACTAAAATAAACAACGTGAAATTGTATATAACTTTTGTGATGCCCCGATTTTTATTCCCAGGATAAATATTGATATTTTCATTTATACTGTGCATCAAATTTATGGAATGATACGCACTCGCATTTAGATATTATTTCTACTATTACTAGTATATGTCCAGGTATTTTGGCTCGAACGTACCTTGATTATGGCCCTGTCACTCTTTCAACTCTGGGGGAGGCACTCGCTACAGGCAGTTTTGCCTTTTGTCTCCCTCTCTCACATAGAAACAAAAATACGTGTTTGTTGTTTTTGACAGGGGTGCTACGGTTCAATATGTATTCATTGTGTATGTATATTCATATCTACTGTAGTTGCCACAAGTATAAGAGATCACCTACCGAAATTGAAAAACCGTCAACCGAACTTGAACCCACTACATATCATAAACATCATCTTCATCATCAGCAACCTGAGTTAGTTCGCTTAACCCTTTCAGTACCAGCGACGTGTGTTGTATTTCATTATAGCTATATTTAGACAATATCATGCAGCTTAGGAAGGATCTGAGGTAGTTAGAAGGGTTGGTTGAGATAGTTTGGAGCCTTATTATTACTAGAGATCCTTCCTAAGCTGAATAAAATCGTCTAATGGTGTCCATAATATGCTGAAAAGGACGTCTCCGATACTGTACAGGTTAAAGACAAAAGCCTCTCCCAAGCGTCTTTACTCTAACTGTTCCATCCCATCCCAGCAAACTTTCGAATTTAATCCCTCCATCTGGATCTCTGTCTACACATTCCTCTAGCTCAATATCCAGGTTCCCATTCTGTAGCTCTAGTAGTCCATTTTGTTGCCATTTCTTCTAAATACATGACCTGCCTAGGACCATTTCCTAATTGTTGGTGGTGTAATGGTTAGAGTATTTAAAAATCTTTGTGTGATAACCCAGGTTCGAGTCCCGGTGGATCAGATATATGCTTTCATTAATTTCATTGGAGGTGTTTGGTGTTGAGGTGAAATTAATAAAATATAGATTATGATAAGATAGTTTCACTTCACAGTAATAGTACCCAAATGAAAAACATACTGTTTTAAGAAAGATTAATAACCCCTCAAACTCCAAGCCCCACCACTACAGTATAATTATACTTTCCCAACCCTTCCCTCACCACCCGTTATATATAATGTAGGTCGGCCATCTTATCGACAAACAATTACCGTAAACAAGAGCTGTGTACGGTATTGTAGTCGTTATCTGCACGAACAGGTAGATCATCGGCTGGATAATGTACAGGGCTTATTGTTATTGTTTTATTATTTTTTCGGAAGTTTCACTCCATTAGTTTGGCGTTAATAAGGCGCTTCACTCCATTCAGGTGTGGAATTCTTAGGGGTGATCGATAGAAAGCCTGTAACTTAGAAGAAATTGGCTATCGGTCAGGACATTTTTAGGTTGAAGGGGATCTGAGTGGGAATTTTTATAGACTAAAGAACATCCAAGAGGCGAATTTGCTACCTTAAATATCAGACTCAAAGAAATTGCTCGAAAATGACAAAATAATATATATATATATATATATATATATATATATATATATATATATATATATATATATATATATATATTATATAAGTATATAATAGTGTAGTGATAAAATCCATATCGTGTTGTCTTAGTGAGTGTGTTTATGGTAATTAAACAGTTATGGTAGCCAACTGCCTCGTGTATCTAGGTCATCATCAGCACGAAAAGCTAGATCTTCTGCTAAATAAATCACAGAGGTAATTATTTTTAATAGGCGGGTGCTTATTCTCCACGAGTGGGGTAGTAAGTCATTATAATAAACATAATTAAAGATAACCAAAACATACTTGGCCCTATAAATGTTTCACACAAATCTTAAGTTTATATATATATATATATATATATATATATATATATATATATATATATATATATATATATATATAAAGGTAAAGAGGAAACAGAAAAAGGAAAAGTGGGGATTGGGCCTGATTATATAAAATAGAATATATAGAACCGGTGATATATAATATATAATATATAATATATATATATATATATATATATATATATATTATATATATATACACAGTATGTGTGTGTGTGTGTATACCAAAATATGACAAAGACTACCCACTGAATTTAGCCGATATCTTCAAGTTATCTATAAGTAACCCCCCGTTCTTAACATTAATCATCAATTACAAACCCCAATGTACTTGAATAAACTAATGAAAGCATATGGTCCTCCCGGGATTCGAACTCGGGACACCACACCCAGAACATAAGCACCTAAACCATTACACCACCAACACAGTTATCTATATTAGAGTCCACATACAACTGGTCAACTTTTTATAGTTATTGCCTTATTAATTAGTTCCTTTTCAGTATAAGCTGCATCGTCAGACATTACGAATAACGAAAACAAATAGTCTTATTCATAAAGATTTGAATTAACTCGATAAAAAATTATCAATATTGACTTGGCGTGCAATTTCTTCATCATTGTTTCTGAGAATATTTTTGAGTCTATTTCCAATTACTCTAATATTTTAATTCTCATGGCTCCGCTGTGTGCCATGGTTCATGTTTCAATTTGTCGAATTTTTCCAGGAGAGAGAGAGAGAGAGAGAGAGAGAGAGAGAGAGAGAGAGAGAGAGAGAGAGAGAGAGCGCGAGAGAGCGCGAGAGAGAGAGAGAGCGAGAGAGAGACCGAGCGAGAGAGAGACCGAGCGAGAGAGAGACCGAGCGAGAGAGAGACCGAGCGAGAGAGAGACCGAGCGAGAGAGAGAGACCGAGCGAGAGAGAGACCGAGCGAGAGAGAGACCGAGCGAGAGAGAGACCGAGCGAGAGAGAGACTGAGCGAGAGAGAGACCGAGCGAGAGACCGAGCGAGCGAGAGAGAGAGAGAGAGAGAGAGAGAGAGAGAGAGAGAGAGAGAGAGAGAGAGAGAGAGAGAGAGATTTACATAGATACACTGGACACACAGACCTTACGATCCAAAAAAGGTGGTCAGGACTTAATTCTAGAGAGAGAGAGAGACCTACACTGGCCACACAGACCTTCCGATCCAAACGAGGTGGTCAGGACTTAATTCTAGTAGAGATGGCATAATCGATAGAAAAGGAAAGTTGAAGGAAAGGATAGCAAAGAAGAAGACGAAGAAGAGAGAGAGAGAGAGAGAGAGAGAGAGAGAGAGAGAGAGAGAGAGAGAGAGAGAGAGAGAGAGAGAGAGAGAGAGAGAGAGAGAGAGAGAGAGAACCAAAAAAATATGATAAATGGGGGGAGGATTTACTCGGGATTTACTCGCCAGCCTACACTGGCGGAGGTATGCCCTCTACTGATCGTCTCCAAAATCGAATCCCATTTTTACCTGGCGCATATCCTATCAGGCCACGACATTTTGTGAACATCGGTTCATAAATGTTTGAAATATATTGTTTACAAAGGCAATAATATACATGGACGAGCACAATGGAAAACAAGTACGTAAATTGACATGGAAACACAATACATATTAATACGCAGACATTTTACAAGAAATAGAAACAGAAGACGACAAACCCAAACATAATAACATAATAAGATATTAAAACAATAAACTGGATAAGGTGAACAATATATCTCCACAACAACCCAAAACGCCAAAGTTATATATCCCAAGAGCAACCAGGGGTGTCCAGACGACTCCCCCGGCACACCCTCAGAATTAATGAACTAGCCAGACACATTCATTTTAGGGCAGCCAATGAAAACCTGGAGGGAATTGTTACGATAATTTTGTTTTAAGGAAAGGTTTCCTCGACCGACGGGTTTTATATATATATATATATATATATATATATATATATATATATATATATATATATATATATATATCAGCAGTAACATAGGAATGTGAAATAAGTCGAAATGTGAAATAGTTATTTGAGAGTAATTGGCATATTCGCCAAATAAATCATAGCTTTCTTGTGATTCCTCAACAAAATTAATTATACGCAGAACTTGTAATCAACATCTGCAAATCAACGCCAAATTCATTAAGTAGGATATACAAGGAAATAGTCAAGTAAATATTAAATATCATATATTAATTATTAGAAGCTAAGGAATATACCTATAAAAAAGGTAAACAAAATGTTTCTACAATATATCCGAAAAAGTCAACATCATTAGGGTCGATGTTTTCCCTTCACTAAACATCCACCCTACCGCGCACAAAATGTCCGGGACGGCAAGAAAAGCGGTGTAATAGGGAGATGGCGATGTTTTCACCCTGCCAAGCATCCATTCTACCGTGTACAGAGTAGGGTGCTATTATGTCGGTCTCATATTTCCGGGTTTAGTGCCAAGACTAAATTTATATATAATGCGAAAAAAAGGGGGAATTGGGCCTGAGTATATAGATACATATATAGTAGCATAGGAGATATCAGAGTTATCTTAGTAAAATTAAAAAAAAGGCGACATTTGCTTACATTATTTGAACGTTTGTGGACATACAATAATGCAAGTAATCCTCGCGTTTCTGTAAATCTAATATGGCTTACTTGAGAATGGAAAAGGGTGGGGCCTTCTATATATACTGTATATATATATATATATATATATATATATATATATATATATATATATATATAAAAATACAGGGAGCCTATTTTATTTTACTGTGCAATTACAAAAAAAAAAAAAAAAAAAATAGGCCTACCTAAAAAAATGAAATAAAATTAATGAAAATAAAAGGTATCTCTATAATAACACTAATAAGAGGATGTCACGCGCCACCAAGTACATATACTGTATATATATATATATATATATATATATATATATATATATATATATATATATATATATATATATATATATAACACATAAGAAGGACATATTCCCCTCAGGTCCCAGGTAGAGGGGAAAGAGGGTATACCTTTTACACCTGTTTGACTACCCTAATTGGCGTCCGTCTCTCTCTCTCTCTCTCTCTCTCTCTCTCTCTCTCTCTCTCTCTCTCTCTCCAAAGTCTAGACTAGACTTGAAAATGCTCTCATATTCTGGTCTCTTTTACTGTATTTCAATCTATCACCTCTCTCTCTCTCTCTCTCTCTCTCTCTCTCTCTCTCTCTCTCTCTCTCTCTCTCTCTCTCTCTCTCTCTCTCTCTCAGGTAGACAGGCAAAAAGAGGGTCTTTAACACCTGCCCGAGCATCCTAATTGGCGGCTTCCCTTTCCGGTGCCTTATAAATCTTTTACATTAGACATTTTTATTGTTTAATATATTTTGGTTTGTGTGTTTTATTCTTGTTTGTTAAGTTCATCTCTCTCTCTCACACTCTTACTCACTCACTCACTCACTCACTCACTCTCACTCTCTCTCTCTCTCTCTCTCTTTATATACAGTATATATATACGGTATATATAAAGATATAGATATAGATATATTTTTCTCGCTCTCGCGCTCTCTCGCTCTCTCGCTCTCTCTGTTTCTCCGTGTGTGTGTGTTTGTGTGCTTGTGTATCAGTCAAATGCATCCATCTTCCATGTTCAACTCCGATATCTCAACTTCCCCATATCTTGCCTTTCGCTTGGACCTAATGCTCTCGATCTGTCTCGGTGTATTCACTTGCTTGTTCGTCAAGGGGAATCCACGCAATGCGAGCTAAGCTCATTATTATCGCGCCTCCTTAACTGGGAATGTATTGCGTGAAATGCATGTTAAGTGTTTATGTATCGTTGCAATGGCTGTGGATGTGTGTGTAGTCTGTATTTTTAGCCAATTGGCGACATCTGGAAACGAAGGCTTAGGGTTGATCTGTACGGTACCATTCTCACTACGGTACCAGTCTCACCCGAAGGCTTAGGTTGACCAGTAGCTTAGGTTGACCAGTACGATACCCATCTCACCTTGTAACCGATCACCAACCCCAGATGGGACGTCACAACTTCGTCCACTTATACCAGGTTCCTATTTATACTGCTAGGTGAACAGAGGCTACACCGTTAGGAGACTTGCCCAAATGTAATAATAATAATAATAATTAACGGTTTATTCACAAAAGCAGCCCAAAGGCTGAAAATATACAAGGAAGTTGATACATAGTTAAAATTAAAATTAAAATTGACACAGGAGCCAACAGGCTAATTTACAATGAAAAATATGTATATAATTTATTGATTGCTTAAGACCTTAATTATTGAAGGAATGGCGCTGTTCTTGTAGCGGTCAGTCCGTGGTGCTCTTACGGGGACAATACGGTTGAAGTGGCGTGAAATGTGTGTGTGTGTCTGTGTGTGTGTGTTTGTGTACAGTATCGGTCAAATACATCCATCTTCCATGTTCAACTCCGATATCTCCACTTCTCCATATCTTACCTTTCGCTTGGACCTAATGCTCTCGATCTGTCTAGGTGTCTGTTCCCCGATGCTGCGACTGCCCCACAGAGTCAGCCCGATCCGCACGTAGGTGAAGCCCATACACATCAGCGGCAGGATATACGTCAGCACCATCAGCACCACCGTATGTCTGTAGGAGGAAGAGTACAGAGTCAGCACTATAGTAAAAAATATAATGCTACGAAAACTGCTAAACGGGAATCAGATTATTAGTTATTATTAGTTATTATAAGTATCATATGCTGAACTCTGAGCTGGATGTACTTCAGCACCATCAGCACCACCGTATGTCTGTATGAGAAAGAGTATGGAGTCAGCATCTTAATGAGAAAGATAATGCTATGAAAACTACTATCTATCATCCTATTTGTTATTAAGAGGAAGCATCTGTTGAACTCTAAGCAGGATGTGCAGTCGCGCTAATAAGTCATGTTCCAGCTGTCATTATGTTTGGCTTGCTCTGTGCTGTATTAATGTCTGTCAGATGTTGAATAGGGTGGGTAAGTGTAGGAACATGTGTGTGTGTATTTCACTCGATATGAAGAAATGAAGCTTAGATATTGCTGATACCAATTATTGATCAAAACATACATGGTGCCGAGCCACCACTTATTAGCGCGACTGTACTTCAGCACCACCGCATGTCTGTAGGGGGAAGAGTATATAAGTATTGGAAAGGATGAATAAAATCAATGTTATACATAAGAGATAAAGAGGAAAAGCAGAGAATAGGAACACGAGTAGTAAGGTCATTAAGGGGAGGTATTTAGTTTGTTTGCTACGTTTTCATCAAGCTTAAAATTACACCCCCTAGACGCCCTTTCAAGATAAATTTGTACATTTTTCGGTAGAAAAATGTCCCGGCCGGAGGCCGGTTGCTCTTAAATTACAGGCTCGCTATCGCTCGCCAGGAAAAAATTGACACCTTAATGGCACGAAAGGTCTTAAAATTGACAGAAATGGGGCAAAATGTCTTAAAATGTCAAAACTACTAGAGCGAACGTCTTAAAATCTCAAAAGCAATGGGGCTAAACATGAGGGAGAAAGAGGTTAAAAAAAAATCCTCCAGGTGGGAATCTCCCATTAACTAAATACCTGCACCGCTCGAACACTTCCCTCGATAATTGAATTCACCGTAAAAATACTTTGCCGTGATTGTTGTCTGCGTTGTAAACAGGTGGACCATGGTGTATTAAGGGGAGATATCGACTTGAGGGATTTTTTTCTGGACTCCTTTCTCCCTCGTGTTTAGCCCCATTGCTTTTCTAATTTTAAAACGTTCGCCCCATTATGTTGATGATTTTAAGAACTTTCAACCCATTTCTGTCAATTTTAAGACCTTTCGTGCATTTAGGTGTAAATTTTATCCTGGCGAGCGATAGCGAGCCTGTAATTTAAGAGGAACCGGCTTTCAGCCGGGACATTTTTCTACCGAAAAATGTACAAATTTATCTTGAAAGGGGCTCAAGGGGGTGTAATCTTAAGCTTGATGGATATCTAGAGACCAAACTAAAAACCTCCCCTTAAGGGGGGTCACCGGCCTTTTTTGTATCTGTCTCTCCTTTGCTCTCTTTCGGGTAGCGAATTATTCCGGTATCTAGTTGTCTTAAGGGAGCCCACCTCGCATTTTTGTTTCTTCTCTTTTTCACCCTCTCTCTTTGGCTTGTATCCATTGGGCCCCATTCAGCCAACTGTTTTAAGACGTTTATCCCCGTCCAGGTGTCGATTTCTTCCTGGCGAGCGATAGCGAGCCAGCATTGTATGGAGCAATCAGGCTTCGCCGGAGACATTTTTCTGGCTTTTCGAAAAATGGCTAGTTTAGGTTTGGTTAGCCTAGCTTAGATTTGGTTAGGTTAGCTTAGGTTTGGTTAGGTTAGCTTAGGTTTGGTTAGGTTAGTTTAGGTTTGGTTAGCCTAACTTAGGTTTGGTTAGGTTAGCTTAGGTTTGGTTAGGTTAGCTTAGGTTTGGTTAGGTTAGCTTAGGTTTGGTTAGGTTAGCTAAGGTTTGGTTAGGTTAGCTTAGGTTTGGTTAGGTTAGCTTAGGTTTGGTTAGGTTAGCTTAGGTTTGGTTAGGTTAGCTTAGGTTTGGTTAGGTTAGCTTAGGTTTGGTTAGGTTAGCTTAGGTTTGGTTAGGCTAGCTTAGATTTGGTTAGGTTAGCTTAGGTTTGGTAAGGCAAGCTTAGGTATAGTTAGGCTAGGTTAGGTTAGGTTTATTTGGTGTTTTAATATGCACGAGCTTACATTTGTACTACAAAGAAGGTATATAATTGTCGAATATCATACTGAGATATTAATTGCCTTTTCAACGGCTCCTTTTTTTCAGTTCGTCCATTATTAAACATATACAGTATACAGTATACATATACAGTATACATATACAGTATACATATACAGTATACAGTATACATATACAGTATACAGTATACAGTATACATATACAGTATACATATACAGTATACAGTATACAGTATACATATACAGTATACATATACAGTATACAGTATACATATACAGTATACATATACAGTATACATATACAGTATACAGTATACATATACAGTATACAGTATACATATACAGTATACAGTATACAGTATACAGTATACATATACAGTATACAGTATACATATACAGTATACAGTATACAGTATACATATACAGTAAACATATACAGTATACATATACAGTATACAGTATACAGTATACAGTATACATATACAGTAAACATATACAGTATACAGTATACAGTATACAGTATACATATACAGTATACAGTATACATATACAGTATACAGTATACAGTATACAGTATACAGTATACAGTATACAGTATACAGTATACATATACATATACAAATACAACTATATACATACAGTATACAGTATACAGTATACAGTATACAGTATACAGTATACAGTATACAGTATACAGTAACATACAGTATACAGTAACATACAGTATACAGTAACATACAGTATACAGTAACATACAGTATACAGTAACATATACAGTATACATATACAGTAAACATATACAGTATACATATACAGTATACAGTATACAGTATACATATACAGTATACAGTATACAGTATACATATACAGTATACAGTATACAGTATACAGTATACATATACAGTAAACATATACAGTATACAGTACATATACAGTATACAGTACATATACAGTCAGTATACAGTACATATACAGTATACAGTATACATATACAGTATACAGTATACAGTATACATATACAGTATACAGTATACAGTATACATATACAGTAAACATATACAGTATACAGTATACAGTATACATATACAGTATACATATACAGTATACATATACAGTATACATATACAGTATACAGTATACAGTATACATATACAGTATACATATACAGTAAACATATACAGTATACATATACAGTATACATATACAGTATACATATACAGTATACATATACAGTATACAGTATACAGTATACATATACAGTATACATATACAGTATACATATACAGTATACAGTATACATATACAGTATACATATACAGTATACAGTATACAGTATACAGTATACATATACAGTATACAGTATACAGTATACATATACAGTAAACATATACAGTATACAGTATACAGTATACATATACAGTATACAGTATACAGTATACATACATACAGTATACAGTATACAGTATACATATACAAATACAACTATATACATACAGTATACAGTATACATATACAAATACAACTATATACATACAGTATACAGTATACAGTATACAGTATACATATACAGTATACATATACAGTATACATATACAGTATACATATACAGTATACATATACAGTATACATATACAGTATACAGTATACATATACAGTATACAGTATACAGTATACATATACAGTAAACATATACAGTATACAGTATACAGTATACATATACAGTATACAGTATACAGTATACATATACAGTATACATAATACAGTAAACATATACAGTATACATATACAGTATACATATACAGTAAACATATACAGTATACAGTATACATATACAGTATACATATACAGTATACATATACAGTAAACATATACAGTATACATATACAGTATACATATACAGTATACATATACAGTATACATATACAGTATACAGTATACAGTATACATATACAGTATACATATACAGTATACAGTATACAGTATACATATACAGTATACAGCGTAAGGGCCATTCAAACCCTAAATAATCACACCTAACCCAATTTATGTTAATATAGGCATTAATTTGGCCGGTTGTATTAGGTTGTATTAGGTTGTATTAGGTTGTATTAGGTTGTATTAGGTTGTATTAGGTTTGGATAGGTTGTATTAGGTTGTATTAGGTTGTATTAGGTTGTATTAGCTTATAGTTACGTTTTATTAAGATTTTTTTTTAATGTATTTTAGAAAACACTGGGTAACGATGTGGTCAAGTGGCGAGATGTCTAGTACCTTCATTTACGCACTATAGATATAATTGCCGCTACACAGACCAATGACAATATACGCAATTATGATTATTTCACCCATGAGTGCTTCACAGTAATATATTAGGCAATTATGTGCTTATTACGAACATACAATACACTATAATTGTACAGTAAACATTTAAGCCGGTGTCACCCGAGCGCTTTTGCGAGCAATTTGTATGGGCAATTATGATCTGGAAGCTTCAAAAATTACACTTTATCAGAATTCGGCCGCTTAACATAATCTATCTTCAATCTACTTGCCGATACCTGTGCGAAAATGTCCCGAAATAATACGAGAACAAACTTGCTCATGGAAAATTGACAGAAAAAGCGCTCGTGTGACACCGGCCTTACGCGCGATAAATATAATGACAGCTACGTAGTTAAGCAACAACATATACTCAATTAGTATTCAATCACCAATAATGGTTTCGTATACAGCTGATTTTTTTTTTTTTTTTTTTTTTTTTTTACTTCAAAATTAAATAACATGGTAATCATAAGTTAACATTTTATGCAATATGAAAATCACATAAGTGTTCAAACATATCGATCATTTATCACTACATATCGATTATACCTATCGATCATTAATCACTTATGCGTACAAATCTTGGTAATGGGAAGAGAGACTTACTGTGTCATGACTTTAGAGAGGGTCGAAACTTGTCGTGTCATCACAATATAACGCTCTTCTGTCATGTAGATATAATTTCTCCAGTTCTAGCTAAATATCAACACTTAATTTGTCCACGGCTCAAAACACAATACCAATGACAGATCAAATTACAACCACAAACAACACAACCATACAACTCAAGCTCTCACCTATCCACAGTTTTAGTTACGTCCCCCCCATAATAAAGCGACGTTTTCGTTTATTTTAATAGCCTAGGTAATTATTTAGTGGACTAGGTAATTTCGCTGCTAGGATAGATATTTTTTGTCCACTTCTCCCTCCATTATTTGTCCACTTCTCCCTCCATTATTAAACTATATTTTCCACTTGTCCCTCCATTATTAAACTATATTTCCACTGGTTATACATAACATTCATTTTGCGCATAAATCCGATAGAAAACGAGCCACCGAATGAAAATACGATATTAAAATTTGACACAGTGTTTTTATTTAATTGAAACGTGAGTTGTGTGTGGGTGGATGTTTCTGTGTGTGTGTGAGAGAGAGAGAGAGAGAGAGAGAGAGAGAGAGAGAGAGAGAGAGAGAGAGAGAGAGAGAGAGAGAGAGAGAGAGAGAGAGAGAGAGAGAGAGAGAGAGAGAGAGAGGTCTTTTATTTATGAGTGTGTTTGGAAGAGTGTATAATGGACAAATATAGATAGATAGATAGATAGATAGACAGGACGCGAGATTGAGGGAAAGTCTTGTGTGGGTGTGGGTGTGGGGAATATGAAGAATACATGTAGCTTATTTTTTATGACGGGAGAATTGTAGAATATTGTCCTTTAGATATGGACCCAGAAAGAGCGACTATGACCGACCGGTATATATGAAGTATATCTATCTATCTATCTATCTATCTATCTATATACTCAGGCCCAATCCCAACTTTTCCTGTTTTTTCTTCTTTTTTGGGGGGGAGAGGGGCGGGGCGACTCAAGACAGAGCCAGAGTAGGGATAACACAAAACATAACACAAAACAATGAACACACAAACACAAAATATAAATTCACACACATCTAGGTCATCCAGAAGACCCAGAGACCCAGAGAAGTAATGGACAATACACGTCCTATGCATCTCTCTATTTCACAGTAGGGGGTATATTTATGGCCTTGACATGATAGAGAGAGAGAGAGAGAGAGAGAGAGAGAGAGAAAGAGAGAGAGAGAGAGAGAGAGAGAGAGAGAGTGTGTGTGTGTGTGAGAGTAAGAGATTTACATAGACACACTGACCACATAATCAATGTCCATCTAAAGGAGGTGCCCAAAAGAGAGAGAGAGAGAGAGAGAGAGAGAGAGAGAGAGAGAGAGAGAGAGAGAGAGAGAGAGTGTGTGAGAGTAAGAGATTTACATAGAAACACTGACCACATAATCAATGTCCATCTAAAGGAGGTGCCCACGAGAGAGAGAGAGAGAGAGAGAGAGAGAGAGAGAGAGAGAGAGAGAGAGAGAGAGAGAGAAGCAGATCAGGTATGTTATCTTAACTGTAGAGAGCAAGGCTATCACCATATCTTTCAGTCAGCAGCTTCCAATTACGAATGCAGCCTACGGTTTGGGACCATTATTAAACATCCCCAGTGGAATGCAGCCTACGGTTCGGGACCATTATTAAACATCCCCAGTGGAATGCAGCCTACGGTTCGGGACCATTATTAAACATCCCCAGTGGAATGCAGCCTACGGTTCGGGACCATTATTAAACATCCCCAGTGGAATGCAGCCTACGGTTCGGGACCATTATTAAACATCCCCAGTGGAATGCAGCCTACGGTTTGGGACCATTATTAAACATCCCCAGTGGAATGTACAGATGAAATTATTAAATATTATGACCTTACCGACGTTATTTCTCGGAATAGTAATGTTTTATGGGCATATATGATTCTAACCAAATAAGTTATATTATTATATTTATTTGTTTCTTCTAGTCGTAAGTAGATGGTACAATCAATATTTGGGCGACATGTATAAGGTTGAGGATTACTTAATGGAATATTTGTAGTAAATACTATCTGGATCTCAAAAGATACAAGCGTCATATTCAAAGTCAACGAATAAGTATATATATATACATTTTATGACAGAAAATAATCATATACTGTATATATATAAAAAATGCAAAGGAAAAGTGGAATATTCATTAAGATTGAGGCCAGAAAGGGGCGTCGACGGGGGATGACTTGGATGGGACGAAAATTGGGGATCGGCGACACATGAAAGAGATTGATTGACAAGGGTGACCAATGGAACGGGAATGGAAGAGGGGGCGATGAATGGAAAGTGTGATTGAAGGCGAGGCCAGAGGCGAGGGAATATGAGAGTTGTGGAGAGTGAGGAAGAGAGGGGTACATCTCTTCATAAAAAAAAATATATATATTAAGGGCTGTTGAGGGAGATTGAGAAGAGAGTAATACATGTTCTCTTCTTAGCAAAATACAAAATGAGGGTTGTGGAAGGGGAGGAAGATAGGGAGGAGAGGAGTACAAAATTTAATGAAGGTTGTTTAAGGGAGAGCTAGAAGAAAAGAATATATTTTTTCACAACAAAACACAAACTAAGAGCTGTTGAGGGTGAGGGAGAAGAGAGGAATATTTCTTCTTTATAACAAAATACAAAAATGAGGGTTGTGGTGGGTGAGGCATAGAGAAAAGTGAGGAACACATATTGTCATAGCAAAATACAAAATGATAACTGTTGTGGTGGTGGGTGAGGGAGATAGAGAAGAGAGGAATACATAAATAATCCTCAAAGGGTTCACCATTTCAATATATTCCTAGTATGATGATGTAGAATAAAGAGGATAAAACTCGATGTGAGGGAAATAGGGCGTCGAGAGAGGGGAGAGAGAAAAGGAAGGCAGAAAGGTCAGAAGGCGAACATAAAAAAGTGAAGAAGTTTCGTAAGGGAGATGGAACAGAAGGAAAGGCTAATCCAGAGCGCCATGGAGAACACAATTACTTGCCCATGATTTACTTCGGTGTGCTCTGGGGAATTAGGATATTTTGCTTAACCCCATCTGTACCGGCGACGTCTTTTTTATTTAATTTCAGCTACATTTAGACGATTTTATGAAGCTTAGGAAGGATATATGGTAGCTCAAATGATTAATGGAAACAGTTTGTAGCCTTTTATTGAGTAGACATCCTTTCTTAAGCTGTACAAAATCGTCTAATAGTTGCCAGAATTTTATAATGAAAAGTACATCACCGTTACGGAAGGGGTTAATTAGCTTTGAGGATTTTACTTAATTGCTTCTCTAATTCCACAAACCGGCCCTCTGCTTGTATATTTGTCTATCGCAAAACGTAAACATATAGCTAACTGTCTGAAAACATTGTGAAATTATTAAATTTCAAGTCTGAATTGGTCCAAACATCTTGAAATGCCCGTTTATATGAGGCCGAATGATAATAGATAGATAGAGATAGAGAGAGAGAGAGAGAGAGAAAGAGAAGTAGATAGACATAGATAGATATAGATAGATAGATAGATAGATAGATAGATAGCTGATAGATAGATAGACAGACCTGACTGGTGATAGATATAGTGGACCAATAACCAGCTCTGGTGGAGCAACACAGCGACTCGCCTTAACTCTACCTTATGGCGCCATTGACTCTCGCTCTCGCTCTGTCTCTCTCTCTTACTCTTTTTCTCTCTCTCACTCTCACACACACACACACACACACACTCTTTCTCTCTCTCTCTCTCTCTCTTACTCTTATTCTCTCTCTCACTCTCACACACTCACTCACTCTCTCTCTCTCTTTCTCTCTCTCTCTGTCTCTATCGCTCTCCCTCTTGCCTGTTTGTGTCACATCGAACATAAACAATCAAAATTCAATTAGCAAGGCGGAAAATGCAATGTGATTTTTTATTAGGAGAAATGTGCTTGCCAATGTGGTCAAATATGCTTATAGCTAGAAGGCATAGTAGAACTGGCATTGGATAGGATATTAACTTTGCTCTTTTTTTCATTTATATTAATTATTTGAAGTGTGTATATTGGGATAAATGATCTACAGTTCGCTTAGGCAAAACGTAAAGTGTTATTCATTCAGGAGAAACTTGATATATACGAAAAATTCAAACACACACACACACACACATACACACAAACACGAAATGTTCAATTAGCATGTTTATAAAACAATAATTTTAGTGGAAACCGTTTCTTTGTAGTATCTGTTTTTATCGCAGGCGTAACACACATTTTTTTGTATCAAGTATGACCATTACTGAAATTATTATTAATTTTTGTCCTCACATGCAGCTAACCTGAATCTCTTTGGCAGCTTATGTATCGAAAAGTTATGAAAATGGACACGAAAACGGATGAAACTCTCAATTTGGGTATTATTTTTGTTTCATTTGAACGTTACATTTACAATGTTATAAATGAGTTGTGGGGAGAATGTATCTTGTTGTTATTGATATTATTATTATTACTAATATGATTTTTATTATTATTATTATTAGTAGTAGTAGTAGTATTAATTGTATTCATTCCACCCTTAAAGTTCCATTAAACTTGAAAAGAAAACTACTTCCAAAACCCCTCATCGATATAAACAAAAACAAATCGGTAGGAAAATGCCTCGAACGAAGGCCAGTTCCTTCAAGAAAAAAAAGAGACGCCTAAATGTAGTCTTTAAAATTATAAGGAAATAGGGCGGAAGGTCTTAAAATCGCAAAACTAATGGGACAAACATCTAAAAGATTCAAAACTAATGGGGTTGAGCATGAAGCAGAAATTAAGATCTTCAGAAGAAAAAAAAAACTTAACCCATTCAGTACCAGGAACGTCCTTTTCATCAGATTTTGGGAACTATTAGACGACTGTATTCAGCTTAGGAAGGACCTCTAGCAGTAATAGGGCTTCAAACTATCTCAACCAACGCTTTTACCTACCACAGATCCTTCCTAAGCTGCATAATATCGTCTAAATATAGCTAGCATAAAATATAACACACGTCGCTGGTACTCAAAGGGTTAAGCAAAACATATTACACCATAATAAACAAACAACGAACAAAGCAATTAATTACAAGCATAACCGTTATTGTAAGTGTATAGTTCTTTCTTTCTCTCTCTCTCTCTCTCTCTCTCTTTATATTTCTTTGTTTTATCTCTCTTTCCATGATTCTCTCTCTCTCTTTCTTTTTCTCTCTCTCTTTTTCTCTAACTCTAACTCTCTCTCTCTCTCTCTCTCTCTCTCTCTCTCTCTCTCTCTCTCTCTCTCTCTCTAACACCCTCGCACACATACTGTATATATTAAATAAAACTATCATGAAAGCTCAAACATTAATATTCTTTAACTAACACACACACTACTCCGCGACCCCCAAGCTTCTAAATTCACACACACACACACACACACACACACACACACACACCCACACACACTTACAATTACTAATGCCACCATAAACTTGCACATTAAAACTTTAAAACGCAAGCCTTACCTTGTAAATTCTCACATTCTTCTAAGCACACACACACACACACACACACACACACACACACACACACACACACACACACACACACACACAATCCGACCATCACACACACACTCTAACCACTCTAAACCACTGTTTGGACACTTGATCCTCAGTGTTTTGGAGGACAAGCAACCTAGAAGGGTCACTAGACCTGTTGTTGCTTGATTTCCTTTGTACTCCTTTGTACATAAACACAGTCTCTTTCTCTCTCTCTCCTAGAATTAAGTCATGACGACCATACTGGGATCGTAAGGTCTGTGTGGCCAGTGTATCAATGTAAATATTTCTCTCTCTCTCTTTTATACATTTTTTCACACACATACCCTCTCTCTCTCTCTCTCTCTCTCTCTCTCTCTCTCTCTCTCTCTCTCTCTCTCTCTCTCTCTACTGTATATATAGCCGCCCTCATCCAGCACATAGATTAGAATGAATAGAGTCGTAAGTCCCCAAACAGGGTCCCTTGGTTAACAGGGAAGTAATGAACAGGAAGAGCAAGAGGAGGAGGGTGAGGGAGGGGGAAAGGTGGCAGATGAAGAGGAGGAGGAGGAGGGGGAAGTTATGGGAGGAGGGGGAAGTTAGGAGAAGAGAAGAGGAAGAGGAGGGAGAGGAGGAATAATAGGAAGAGGAGAAGGAAGAGCAAGTTGCAAAGAAAAATGAGGAAATACGAGAAGTGAGTAGGTTTGGCAATTTGAAAATATAGCTAACTAACTATATATATAATATTATATATATAGATATATATATATATATACAGAGAGATAGAGAGAGAGAGTGAGTGAGTGAGTGAGTGAGAGAGTGAGTGAGTGAGAGTGAGTGAGAGAGTGAGTGAGTGAGTGAGTGAGTGAGTGTGTGTGTGTGTGTGTATATATAAATACGACACATTTATATTAGCCTCCCCCCCCCCCCCCCCACAAAGAACAAGGTACTGTATGTAAGAGCCTTTTATGCCTCGGGGGAAATCTGTTTTGTCCCTCACCCATTTAACCCTTTTTAGATACCCGGAGGCAATTCAGAGTTACATAGTTAGGTTCTAGGTTGCTATGTTTGCTAACAATCGTATGTTTTATATTTCTTAATCTTATTGTTGCTGTTAATAGACGGTGCTATTAAGTTTATCAAGTAATTGTTGGAGTCAGAGGGATATTCGAGATAGTTTTTATTCCTATGACTCCTGGAGGGCATTCCAAACTTGAGTAAGGTCGTTTGATATTAGCCAAAATATACCGGTAGTAATAAAGTGTCCTCAAATGCTGAGACGACTAAGCAAAATGAGATGAAAAACTTTTTGGAGGCAATGTAATGTTGATGTTACATGTATTATATTTACTTAAGGGAAAGACGGTTCATTTTTGTCTTGTTTTCATTTATATATTTTGTGTTCATCAGCTATATAGTATTCTTTTAGTTTCCTCCCTAGATAGATAGATAGATAGATAGACATATACATAGATAGACAGGTAGATAGATAGATAGACAGCCACCTATTAAATCCAGAACCCAAGTGTTGATGACAGCACCGCCTAAACCCGATAATTACAAAAGCCTATAGTCATAAAACAGCGATGCAAAACGTTCGCCAGTAACGGGAAGCAGCGGGGAAAAACGTTGGCAAAAAGTAATAGTCGAGAGAGAGAGAGAGATGGGCAAATAGATAGATCAGTAGAAATTAAGATAGACAGGCAGACAAGAACAGGTAGATTAGATAGATAGATATAGATATATAGATAGATAGATAGATAGACAGCTATAGATAGATAGCTAGATAGATAGATAGATAGAGATAGATTAGATAGATTGATAGATGGATAAGATAGATAGATAGATGGATAAGATAGATAGATAGGTAGATAGTCAGTCAGTTAGTCATACTTTGATTTCATAAATAGATAAACGACGCATGCTTCTTAGATAGATAGATAGATAGATAGATAGATAGATAAGATAGATTGATAGATAGATAGATAAGGCAGATAAGTTAGATAGATAGATAGATAGATAGATAGATATAGATAAACAGATATAGATAAAAAAAGCGAGATAGAGAGATAGAACTGATAACCATCTATATACATAAAGATACTAAATGTTTATAAGCCCGATAATTACCAAAGCAAGGTCAACGTTAAAAACAAAAACAAAAGGTTCGCCAGTATCGAGAAGCAGGTGGTAAAAACGGCCACAAAAATATTGGGCGTGCAAAACATACTTCCAATAATTTCAATACGTGAATTAAGCTTGTTGTAAAATTGTGTTCTACATTATATGGAGTTTCATTAAGCTGAGGAGATATCTAAAAACGGCTGCAAAAATACTGCGTGTGTGAAACAGATTGCCAAGCTCTTATAAGGGGAGGCAGACCGTTTTTCTGGACCCCCTTCTCCCTAATGTTTAGCCGCACTAGTTTTGAGATTATAAGACGTTCGGCCCATTAGTTTGGTGATTTTAACACCTTTCGCCCCATTTCGTTGTCAATGTTAAGACCTTTCGTCCCTTGATTTTGGCCCTGTCACTCTTTCAACTTTGGGGGAGGCACTCGCTATAGGCAGTTCTGCCTTTTGCCTCCCTCACTCACATAGAAAAAAAAATAGTTGTCGATTATTTCCTGGCGAGCGATAGCGAGCCTGCAATTTTAAGAGGAACCGGCCTTCGGCCTGGACATTTTTCTACCGAAAAATGTACAAATTTATCTTGAAGGGTGGTCTGGGGGGTGTTTTTTCTAAGCTTGATGGATGGAGGTCCAGGGAGGAAACTTTTTTTTTTTTGAATACATTAATTAATAGACCTAACAAACGGTCTGCCTCCCCTTAAGTACGTTAGAGCGTTAAGCCGCTGTCACACGAACGTTTTTTCCGTCAATTTTCCATGAGCAAGTTTTTTCTCGTATTATTTCGGGACTTTTGCGCACTGGTATCGGTAACTAGACTGAAGGTAGAGTATGCTAGCCGGCTGAATTCTGATAAAGTGTCATTTTTTAAGCTTCCTGACCATAATTGCCCGTAAAAATTGCTCGAAAAAGGGCTCGTGTGACTCCGGCGTTATATCAAAGATTCTGTATATCAGTAGGCGTTGTTATTAATCCTCTTAGGATTAGCCAAAAGGAAAATAACCCTTTCAGTATATCATGGTTCATTCTTTTAATTTTTCTGGCTATTATTAAATTATTCTATTAGCTCTTTGTCACTCTTTCAACCTTTGGGGGAGACACTTGTTACAGACACCTTTGCCTTTTGCCTCCTTCATACCAAAAAAGATCGGCTCAATTGATTACTCAAGACAGATCTTATCGTTTATAATCTAATGTATCCTTCCTAAACTTCCTAAAATCGTCTATTATTGCCCAGAATTAAAACAAAGTGACACCTTCAAATACTGAAAAGTCAATGAGCAGACAACCTCATACAGAACTGATAAGAAATAACTAACACCACATCAAAAGTTATTAAAATGTATATATCAGGTCTGTGATTGTGGAGGGAGCTGCACCAAGGGGTGGACCGAGGAAGACCTGGGATCGGACTATACGTGCCGATCTCAAATCCAAAAACTTGGCAAGTGAAGCAGCCCTTAACAGGGTTGCCTGGAACGTCGCCATTAGGACAAGAGACTGAAACTGCACGTATGTGTGGAGCACTCAGTCTTAACATGTTATGTATGTATGTATGTGTAGTTCAAGAAAACAAATAAAAGACTTCCTCCACCATTTTCCACAACCGAGCATTTTTTTTTTTTTCTCTCCGATATTTATTTTCCGGACAAGCAGCAACTGACATCCCGGTTTTTAATATAGATAATGGAGGCTCATAATTTTTCGTGGCAACATTGTTTAGCCTTGACACGGTGGGATTATGTTTTTTGTTTTGAGAGATATCCGATAATTAGATATATGCTCAGTGCCATGCTAATAATAATACTAATATTAATAATATTGATGATAATAATAATAGTTATAATAATAATAGTACTACTACTAATAATATTGATAATAATACGAATAATAATAATACAAATAATAATGCAAATGATAATAATACAAATTATAGCGATTTTATTCAGATTAGGAAGGATATTTGTAAGTAAGAGATTTAACTGAGATAGTCTTCACTTTTTTAATTCCCACAGACCTCTCCTTAACTTTATAAAATCGTCTAATGATTCACCGTAAAATGAAGTGAAACAAGGAAGATAAAAAACGGTTCTGGTCCAGATAAGGCTAAATCCATAAGTATTGTCTTTGTTAAGGGGGGTGACCTGTTTGTTAAGGGGGGTGACCTGTTTGTTAAGGGGGGTGACCTGTTTTTTTTTACTTTCTTGGTTGTATCCACTCAGCTCCATTCAGCCTACTGTTTTAAGAAATTTATTCCCATCCAGGTGTCGATGTTTTCCTGGCAAGCGATAGCGAGCCAGCATTTCATGGAGAAATCCGACTTCGCCGGAGACATTACAACCCAGAGAGAGAGAAAAAAGTATGTCACCCCTCTTAACCCATGCAAAATATCAGAACATCTAAAATTCCTCCATATTTATGTATTATATTTGTGGAGTTAATGCATAATTAATATTATACTAAGAAAACATCCGATGTTTGATGTACTCGAAGCTACTTAGCATAACATTAATTATATATGTGTCGCAAGTCTTGATTTTTCTGTCTATATGTACAAACTTTGAAATTAACCCTCTAAATAACATATAATTTTTTTTATTTTTTTATTATTGTTTTTGGTCCTGCGAACACTTGGTGATTTCAGGCAGGTTTGCCTTTTGTATCCCTCATCCACACAGACAAAAAATAACATCCCGCCCTCTCCCACCCTCAAGTGTGTTCAAGACCCCGGACAAAATGTACGATGTAATATCCCGGTTCCCCGGACAGGCTGAAGCGGTCGTTAGCTGGAAGTTACGGCAGGGGTGTAACGACAAGGCAGTTTAGCTTCATGACAGTCCAGGGGCCAGCTATAATACAAGTTGAGCTGCGCCGAGGGTAGCTTTAAGGGGGTACTACTCGGTTTTTTGGTCTATTAATTAAATTATTAATGTATTTTTTAGTTTCCTCGCTAGACCTCCATCAAGTTTAAAAAAACACCCCCTAGACCCCCCTTCAAGATAAGTTTGTACATTTTTCGATAGAAAAATGTTCCGGCCGAAGGCCGGTTCCTCTAAAAACTACAAGTTCGCTGCGCTCGCCAGGACAAAATCGACATCTAAATCGCACGAAAGGTCTTGAAATTGACAACGAAATGGGGCAAAAGGTATTAAAATCGCCAAACTAACGGAACGAATGTTTTAAAACCTCAAAACTAATACGCTAAACATGAGGGAGAAGGGGGTCCAAAAAAAGGCAGGGGTATATAACGACGTGGCAGTTTATAGCTTCATGACAGTCCAGGGGCCAGCTATAATACAAGTTGTTGAGCTGCGCCGAGGGTAGCTTTAACCCTTTGAGTACCAGCGGCGTGTTTTATATTTTGTTCTAGCTTTATTGAGACGATATTATGCAGCTTAACAAGGATCTGTGGTAGTTGAAAGGGTTAGTCGAGATATTTATAAGCCTTATTATTCCTAAAGGTCCTTCCTAAGCTGAATTAAATCGTTTAATAGTTGACAGAATGTTATGCAAAGGACGTCCCTGGTACAGAAAAAGTCCCCCTCTTAAAATTTCAGGCTCGCTATTGCTCGCCAGGAAAAAAATCGACACCTAAATGGCACGACAGGTCTTAAAATTGACAAAGAAATGGGGTGAAAGGTGGTAAAATCGCCAAACTAATGGACCGAACGTCTTATAATATCAAAATAAATGGGACTTAACACGAGGGAGAAA